>JZKD02S0330516.1:137145-162782 GCA_000966675.3 Picea glauca | reverse complement strand
TAAATCCTTTGAAATGTTGAATTACATTTTGAAAGGTTGGGTAGGTTGAAATGAGTCATAGGCAAGGAATGGGACTCCATTTTCATGTTTATATAGATGTGATGAAATGTTAGTGTGCATGGTTTTGAATATATATATATATACATTCAGAACCGTGGGATGGTGTGCCATGTGACAACACAACGTCTACGCTACATCAGTGCCACGTGGAAGTCACGTGGCACTGAGGTGGATTTGAAGGTGAAAGAACTGAAAAATTTGGAGGACTATAACTTTTGATCCATATCTCAGAATTGAGCATGGTTACAGTTATTGGAAAGATTTTGATGAGAAAAATCAATCTATGAAATCTAATTGAAGAAACAAAGTAGTTGGGAAAATTGAAATTTTGACACCCCGTCAACCTAACTAGAATTAGGGGGTTGGGTGATGTTATAAAGTGGTATCAGAGCTTCAGTTTCAACACTAGTCCTGGAAGTGCCAAATATTAGTTATAGGACCGATGTATTAATGCTAACATGAGTTTAGTAATTACAAATTGTTATATTATGTTTGTCTAAAACATATTACTACTTGCACATTTTGCATTATTAAGAGTATATAGACCAAATCAGAGACCAAAGTCATGACAGAAAATGAATATATGTAGAGGATTTCCAGCCAAGAGAAGGAAATCAAGGGATAGCAGATCAACATGAGCAATGAAAGAACTGAATCTAATGGGCATGACGAAGGTAAAGAGGAAAGCATAAACTTGGTGGAAACCATCAAGAATCTGCAAAACGATGTCTGAAGTTATAAACAAGATAATGAGAGGCTTAGGAAAGCCAAGGAACAACAAGATGATTCAACATCAAGTTGTTAGGAAGCCTGGAAAGAATAAAGAAGAAAATGGATAAGGAGTCAGAGTCTAGCAAGGAAAAGGGGCATATTTCTCGTGATATAAGAAGTGAGTTAAGGAGTGATGATAAACACCATCAACAATCGCCTAAACATTCAGTTAGGAGGGCATGCAGTAGCTCAAGCCTGTCCCATGTCAAGAAGCATAAGAAGAAATATGGGGTAGATGAGCTACATGGAGAGATGAGTAATATTAAGCCTCCTACTTTTGATGCTGAGCATAAGAGGGATGAGGATGTAGAGACCTAACTATTGGGTATGCGAAAATAATTTCAGCTGCATAATTATTCCTCTCAAGAAGAAGGGAGAATAATAATTTACTAGCTTAAAGGAAAAGCATCAATGTGGTGGGATCAGTTTGTACAAGTGAAACACATTGATGAGAAGAATGTTACTTGTAGGGAGTTCAAGAGATATTTTGAAGATAAATATTTAACTAAACACTACTTTGATAGGAAAATGAAAGAGTTATTTGAACTCAAAATTGGAAGCATGACCATTGACGAGTATGAAAGAACATTTTTAGAGCTGCTGAAATATGTTCCTTTTATCAAGGATGAACTGGTGAAGATCCAAAGGTACCCTAGTGGGTTTTCATCATTTATTAGCGATAAGATACAATATGATGATCCCAAGACACTAGAAGAGACCATAAGGATAGATAAATGTCTCTATGATCAACATAGAGGAAGACCGAATTTCCAAAAGACTTGGGAGGACAAGAAGAGAAGTAAGATGGAACAGAGGAAGAAGGAAAGAAAGCCATCATTTTTTATAAATAACACTCAAATACAACCAGCTCCTAAGGATCCCAGGATGACTCAAACCATGGGGCAAAGACCAAGCCAACAACCAATGAAGTGTTAGGGTTGTAATGGAGACCGCATGTACTGAGATTATCCTCATAAAGATGAAAAAGTGAGGATTGTTCACAGTGTACAACAAGATGAAACAATTGAAGACATGGGAATAAATGTACCCAGGATTTATGCAGCCCTGGACAACAAGGAGGCCAAGTTTCAGTATCACATGGTTGAAGTAGAAGGTAAGATTAACAACCAACCTATTGCATTTTTTATTGATTCAGAATCTATTCATAGTTATCTAGATCCTAAGATGGTAGAAAGATTTCAATTACCAAAAGGAAAACTTGGAAAATCTTGGTTGGTACAGGTAGCTATAGGAGCTAAAAGGAAAATTAATGAAATGGTTAAGGCATGCCCATTGAACATGAATGGGATGAATACTAAGGCATAATTGAAAATCATACCCTTGGGTTCTTATGACTTCTTCATTAGTATGGATTGGTTGGAAAAACACCATGTTATCTTGGACTGTTACAGTAAAGCCTTTACTTTCTATGATGAGTAAGGAAATTTAAGAAACGTACATGGTATGCCAAGAGCTGTAACTATCAGAGAAGATTCAGCCCTGCAGCTGAAGAATTTTTTTAGAAAGGGATGTCAAATATTTGAAACACATATAGAGGAAGCTCCTAAGGACATGGTTCCAAATATTGAGGACTATGCACTCCTAAAATAATTTGAATATGTGTTTGAATAAATTCATGGGTTACCACCCAAAAGGGATCTTGATTTTTTAATTAATCTAATGCCTAGAGAATCCCTTATATCCAAGGCTCCTTACAAGATGAGCATACCCAAGTTGAAGGAGCTAAAAATGCAACTTAAATAATGTATGAAGAAAGGGTATATATGCCCAAGTGTGTCACCTTCGGATGCACCAGTGTTATTTTTGAAAAAGAAGGATGGCACCTTGAGACTTTGCGATGATTTTAGGTATCTAAATAAAGTAACTGTAAAGAACAAATATACTTTGCCAAGGATAGATGACCTTTTTGATCAACTGAAATATTAAAAGGTATTCTTGAACATTGATCTTATATCTAGATATCATTAAGTGATAATTAAAGAAGAGGATATTAGTAAGAATAATTTTAGAACAAGGTATGGTCACTATGAGTTCACAGTGGTGCCATTTGGATTGTCAAATGCACCAACTATATTCATGTGTTTAATGGATGATATTTTCAGAGAATACTTGGATAAGTTTTTCATTGTATTCCTAGATGCCATTCTTATTTATTCCAAAACTGAAGAAGAGCATGAGAATCACTTGAGAAAGGTGATTCAAGTATTAAGAGAGCATCAACGTTATGCCAAGTTGAGTAAATGATCATTCTAACAAAGGAATATTCATTATTTGGGCCATATCAAATCAGAGGAAGGGATTGTAGTAGATCCAAAAAATATAAAATCCATCAAAGGATGACCAACACCAAGAAATTTCTCTGAGGTGAGGCCCTTCATGGGACTTGTAGGTTATTATAGAAGTTTCACTGAAGGGTTTTCCAGAATTGCACACCCAATCACATCTTTACAAAAGAAGGGTGTGAAAGTTGAATGGACACTTGAGTGTGAAAGAAGATTTCAACACTTGAAAATATTACTCACAAGTGCACCCATCTTAAAAATTGTTGATCCTAATGAAGATTGTATTGTATGTATTAATGTATGCAAAGAAGGGCTCGATGGAGTCCTTAGTTAGAATGGCCATGTGGTATGCTATGATTCAAGGAAGATGAAAGAAAATGAGAGATTGTATGCCACTCAAAATTTTGAGCTGGAAGCTATTGTTCATGCATTGTATATGTGGGGGAACTACCTCATGGGAAAGCAGTTTGAGCTGAGAAAAAAACAAAGTGGTCTGAAATATTTATTCGAGCAACAAACCCTGAATTCCAGAAAAAGAAGATGGTTGTAATTTCTCAACGAATATGACTTTGATATCAAGCACATCAAAGATAAAGAGAACAAAGTGGTCGATGCACTCAATAGAAGGGTACACAAAATACATGTTACAACCATTAGCGTGTGCAAGTCCGATTTACAAAACAAAATTTCAGAGGCTGCAAAATCAGATCAGATGTATATGGAACTAAAGGGAAATTTACAACAAGGTAAAATGTAGTAGAAAATTGAGAATTATAAGCTGAGGGAGGATGAAATTATCATGTTCAAGGGAAAAATTTATGTGCCAAATGAACAGGAGTTGAAAAACCTGATATTAAAGGAAATGTATCAAGTGCCTTATGCTGGGCACCCAAGATACTAAAAGATAATTGCAGCTATTAAAAATAAATCTTATTGGTCAGGTATGAAAAAGGAGGTTGCAGATTTCACTGATAGGTGTCTTGAATGTCAAAAGGTCAAGGATGAACACAGACACCCAACTGGTTGGCTACATATTTTACCCATTCCTGAGTGGAAATGGGAAGTGGTAACCATGGACTTCATTTCTAAGCTTCCCAGTATTTCCAAACAACATGATTCTATTATGGTAGTTGTGGACAAGATTACTAAAGTTTCCCATCTTATTCTTGTAAAGTTAACTCGCAAGGAAACCCACATTGGTGATATCTACTTGAAGGAAGTAGCCAAAATTCATGTTATACCTAAGATGATTGTGTCTGATAGAGATCCCAAGTTCACATTGAATTTTTGGAAGGGGCTATTCAAAGAATTTGGAATAGATTTAAATTTCAGCACAACCTATCACCCTGAGTAAGATGGATAAACATAGGGAGTCAATCAGGTAATAGAGGACATGATAAGAATGTATGTCATGGAAAAACCCTCAAAATAGGAGGATTGCTTACATTTTACTGAATTTTCTTATAACAATGGGTACCAAGCATCTATAATGATGAGTCCATTTGAGGCACTTTACAGAAGAAGATGCAACATACAAGTATGTTGGGACAATCCAACTAATAGGAAAATAGTGGGACCACACTTGCTCAGGGATATGGAGGATATGATAATGAAGATAAAACATAATTTGAAGGCTTCCCAAGACAATTAGAAAAGTTATGTCGATAAGCATAAAACTCCCGGATAATTTTCAGTAGGTGATCATGTATTTTTGAAAGTAAAAGAAAAGTGAAGCTCTCTAAGACTGGGGAAGTGCTAAAAAATAGTAGCATGATACTGTGGGCCATTTGAAGTTTTGGAAATAATTTGTCTTGTAGATTATATGTTTGAATTACCTACATCCATGCATATTCATAATGTTTTTCATATACCCTTACTAAAACATTATGTACCTGATACTAATCATGTCATTGATTGGAATGTGTTTCAAGTAGAGCCACAAGGAGAACTCCAAGTACAACCAATATGAATATTGGACCGAAAAACCAAGTAACTCTGGAATTGAGTCATAAATATGATAAATGTCCAATGGACTTGGTACGATCCTGAAGAAGCAACTTGGGAACATGAATATGCTATGCGAGAAGAGTACCTGCATCATTTTGTAAAATTTTGAAATTTTTGATTGTAAATGTGTATATATGTATATACTTCATTGAGGACAGCGCATAAATAAAGGTGAGGGGAATGTAATACCCCTAGAATGAACCCCAATTGAAATGTAATTATAGTTTTTCACTTAGGTTGGTGAGTCAGAAAATTTTTGGGCCAATGTGCCTATTTTTGCATTATGTATTTTCACTCCGAATTTAATGAAAAACATCACTATTGCAGACCATCCTGACAAGAAAGAGTTTGGGTGTATAAACTCCACTATATGGGAAAGAGGGATAAAGGTATAGTAAGAGAGATAAGCCATGAGACTTAAGCCAAGGAAATATTAATAAAATATTTCTAACAAAGGAAAAAAGGCAAGCACATGATTTTTTCCCTAAGTCTTTGGAATAAGGGAAAAAATCACCAAGTGGTTCAAAAGGGAAGTTAGAGAAGTGACAAGTGTCACTTCATGAGCATGCAAACAAAATAGAAAACCTTAGTGCATTTTTATCATTCAAGAATTAATTCCATCATGTGGTTATTCTCTCCATCATCTTCTACCATCCTCTATTGTTGTTGTATGTTCTTGTTGCCATTTCCATTTTGTTGGAGGATGCTTGAAGTGAGATTTTCTAGAAATTAAGCCGAAGAAGAAGGTTGTCAGGCTCGTGTGCATTTCTCTCTAGGTGAGAGAATTCTTGTTGAAGAGACAGGTTGTCAAGCCCATGTGCATTCTCTCTAGGTGAGAGAAGTGTTGTTGAAGAAGTGGGTTGTTAGGCCTATGGCATTCTCTCAAGGTGAGAGAATTGTCAAGAATTTGATTCCCAGGGTGCCAATATGCAGCTACAGGGCTCTGAGACTTCTTATCTGACCTGTTTCTGAATCCCTAGAAGGGAATTGGGGTAGTTAAAGGACTATTGAGTAGAGAAGGGGCACACTTCCTAGGACGGGACAAGCATGTGGGGAATGAGAGACTGTAGGATGGACATTAAAATTGGCACCTGAACTGGAAATATTGGTTTTGATGAGAGACCTTACCTGGATAGGATTTACTTGCACACGTGGATTTTAAGCCCTAGCTTGGGGGTGGCCTGCTGTTGAGTTATAAGAAACAAAGTCTAAGGCTAGGAGGAAATTCAGAGGTTCACATCCAATTGGTGGCTTACTTATGACATATAAGTGTCTTCGATATGTTTGTTTAATTTACTATTTGAATGAATATGTAATCGTGTGTTTGATACTTACTGTCCAAATGCTTATGTATTCTTATTATGAGAAGATGTTGTTCTTAATATGATTCAATACATCTGATGTTATAACTCCACAGATACTGTTCATGTATATTATACCATGGGTTTTTATTGTTGTAATTATCCTTGAGCATTTACTGTTATATTTTCCAGAACTGTATATCTTTTGTTATATTACACAGAATGCATAATTGTGTGTTTCTATATGGTTTGACTTGCTTATACATGTTTATTTATATGGGATGGTTAGTATTTTTCGCATATCTGTTCATATGAAAATTTTTCTTTTAAATCAATGATAGTAGAGTGGAAATATGATATCTCAGAAATGGAAATTTCTCTGTGTTGGGATGAATAGCTCCGGGGATGAAAATTCCCCAAGTGGGTGACAAGGATTAAATAACTTAGACTTTTTAGACTAATATCCAAGGGTAAATTATGTTAAAACCTCCAAAATTCGACTAAGTCTAGAGGTAGTCTGATAAACCTATGAATTTTCGTGTCTTTTTTCAGAAGGAATCACAACTGTCGATTTTGGCATAGAGAATCAATCCTAACCATTGGTCAGAGTCTCTCATGCTAAAGTCTTTCCAAGAATCAAGGTCATTGTCAATCATTGGATTCATTAGAGGTGGATCAGGAGATCTGTACCATTGATCAAGGTCCTCATATACAAGGACTTGTTGAGGATCTAGGCTACTATCAATCGTTGGATCCATTTAAGATTAAATCAAAGTGATTGTAATCATCCATCGCAGTGAATCCTTCATAATGGTTTAGTTCACTAAAAGGAAAATACTCTGAAGGGAATACTATGAGGAGAAATCCAAACCATCGATTAGAGAACCACTGAGATGTAATCTCAATCATTGATCGGGGTGAAAACCCTTAGATGTGATCAAGAAGAAGGGTGACATCATGTTGATGGAATGAGTCTATGTGTAGGAGGAAGACATGTGGTGGTTTGTAATTGGTCGAGATAATAGGGGGTGGGCCCCTGTCAAGTCCATGCCTTTAGAAAGGTGCTTTAATAACGGTCATTGGTTGGGTTTGGCATCATAGGATTCCTGACCATTGGTCATAGAGTATAGCCATCAAAGAATTTTTTGGAAAATATGTTGTAGAACTCTGATGAAAGAATCAAAGAAGAAATCCTAACTGTCCATTGGATTTGAGATGAAAGTAATCATGTCTATTGATCTTGATGGGTCTCTCCTAAGAAAGTGAAAGAGGAGAATGACATCATGCTAACAAGGATGACATCACCTATCCAATATGCAGAGGATAGGTTTCACCACTTGGAGGAATTTCCAGTAATCAGTGATGGTGTGTACACCACATCAATACACGTGGAGGGTCCACGTTTCAGGTAGTTATTTTCCCAAATGGAAATGTGTTTTTATACTTTGAGGTAGAAAATATTACGTGGCCTGAGTTCCACGTGTCAAACCTAGTGAATGAGTTGGGTAGGGACATGTGGCCTAAGTACTAACTCAGATGCCACGTAGGATCATTCTTAAATGAGGGTAGGTACAATGTAATGTTGTGATTATGTGGAGTGACAACATGTTCAAAGGAGGACACATGGCATCCTTTAATTGGAAGGAAGGGATGAACGTGCAGTCCCGTCAGAGACATACTTTGGTTTTTTCGCAGCTCTTAGATCTATGTGTAGTAGATCTGAACCGTTAATCGGTCAAAGAATCTAGGTGTAATCTGGGCCAATGATATAGATGCATCGTCATTGTGGCTTGAGAGTGGACCTGTTAGGAATTTTTAAGAAACATTGACGATGATGAAAGGAGGAAATTTGAGGACCATTGGTCGAAGTAGGGGGATGATTCAATCTCAACCATCAATTTTTCACGGGTCCTGCTCATTGTCCTAATAAGTGAAAAGGGATGAGTGGTAATTGTCGCACGCGTTGGGATCATTGATTCAACTAGAGATGTTGGATGATCGACATGTGTACGATCAGATCTAGGAGGGGTATGAGTAATGGATTGTTGTTTAAATGTTTTGTTGGGGAGCTAGAAACCCATGTGAATGAAATTTCCGATGATGATGACGTCAAGAGGTTTCGTAGAGTCAAAACCATGGGATGATGATCCATATGGAAACTACACATATGCACTACAACAATGCCACGTCAAGGGACATGTATATCAGAGTGCCATGTGGAAGCTACATGGCACTAAGGTGGATTTGAGGTGAAAGACCCAAAATTTTTTGGAGGGTTGTAAATTTTGATCGATAGCTCGGAATTGAGCATATTTATATTCATTAGAAAGTTTTCGATGAGAAGAATCAATCTATGAAATCTATTTGGAAGAATGAAATAGTTGGAAAAATTAAAATTTTGACACCCCATCAACCTAACTAGAACTAGGAGGTTGGGTGGAATTATAGGTGAAATGTGAGCTTGACACGCAACTGATAAAACTTGATTTGAATCACACTCTATGTCATTCCTTATGCATTTCCTTAGGCATGCAAAAAATTGAACCCAAAACTTTGGGTTCCAATAGGCCCCCACCACTATTATCTGGATCGTCCTCGAGCCAACTATTGTAAGTTCTGAAGGTGAACAATTGAAGTAATAAAAAATCATCGTTCGAAAAAACAAGATATGCTGATGGTCGGGCCTAAGTAAGATAAATTCATCAATGGAGGTTCTAGTTGCAACTTGACTTAGGTTCGTGAATGACATATGCAGGTTTGTATATAAACGCCTTCCCTCGGTTTTCTATTGGAGGAGGTGGATCTATGATAAAAGACGAGGCCCCTCCGTATCAACAAAGAGGATGATGCATGAAAATTGTGGAACATAGGGGCCCGCCCTAATAAAAAATAAGATGATGCATGATGGCACTTAATAGTGGGGAAGTGGGGAATGAAATAGAGTAGAGGTTCTCCCAAACAATTGTTGATATAACCTTAAGAGGTGGAAGAATTGTAGTCTAGGAATTGAAGGGGGTTTCTCGGGTGGGGAAGCGCACATCCCAAAAGGTTTGTGAAACCGAGCCATGATATGAGAGATGAATTAGCAGAACATGAACTGATAGTAATGAATTGGGATAAGTAGAAACTGTGGGTGATGAGGAAGATAAAGTGGGGATGTGACGTGGAGAATTTCTCCAAAGAGTTCATAGGAGGTCAGGTATTTGTATCATGAAGTTGGGGGAGAAGGGGGCCAACTAGATGAGGTTATCTATAATACTTAAAATATGGAGGCAAAGTGTGGTAGTCAGAGAGATCCTAGTGTTGATTCATCGTCCTAAGGATATCCCTTGTTGAATGAGGCAACATAACATACTTCGTACCCATATCTTTGGGAATATGCTGAAAGTGGATTTCCTTTGTCTTTCGATGAGCTTATCTACTATGAATTCCTTCTGAGACTTGCATGAATTGGTCATCAGAGCCCATAATTTGTACTTGTGTTATAGGGTCAACCATGCTTACATATTCTATGGACACGGGAAGACTGTCCAATGATCTTGTCTTCATGTGTGAATGAAGTTGGATGACGATTGGTTAGTAGGCTTAGAACGTTGAACATCTCGCTAAGTGGTGAAATTCACGGTTGCATTGAATGTGGAATGAGGTCCATCGTCCTACTACCATTGGAATATTTAATTCTCTATTAATGAGGATACCTAGAAAGTCTTGTCATATTTATTACTATGATCTGAGGACCTGTATGGAAATATGTATTCACCAATAGCTCGTAATTAGTAATAATAGTATGGACATTGCTGCACATACATGGGTCTTATATGTTGGGGGCATCATGCATGTGTTTTTTGCACCCCGAATTGATTTACCTTTTTAGGTTATTTAATTGTAGTGGCCCCTAGTGGGTTGCAACATATCCCAATATTTATTCCTTTGATCATCTTTTGACCAATGGTCTCAGAATCAAGCTCTTTCGGTTCCTACAATATCCATTGATGAAAGAGATTAGCCATAATGATATCTATATCATATGGTTTCTCCATGAGGTTGGGGGAAAATGATGGGATTTCTTTGAATGATTCGTCGAGGTGTAGGAATTGGGAAGATGTTTCTAGAGTGGGTGCAGGTGGTTTCCATGTTAGTTAAACAAAAAACTTTGGTAGTGGTTGTATGGGGGGAGGGTGTGAGAAAGTGCATCAAATCTTTACCGTTCCTTGGCTAATCATCCTCTTGCACAAAGATATGTGATGTGAGGTATAGTTTCCCTAATTCTGAATCGTTCATGCATATCCTCTTCCACAGTTACCCATTCTTGGTAAGGTTGGCGGTGATCAACCCATCATCGTGTAGGAATTCCTATAAGTACTGTGTCAGGTGCATAAGGCCTTTGGTACTCAGGAATGCGCTATATCCATGTAATCAATGTGTCTACCAACTAGACCCATCATACCAATAGGAGCCAAAGTCTTCCACGTGCTCTTTTGCAGTGATATGTGAGCACCTCCTTGTCGATATTTCGTAGAGATTATTTTTCCACCTCTCTATGGAATCCTCCAAATCTATTTCATAAGACATGAAAATTATCTAGCTTAACTCTCCATATGCGGTGGGGTTGATGTATTCCACCATACACCCCGTGATCTTATAAATATTTTCAATGATTGAGCTTTGCACATCCTCATCCATGGGCTCATTGTACCAGTCACCTTCATATGGATCCAATGGCACGACCACGTGTAGAGTGTCTATTTCAAAGGAAATATTCCACTTATTCAAGTTTAACACTACATTATTATCAAAGGCCCTTTCAATACCCAAGAATGCATGATATGGATCAGATTCATCTATTATCTCGATGACCTCAAAGTTGGCCTTTGTTTTCACCCCTTCTATGTTGAATTCTACTTTCTCCAGATGACCTATTGGGTAGCTCTTGTATTGATTGGCCAATCAGAGCTAGATTGGCGACCAGACTAACTTAGGATTACTCATCACTTCCAAAGATTTCTTGGGAAATATTTTCACGATAGATCCCATATCCAACATGAATTCATCCATGCCATAGCCACCAAGCTCTGTTGTCATCTTAAATTATCAACCCATGCACTTTTGTTTGTTGACTTGACACACATATCTTTTTGGCAGCATAGTGGATATGGTAGCCTCCACTCCTTGTTCTTTCATGTAAGTGTCTAAAATTTGATTTAACTTACTTGCAACTTTTGGATCATTCAACAAGAACAACCAACAACACAATAAAGAACTCACTTTTATTCAAATTCTTCCTTGCGATTTCGTTCCTATGAGACTTATGCGTGCACTGCGGGTTGCAACTACTCCCAGTTCTTTTCTTTGTATGCCTTCTAATCATTGTATAGTAAATCAATATTTATGGGATCCTCCTCTATAGATTGTTGTGTTGAACATTGGACCTTTTCACACATACAAGCCTCCTCTAATGATCTTTGCGTTGCGTGCTATAATTATTTGTGTGCGCGAGCCTCTTCCGGTGACCTTTTCATCGCACGTTGCACTTCTTTATTGATCCAAGCCTCTTCCAGTAACATTTTCATTGCACGTTGCACTTCTTCATTGATTCGAGCCTCTTCTAGTGACCATTGTATCACCCTCTGCATTTTGTCCTAGATCCATGCCTCTTCAATTGAACTCTGAGTCATGCATTAAAACTCTCTCCTACTCTTTCTTCTTCTAGTGCTCTCTGTGCATCACGCAAAAAATGCCTCTAGTAATTAACATTAAATTTTGGAGGGGGCTGAGGTTCCCTCATTTTCTTTTCATCCAAATTTTGATCTAAGCCTTCACCATGCTGAAAGTTTGCTCCTGTTTTCTCCCCTCCGTGGGTTACTGCCTGGAAATTAGTTTCCTTTTTCTTCTTCTTGTTCTTGCGTGGTTCTGCATGCACCATGTTACAATTGGTCTTTTTGTCCTCCCACTTCTTCAGTAAGTTAGGAAAATATTCAGTGACATGCTCAGGGCTATAGAAATATGCATAGAGCATGCACAGTTTGTTACATAATCATGAGACATGACCAATCTCACCGCAATTGAAACATTTGGGGGGTCTACCTCCTATTTCACCATATCCACAACCATGATCACACCCATATCCACCTCGAGGACCTCCTTGGTATCCACATCTTTCCACACCACTAGCTCACCACCTTTATGCTCCTCTTATACCCATAATGCATTGTGGGTGTTATATTGCATTAACTAGAGTGAGAGACAACTATTTACATCATGGATGGAAGATTTATAGAACTCAAAGAATGGAGTGTGAGTCGTTGTCTCATACTTCTACAAGGTGGGACAATGGGGTGGAACATGGCTCCACTATATACATATCTTGTACCATTTCTACTATCCTTATGGAAATGGAATTGTTGTGCATGTTGCCACATAGTTTGTAAGGATAGGGCACTCGTCTTGGCGATGCCCCTTATAGTGAAATGTTGTACACCATACGCATTTGTGCATGGATTTGGTATTTTTCATATCTTGTAGTTGCATCGTTAGGTTGGCCAGTTGCAACTAAACCTGCACCAATCCGACCGATGTCTCTACGCCTCCAGGTGTAGATTCCAAGCACATTGTGATATTGAGTGCCTCTGACTGAGTCTTCACCTTTTTTTGCGTGAGAAGGACTCAGATATGGGGGAGTAACCCCATAATGAAGCATTATTTTTGTTGCACATCTTTGATCTGGAATTTCATCCTATCCAACAATATTTTGAATCGTTGGTCATAGTCAAAGATGATTTCTCCTTCCCTCTGTTTGATTTCCTTGATTTTTGTAATCCATTGGGATTCTCACTTAGGATTCTAAAGCTCCCTAATTATATCCTACTTAATATCGTCCAAGGAACTTGCATGTCCTATTGTCATAGTAGAATTATGCTTAATGTACAATGACAAGGCTTTGTCCCTGAATGTCATCTCTAGTTGCGTAATTTTAGTTGCTTCATCTGTAATTCTCTTTATAGACAAGATTGCTTCACAGGTAAATCAATGTTTCTCTGCATCATCCTTACCCATTCTGTGGAACACAGGTAGTCTCAGTATACTATCTTGATTCACCATATTCAAACATGAGCTAGTTTCTCTTCTCTGATTGCTAGGGGATTGATATTTTCGCACCACTATTTCGTGGGGTAAATTATTGTTGACTTCATCTTCTTATTCACTCGTCTCTTCACTTATTCTTCTTCTTTTAATTCTTCTACTCCCATCTCTTCACTATCTTATGTGTTTTACTCTTGATTAAAAACACATCGGGGGAGTGGTACAAAGGGATTTAATTCCATTTTCTTCTAAAACTTCTCGTGAGATGACCCAAAGAGTTATATACTTGCATCCATGTAAGACCATATACTATTATCAATTCATCTCCACGGCCACTAGGGGATCCTCCATCTTCCTCTTTTTATGGTGTACCAAAATTTGGCACCCTACCTTCTTGTCCTAATTTTGCACCATAAATGGGCACTCTGTCTTCCAAGCTTACCTACACACTACAAGTCTACATGCTATCTCTTAGTCTGATTTGTGCACTACCACTTCGCAAAAAATCGCCCTCTCCAAAAAATGAACTATTGTTCCATGCACCATCCTCTCTTCTTATTTTCACACCACTACTTTGTGCTTCATATTATTCTAAGGTTGTGACTCTCTGCAACAACTAATGGGTGTGGGATTTGTCACCTAGGTCCATACTAGTATCACTACTAGTATCCCTACTGAACACCATATCCTCTATGTCACGCATCTTTGGGGGCCTATCCATGTCTGTGCTCCACTCTAGCACAACATTCTATCCTGCACTACCACCTGGTGCAGTTTCTTCTCTCTTCATATTGAACCCGACCCCTTATCACGCACCCCTAGATAATTATTTTCCACCTCTCTATTTCTCTCTTCGTCTTATCTCAACTCTTCTTACGCACCTCTCAACTCTTTTTCTCCTCCTCTCTTCTGGGTCCATTACATACCTCACCTCAATTCGACAATTTCTGGATCCTCCTCAATGGATCCATTCTCTCTCTTTTTTGACTTTCCCTCATCTTTAAAAAAACCCCCCTTGTGCTAGGTGAGTTTACTCAACCATTTGATCGATCTCCATGCGCATTATCATCTTCTCAATGGACACCATTTTTAACCAAAGTGGAATTTCTTCTAGCATTCACCTTCTCGGTCCTTCTGCAAACTTTCTTTCATCATCATTGAACGAGTCGGTGTATTCCATGGCGAATTAAACATTGTAGCCTTATTTTACTCGATAAAACCAGAATTTGATAGATCAATTCCACTTGTTATCCAACAGTCTCAGTTCTTGAATCTTGGCTTGATCCCAAGCCACTAGCTCCAACAACCACACCCAAGAATTGGTAGTATTTTTCCTTTTTAGACATTCATGCAACAGACAAGGAAATTCAACAAAGAAAAACTCATGCATATCCGAGTAGAGATACCTATATTTCCATTGCTTTGCATTCACTCTTAGTCCTTGAGACTCTTGTAGGGAAAACTCATTTTTTTGGCCTCTACCCAATACTGAATTTCCTCCTTAGTGGGATGCCATCTCATTTCTTCCTTCATTGTTTAAGACAAGACTTTTAGGTCCCGACAACAAAAAATTTTGGTGGGAATTTTGATCCATGCTTGTGCACGTCCTTCTTAACATTGGGGAGTTTAGATCCAGGGTTCATCTAGAGTTGTGAAAAAAAAACCCTAGAGCACCAGCATATCAATTCTCGACCAAGGCCAAAGAAGGTCTCACCCAAGATGTAGAGAGGATCACATAAACCATAAGTTCTTGTGAAAGGGATGAAGGATAAACTTACAAACAATCATCAATATTAGTATCCATGAAACTCATATATGACATATGATTAGGACTAAGCATTAAAAAAATACACACACATATTCAAATAATATATAATAGACACAGAATGGATCAGAACTGTCATAATGGATCATACATTGTGTAGGATAGATAGATCTAATAGCCATAAAACTTCATATCTTCTCTATATAAATCCTCAGAATTACAACATATTGTGCAATGCGCCTTTGCTCAACACTCAAACATATAGAGAGAAAGAAATATATTCAAAGTATTACAACATTACAACAGGCTCAGAGCATGATCAATACTGAAGACTCAAGGAATCTCTCTTCCTCAATACTAATTAGTCTCACTAGCTAGCTCTGTTTCTAATATTAGTGCTTCCTTTTATAGCTTTCACTGTAGGGGAGCGTTGTCTCTTTCTACACTACTCCACTCGTTTGCTTGATGAAATTGCCTTGCATGATTTTGGTATGTACTAGCGCTCCACATAGACTTTATGTATCAATGGAAATATTAACTTCTTGGCCAGATCATCCTCTGGTCATCCCACATCCTCATATGCTATTGGCAATAATCATTCTAGGAGATTTCTCAATGATTCCTTTCTTGATTTCGGCAAGCATCTTCTTAGTTTCCGGTGCAACTAAAAAACCTTAGAGAAATGTGCACTTGGTAAACTATGAGCTTGGTGTGCAACTGATAAAAATTGATCTAACGTGCACTCTATGTCATTCCTCACACATTTCCTTAGGCACACACAAAACTATGGAATGATCGCACACAACTTCGTTTGTGTGCGTGCACAAAATTGAGCCCAAAACATTGGGCACCAACAATAATGTAGATAGATCAATCCCATATGAAGCTAGTACAATAAATGGGACTCAGAAATTGCATTCAATTAAAACAAAATCCTACTAAAATGTGTATGTGTTTGATAAAAGGAATTCATCTTGTTTTTGTTCAATTTGCATATAGGACACAAAATATGTTGAGATTTGTGAAAATGAAATTGGAAAATATGTTAAATTTTGGAAACATATAGAAATTAATACAAAAGGGGAAAATGCCACTTGAAATCTTAGAGGAGATGGAATCAATTGACACTACAATGTCAACTAATGGTGATAGAGTTTCCGATCTTGTTAGACAAGGTAAAATTTAACAATTGTTCATAATTTTTTTTTATGTTTAAACAATACATAGATGTACACTATATAAAATATATATTATAATTTATAGTACAAAATTGTGCATGTTGATCTAACGGTTTGCTTGTTGGCACATCGGGCCTTATCTGTAGGAAATGTATTTTCTATGGTTGCACCTCTAGACAATGATGAAAACGTTAAATATTATTTGATGTGGTGGACATAAATAAATATGAAGTTATTGAAGGATTATAATGATGACTATTTTATATAGGAAAGAGGATACATCATACTAAAAGGCTATTTTTTTTCAAGAAACCCATCAAACTAAAAGTCATTCTCACTTTCAAGACCATCAACCGGATGCCATAAGTTTTCAATATAATGATTTTGTATGTGAAGTGGGCATAAAGTTAATATAGGTTCAATCAAATAAAAAAATGAAATCTATAAAATAGAAAATGACAAAAGTCAATCATGAACGAATAATTGAAGATGGCATACCATTATGATGCTTATAAACAACATTCCAGAAAATTTTTTTGCATCAAGTACATATATATGGATTTGTAGGATTCCATCATGTTTGGTTTACTTTTGTGGTCCATTCAAATAAAGTGATATTTGATGAATTGTTTTACTACTTTAAACAATTTTTCATATAAAACTAGATCTTAATTGGTTGTCAAGTATAAAATATTTGTCAATTTTCATATGCAAATCTATGTGACTAATTTCATATCTAAAAATTGTTTCCTAATGATCTAACAGTAAAACCCTACTTGTTCTCACTGAACAAATTTACACTAAAATTATTGACTGAAATCATATGCAACGGAAACACAAATATCAAAGATAAATCATCGATATACATGAGACACAATTTCAGTTCTATAATCTTGTTAACATTAGAAATCCTAAGGGAAAAACCAACCCTCTCATCCAATACAATATCATGAAAATCTAAGGACAATTGATACAGATTATTTTCAGCACGAAATGAGAGCAAAGATATAATAAATAAATGTATAGAGATATCTTGGATATCCAATAATATAACATAAATGTATCATATATGCAACCATAAACACAAAGATACAATAATACACAATTTTCTATTAATGAGTGAAAATGTACAAAGACTGTAAAAATACAGAGTGAAAGACTCGCTAGAATGGTGGCAGCTTATCTCTGAGAAGAGATGTGTTTGATACTTGTAGTTTCAAGAAGATGATTTTACAATGAGGCTCCATAGGAATTTTTATCATAAATAAAATCCAAAACCCTAACCCCGAACTCGTTTTGGGTAGTTTGGTGTATCAACTTCCCAGGGGCGTAACTTTGGCATACAATCTCCGTTTGGGGTGCATGATAGCTTGTTGGAAAGGTATCGTCGAGGTGATTCATTTAGGGGACTCAATCAGAGCCTTTAGATACTATTGAGAATCTCTATCCCAAAAAAACTTCATTTAGGCCCTCAAAATGGCCCTGGAAGTTAAAAACTGCTAAAAATAGTAAATTACCAAAATTGCCAGAAAACTGTTTTGAGCTAGTTGGAAAAGGTGGGTGGCCACTGATATCCACCTATATCAACAACCTTGTCCTCCAAAGTTACCAAAACGGAGAAAAACCTTGTTCTCCAATAATCATACAAATCAGAAAACCAAACCTCAACAATATCCCTGGGAATCTCCTCTACAGGAATCCGTTGTAGACCACCTGTCAGCCTGTATAGATATGTACCTTCCCAGAAATGAAGACACACAATTCACCTTATTGGAAATATCTGCACATATGCCATTTTCTCTATTTCAAACCGCGTATACCCTATATGTGATTTGTTCCTCTGCAACCCACACATATATGCACTTCGCCCTCCTTCAAACTACGTATAGTATGAAAAACTCACTCCACATGTGAGACCTTCTCCACTTCTCTATTTAAGGCCAAATTCTCCACCTTGCATACTTTCTCTTTTCTTTAATCACCAATCCTCCTAGCACAAGTACAAACTCACTTATTCTATCTCCATCATGTCTCCACACACTCTACATGATTGTGTAATGTCACAATGACCTCTCTCATTTATATACAAGTCCTAGGGGTCAACATAGAAGCCCCTCCAAAAGTAAACATACAATTAGGTTTTCCTTATGGGTGTGAAGCCCCAACACAAGCCCACAAATCCCATCATCAAACCCATGAATCCCCCACTCAAATCCAAGCAAGTTTTCACAAAATTGAAAGTGTGATGTGGTGCCCGCGATGATTCCTACATTCCCAACAACCAGGGTGATGTGAGAATATTGCCTAAAGCTGCAAAAATCAAAATTCCCTCTTAGTGAGGAAGGTATTCTCAACACACTCCATAAGTGGGAATGCCTCCCAATGCTACAAAATAATCAAAACTCCCTCTTAGGGAGGGAGAAATTCCATTCTCCATCATCACCTAGAAGTAAATCTATCTCCCGTACTATATAATCTACCATAGATTCTGTCTAATCCATTTGACTAGATACTCCCTCTGTCACCGAAGCAAATCCTTCTCTCCAATCCTCCTGACTGGATGCATCCTCAATCACTGAAGAAAATCATGTTTTCTAACATGATTCCATCCTAGAATAAATTCTACTCCTAGAATCCTCCTGCCTCTAAACCTCATGTATGGCCATCTCAACCCATGAAACCTATCTGAAAGTCTTGGAATATCCCTCTCTCCCATATAAACCTAAAGGTTGTTGGAAGGTTTACAGTTGGGAGTAAGCTTGTCATTGATGGCAAGAACAACGATGGCAAGAACAGTGAAATTGCGAAGTGACGAAATCGCAAGGTGGACAAAATCGTGGAGTAGCGAAATCGCAAAGTGGTGAAATCGCGAGAAGATCTGGGACGTAGGATTTGTGGTATCTATGAATGCTCAATAGCCATTAGATATGGTGAAGCTACAAGGCGGATAAGTCCAAGAGTCATACAACTCCCCAAAACTATGAAGGAATCCTAGCCGTCCATCAGGGACAGTTCTGGACCGTTGATTTAAGCTTCATTTCGGAGTTTTGCCTATCGCAACTTGGAGTGACAAGAACCTCCATCGAAGGAATCACGAGATGCAAATTTACGATGAGATCTGGACCGTAGATTCATCGAGATCGTGGACTATTGATCTTAGCTCCATCTCAGGGTTTCGGGGATCGCGACTTGGAGAGTCGAGATGCCTCATCTTCAGAATCACAAAATGCGAATTCACGAAAAGCGCTTTATGCATAAGCACGTGGTCTCAGCTGGTGGTCACACAATCGAAGAGTTGAAGAGAAGAGTACGTGCAGACAAGCTTCTTTTCGGTGTTTCGGGGATCACGACTTGGAGAGTCGAGATGCCTCATCTCCAGATTCACGAAATGCAAAATCGTTAAAGCGCTTTATGCATAAGAACTTGGTCATAACCATGGTCATATAAATGAAGGAGCTAGCACATCAAAGCTCCATTTCAGAGTTTCGGAACTTGTGACATGGAGACTGAAGATGTCTCATCGCAGAATCTCCGAAATGTGAAAGTGTGAAACGGGTAAACACAAGAACCCATCAGAGTTAATCCAATGATGTAGGTGAATCTGAGCATAATCGGAGGGCTATTGTTGCACGTCACAGTGTAACTTCCATAAACCACTAATGGTTTCTACCAGAGGACTCGAAGACACTTTGGGGTGATTGACAGAGGAGATGAAGAGTCTCTGGGAATCTTCAATAGGGATGAAGATGCTCGTGGAGGCGATTGACAACTAGATGAGCATTGAAGCTTGTAACTAGAACATAGAAGGTAAGCTCGACTATCACAGAGAAGACGAAGAGTCTCAACTACTAGAGAGGCTGAGGAATCTCAGCATAACATACAGTGATGCTGAACGAGTGGAAAAATGGCCAGAGAAGCTGAAGAGTCACGATGATGATCAGACAGAGCACTCGAGTTGTGGAGGATATCGGTGCGGTGTGAGTATGCAGAGGTCTTGCACGCATTACAAGCACAAGGTGCACAAAAGCTATAAATACAAAGTACATAGAAGAGATGCAGTTGCTATTGTTGCGGGGATTGTTGTGGATGTTGTTGAAGGTGATTCATGCATGAAGAAGGATCAAAGTGCAGCAGCTGAAAAGAATAGAAGAAGAACTGTGCAGCGAATGGACATGGTGCATAGAGCATAAAAGCAGAAGAACAGAATGGGCAGCAGATGCATGCTGGAAGACAACGAGGAAGTCTGAGTAGAAAAATCTTGTAGAACAATGATGAGACTGGTAAGCTGTTATTGAACACTATATCACTGTAATAGGTTTTAGTATTTCATATTCAAAAACTAGGGAGGTTGGGAGGTGCTAGGGAGGACTGGTGTCCTCAGAGGTTCAAGTGGGGGCTTGAACACAGGGAGTTGGTGCTTCCTTCTAGTTGGTGCTAGAGAAACTAGGGAGTTGGTGCTTCCTTCTAGTTGGAGATAGAGAAACCAGGGAGTTGGTACTTCCTTCTAGTGGGTGCTAGAGAAAAATAGAGATTTGGTGCTCTCAGCAAGTTGCAGCTTGCAAAACAGAGGTTATAGCCTCACAATGAGTTGGTGCTCAAATGTATGATAATGTAAAGAATGTAAATAATACTTATCATATAAATAAGAAGAGTTTTTTACCTTGTATGGGTTTCCTTGGGAAATATTTGTCTCTGTGTTTCTCATATATGTGACTGATGCTGAATGTGCCCTTGTTCATTTCCCTGCATTATTGTTATCATCATTGAGTGCCTTGTAAATATTTTAAAAGAAGCATAGTTGTTTAAGCACGGTGAAAACTGATTCACCCCCCCTCTCAGTTGTCCAACAAAGGTTGTCTCCCACTGATAAATTGAATCTCCCTCTGGGCCTTCTTCCTCCCTTTGAAGTCAGACTCCATCTTAGCCTCCTAACTTCCTCTGAAGTCAGATTCCCTCTGTCTCTCCTGACTCCCCATGATTCCACAAAACCTTCATAGCTACCTTATCCCTATCCACAATCCTATGCACAGTCCTAGGAGGATTCTCCTCCCTAGTAGATCTTTAGGGTTGACTCCCTCTAAACTCTATCTCCCTCTGAGCCTTTACAACTGGTGGGGCCACCTAGATCACCGCTCATGGAGCTACCTTCTCCTCCTCCTGTATCTCTCTTCTCTTGTTGGACACAACATGCATAGACTGGACCTCTCTAACTCCAAGAACCACTAATGATATGAAGCTAGATCCTCTGGGAATAAAGAAGAACTGTCTAACTCAAAATAATATGTGGTACCCATTTCTCTCAATCTCTAAGACTGAGAGAAAAATCCTCCTGAGTTTTGGCACCCATAACACATTTGACATCCTCAACACCTCTCCTGACTCCAATCAAAATGATATTGTACTATATATTCATACTACATGCTTGAGTCCCATGCTAAGCTCCACACACAAGTTTGAGCCAACCTCTGTGAAAGTGTCAAACAACTCTCTAGCACTTATCATATGGAAAAATGCTCTTCTATCCACCAACCAAGTCCCCTTCTAGAAACTATACTCGAAAGGGAGAAGACCAACATGATATCCCTCTGGAACCTATATGCAACCTCATCAACCTTTGCTGCTAATGCTTAATGCATTCTTCCCCTTCCTCTTTGATGTGGACATTGTGAAGAAAAATGACCATAGTCATGACACTCAAACCATTTGTATCCTCCTTGGACACCAACTGAGTCTCCTCCTAAATACGATAAGTCCATATTCTCTCAAACCATGGAAACATCTCTTGTGCATAGAACTGCTACACAAAAAGTTCCCAAAACCTAGGAAGACCAAATCAACATCCAATGACATGTGTCCATCTTGGAACAACACTTCATAGTCCTACTCCTCAATCCATGAGGATGAGAATACACTCTCGGCACCCGTAGCACATTCTCCACTTGCAACACACCCCTTACTCCATTTTCAATACCACTTCTCTAGATCCCTGTAATACATGCCTAATCCTCCTACCAAGCTCCTCGTGTATACCTGAGTCAGACACTGTGAATATCAACAAAAAATATTGTGCCCCATTCATGTGTCAGTGGCTCCCACTGGATAAGAACCATGCAATCCTTGAAGGTAAACATCCATTAATCCCATGTCCTCATCTAAATAGTCCTAATCTATGGTTGAGCACTAAGTCTAGTCCACTCTAGACCACTGCAACTCATCTATGAAAATGTCCTCATCCTCCCAGGTCAAATAACTCATACATTGTCATACCTTGACAATGTGCAACTCTTCAGCCCGATGAAGACTCTATCTCATCAACTTGACATACACACAAATCCATCTCATTTGTGCCAAATATCATGAGATGCAACCATCGTTAGTCACCATGAAAATTCATTGGAAGTCCATCCACAGGGTTGGAAATATACCACACAACATACTGCTATGATCTGGGATCTTCGTCAATCCACCATAACTCCCAACCTACCACACCACTGAGTATAAATATCCCACAACTCCTTATCTGGATGGTCTACTCCTTGTCTGAAACCAGCTACCATGTAATCTATTGCCACCTGAAACCATCATTGTAGCTCCCTCTCAGAGCGATCACACGTGACCTTCCTAGAACAAGAACAGCACTACTCTAGTGTTGTATCCAAAATGTGTCTCAATATGATCCCCTTCTCTTCAGATAACAAGCTCTGATACCATGTCAATTTTCACTTGCAACTCTATGTGATTAATTTCAGATCTGAAAATTGCTTCCTAGTCATCTAACCGTAAAACCCTAATTTCTATCACTGAACAACTTTACACTAAAATTATTGACTGAAAACATATGCAGTGGAAACACAAATATTAGAGATGAATAATCAATATACATGAGACACAATTTTAGTTCTTTAATCTTGTTAACATAAAAAATCCCAAGGGAAAAACCAAGCCTCCCAGCTAATACAATATCACCAAAATATCAGGACAACCTTGTCCTCCAAAGTCACCAAAACTGAAAACAACCTTGTTCTCCAATAACCATACAAATAAGAAAACCAAACCTCATCAATATCCCTGGGAATCGCCTCTGCACATAAATTTGTTGTAGACCACCTATATAGACTGTCGATGTCACCTCTCATCTTGTACGTTTCTGTACCTGCCCATAAACTCATATATGTGATTCACCTTATTGGAAATCTATGTACATATGTTGTTTTCTCTCTTGCAAACTTTGTGTACCCTATATGCGATTCATCCTTCTACAACCCACATATATATGTTCTTCTCCCTCCTTCAAACTACGTATGGTATGGAAAATTCACTCCACATGTGCGACCTTCTTCACTTCTCTCTTCAGGGCCATATTAGCCACCTTGTAGACTTCCCTTTGATGAGATCACCAATCCTCCTAGCACAAGTGAAGTCTCACTTATGCTAGCTCCATCATGTCTCCACACACTCTACATGATGGTGTATTTTCACAATAACATGTCTCCTTTATATATAAGTCCTAGGGGTCAACATAGAAGGCCCTCCACAAGCCAACATCAAATTAGGCTTTCCCAATGGGTGTGAATCCCTAACACAAGCCTACAAATCCCATATTCAAACTCATGAATCCACCACTCAAATCTAAGGGGTTTTTCACCAAACTGAAAGTGTGATGTGGTTCCCACGACGATTCCCACATTCCCAACACCTAGGGTCATGTGAGAATACCTACCCAAAGCTACAAAAATAAAAAATATTTGGGTCCCCATATGTCCTGTAGACCACTTAAGGGATGAGATAACATGATTTGGATTTTCCAATCATGCCACAAATAATTATATAGAACATACATGTCTTACATCCAATATGTTGGTTTCAATTTTGAATGTATTTGTATGAATAGATCTTGAGTTATAAATGGATATGTCAAACATATTTTCATGTCACATATATCTCTTAGTTTATATTCCAAGTCAAGGTACAATGAAGTCATGACCTACAATGCTTGGTGGGGTCGGATTTAATGGATGCTAGAAGGTATGTTGTAATATTTGTAACTTATAATTGGAGAAGAAATGTTGTAATCTTTGTAAGGCCCATGAAGGAAAAATGCAGTCTCTGAAAAAATGCATGATTGGTTTGAGATTATTTCATGATGTCTTATTGTCTAAATATTTATATCACTTTATATTTTTTCTTTACTTGTATAAATTTCAAGAAATCATTATTGTACCATGCCATTTGTATTGAAATTCGGATCTAGTGCAATATTTTAGTTGTTTATATCATTATTGTACCATGTCATTTGTATTTAAACTGTGATCTAGTGCAATATTTTAGTTGTTTATAGTGTTTATATGATTGATTCAATAGTAGTAGAATAGATAACATCTTATATGCCCCTACTACTCAAATTATTTATGATACTTTTCCAACAATTGAATAAATCAAGGCACGAAGAAGTGAAACTTTGGATTCTACAACAAGGTTTATAAACATAAGATCAATACAAGCAACTTAACAATCACAAGATCAAATTATATGTATCTTTTAGGGTCAATATAGAGTAATCTTCTATTGAATCCATTCACTTTATCCTTGTTTTAGGTTATATGTAATTATTGGGAACATGTATTTCAATCTTTCCATGTATTTCAATCTTTCCAATTGTACATTATAAATATTAGTCATGCTAACACCTTGTGGAGGCCATTGACACAATTGAACAAATCCATAGAATTATTTTCATACTCCAACCTTGCACACATTTTATTCCTATGGATACACATTCTATTACTTTGGAAGCCTTTTTACATAGCTATGTTTATTCTAAGAGATAAGGAAAACTTTTCAACAATGTAAAAATTTTAATGGAAGTAGACTAGATCTTTTTCCTTCATGGATGTTAAAATATTTTTCTTTCAAAAATACCAATGGAGGTAGACTATATGTTCTTCCTTCATGTATGCCAAACTATTATCCTTTCCTGACTTGATATAGCTCTATGCTCTCTAATTTTTCTCAAATTACAATATAATTGGTATCCATTAAAATATAGGACTTAGCAACCTTTAACTGGCAAAGTAAAATTCAAAAAAATTGGAATATGTTGAAAAACATTTGTATTCTTCTTTCTTTATTACCTTTTTTAGGGTTAATAGTGTTGGAAATACTAAAAACAACT
>JZKD02S0330516.1:105734-116300 GCA_000966675.3 Picea glauca | reverse complement strand
TCCATCTTAGTATCCAACTTAGCTTCCATTGAATCCATCATCTCTTGTAGTTCATCTTTGGTTACTGTCTTCTTTTGTAAATCATTTATGTCCTTATGCATTTCTTCACCTTCATCAAGAGTCCAATTAGGATTTTCTGGAGGCTTATTTGGTGTAGACGGTCCCTTTTTGGGTGGCATGTGGGCCAAATATCACTTTTGAGTCTTGATTTTGAGGTGGTTCTGCTAGACAATATTTATTCTGTTCTATCTCCCAAGTTTCGGCCCTTCTGATTATGAAAGTTTATTTTAGGTAGTTCTCTGATATTTCGTCTCTGCAATGCCATAGGTCTGATCAAAATTGGATGTGCCAAGTGGAATTTACGGTAACTTCCTCACAACTTGCCGATTTTTGGCCTTTCCAGAAGATCTCACTTGTATAGAATTCCCCGCACCAAATAATTGATATAAAATTTTGAAAATCGTACCCAAAATACTACAGACTGTTCACGATCCAATGCAACCAGTCCCACCCAATTTGGATACTCTAGAAAGAAGTTATGCTTGTTTTACCTGGAACACCTTCATGAGACTAGTCAATAGGACTAGTCAGATACCCTATCTTACACAAGGTTTATCTACAAATTTAAGATGACCCAGAAGCTGAAATTTTTACCACAGATACCTTAGTAATTTCTGTAAATGTCCTCCAGATTTCATGGTCTGAAACGTTACATAAATTGTTTTATAGCAAAAATTCCGCAATGACTCATTTCAGGATGATTCTAGAACCCTATCTTGTACAGGCTGTATCTCCAAAAGTATAAGGCCTCAGGAGCTGAATTTTGGACCCAACGGACCTTGGTCCGTCTACTAAATACCCTCCAAGCGGGTTCTTCTGAAACATTGTATAAAACAAGTTATAGTGAAAATTCCACGGTGTCTCAAATGTAGTAGCAAAACCCCAAGACCTTGAGCTCTGATTCCATATGTTAAGAACCAAACATCAATATACCATGGAAAAACATCAGAAAAAGTACTCAATGCCTTGAAACAGAGATAATTTCAGATAATAAGCCTCTTCAAGGGGGAAACCTCCTTTTACCCCACTTAAATGTTCAAGTGCAAGATGATTCAAAATGAAAATGTCTCCTTGGTATATATAAGAGACTAGGAGGTATAATTACAACTAATGGCCTAAAGTCGACCTAAAAAAAATAACATTACTAATCTAATATGCCCCAATTAAGGGTTAATGAGCAAGCCGACATAAATAAAATAACATTACTAATCTAATATGCCCCAATTAAGGGTTAATGAGCCAATATTAGGGCTTAACATCTCGTATCTTCAAATCCCAATCATCCTTGTTTACATTGCAAATATTGGTTAAGGCATTCTTCAATATATTGTTAAATAATTCCACTATTCCATTAGCTTGAGGATGGTATGGATTTATATTATGATGGTGTATCTAAAATTATTCAATCATTTCCTGGATGGTACTATTGATAAAATGAGTTCATTGAGCACTCATCAGAATTATAGGGCATACAAATATTGTGATTACTTATTAAAATAGGAAGTGCACTGCAGTATTTGCGCTGCAATCTTTTACTGTTTCTACTTCATCCCATCTGGTTAAGTATTATGTCGTTGTAATTATATACCTTACTCCCGATCTTCTAGCTGGTGGATTGATTGGTCCTACAAATTCTACTGCCCATTTGTCAAACACTTTAAGAGTTACATGAGGTCTCGGTGGCATATCATCCCTCCTGGATGGATTTCCTACCCTCTAACAGACATCACAATTATGGAAACACTCCTTTGCATATTTAGAAACTATTGGCCACCAAAGTCCTACACGCTATAACTTTTGCACAATAGCTTTACCTGCATAATGTCCTCCAGCTATCCCTTCATGTAATTATGCTAAAATGATAGGACGTTCATGTTCCATGACACATCTCCTTAGAATATTGTCTGCACCTAGTTTATACAAGTTTCCTGCAATAAGTTGGTAGTCTGCAGCTCTAACCACCAAGTTCTTCTTCTACATAGTATTATATTCCTTTGGGGAAAATCTTGTACTCAAAAATTCAATAATGTCAGCAAAATATTCATTAGTAATATGTACTGAAAAGAGTTCCGAATTAGGTAAATCATCCTCCAAGATGTATGGTTCCTCTCCATTAATTATACTGGATAGATGGTTTGGCCTTGCATTTAGTATTCCATGTTTTAAAACTAATTCTAAATCAAACTCCTGAAATAACAACAACCATTTACATATTCTTCCCCCCAACACTAGCTTGTTGACCAAATATCTAAAAGTAGAGTGATATGTAAACATCTTAAAATGTTGTCCTAAAAAATAATGTATGAACTTCTATAATGCATATACCATATGCAAACCTCCTCTTTCTGTTGTGTTGTAATTATGTTCTGAATCTGAGAGCTTCCTGCTTGCAAATGCTATTGGGTGATCTATATCACCTTGTCCTCACTGTGTTAGTACAACTCCAAGTTCTATTGAAGAGGCATCCACATGAACATGGAATTCTTTTGACCAATCTGGAAACACTAAAATTGGCGTTGTCACCATTTTCTCCTTAAATATGTCCAAACTTTGCTGGCACTCCTCATGCCATTGAAACTTGATATCCTTATTTAACAATTTCTCCATGGGCACAGTAATCTATGCATATCCACTTATGAACTTTATATAGTAGCATGTATGACCAAGAGTAGCTTTTAATGAGCGCATTGACTTAGGTGGTGGTAAATTAAAAATGACAACAATATCTGCATTATCAAACAAGAGACCTTGTTTACACACCACATGCCCTAGAAAAATTCCAAATGGTGCGTTGAATATACATTTCGTAATATTCAATGAAATTTGACACTGTCTACAAATGTCTAGCATCAATCTTAAAACTTCAACATGATCTGTCAATAAGCTAAATACTATCCAATTTCCAAATAAACTTCCAAAAATTTATGTATTAAATCTTTAAATGCAACTAAAACTGCTCTTGAAAAAATAGCAGGGGCATTATTCAATCCAAAATGAATCATTGTGTACTGACATGACCCTCAGTCTGTGAACAATCTAGTCTTATGATGATCCTCTGGTGCTATCCTGATATGGTGATACCCTAAAAATCCATCTGTAAATGAGTATGCTTCATGTCGTCCTACATTCCCCAACACTTCATCTATAAATGGAGTAGGGAAGGGATCATGCAGACATGAATCATTCAAATTCCTCAAGTCTACACAGATCCTTATTCCCCCTTGCTTCTTCTCCTGAACTACCATAGCGATAATCCACTTAGATTATTCAATAAATTCTATTATACCAGCCTCTAACATTTTATCAATTTATGCCTTAAATTTTTGTTTATATATTGGATTGAACCTATAAGGTCTCTATTTGATTGGTCTAGCATTTGGTCTTTGGGGAATATTCATTTCTCCAAGTTCGCATGCTACCCCATTCCTATTTAAAAATGTTGCTGGAAATAGATCACTATACTCGCGCAATGACTTTGCTATTCTTTCCACTATATGGTTATCCCAATAGTCCCCAATGCTTGCAATCTTTGGATTCTCTTCTTTTCCAATATTGACTTTATTTATCTTCAGTGGTGCAGAAAATTATTCTGACTGTAACTATGGACCTTCTACTTCTATTTCCCCTTCAAATTTTGTTTTCTTAATATTGTGCGGGTATTATTTTGCTTGGTCATCCTCTGCGTCATGATAACAATGTAACAACCATCTGAGTGTATGTCAATTTTGATTCTGATAGGCTGTTATGATTTCAAATTTAGGTTCTTCAAAGATCCTCTCTTTTACCAACTTTAGTGTTTTATCCATCATTGGATTCTCATGTTCAAATGAAAATGTAATGACAAAATTCTGTTGCAAATATTCCGAATTTGCAATTCCTCTGTGCAGTTCCAATTTTGTATACCAATTCCTTCGAATGCCTTCTAATGTATGGATGAAGTGATGTAGACATTCCTCTGATCATACCAGTATCCATTGAGTTATACATATTTCTAAATGTTCTATGGGTTTTTCTATTCCATCATACTTCTCTAGATATTTATTCTCTTGTTCTGCGCCAAATCTGATGCGCAATAACCTCTTGCATTGGTACCAGTTATTGATCTCTCTTTGTGCGTGCCCCGCCAACTTGTACATGTTGATTTCAATGCAATATATAAAACTAGTAACCTTTGATTTTCCAGAACATCTAACCCAAAATTTCTCAAAAATTATTCCAAATCATTTTGACCATAAAAAGTTGGAGGTTCTCTTACCTCTAAGTCAATCCATATTAGTGTGTGTGTCATTCTTGCACATATTCTGGTAGATAACTCATGTAATCATTGTTTCTAATTCTCTAGTCATGTATCTGAATCTAAAGCACAAGAACTAATACTTCTCTAGCTAAGCATTCCATTTGTTGTTGGGTTAATGTAATCTTCCTCGCACACAGTGGTTCTATATAATTGGTTTATCTTTTCTGTGATGAAGTTTTCTCTCGTAGGTTCAACATATATTGCACCTTCTGAAGGATATAATGGTGCAATGAATTTGTATTCTCTTTATTCAAAAATCATTTTCCTGGTCTTCAAGTTGATGATAGCTTGATTTTCAAATTCCCAATCCAGTCCCAACAATGTTGGATAAGGTGTAATATTGTCCACTATATCAATCACCTCAAAATTTACATAGTGCACACACCATATAAATCCACTGGTATTCCATTCAATCTACCATTTTTTACCACTCTATATTGATTTGCAAGTTTCAGCTGAATAAGTGAATATCCCAGTGTAGGTTCCCCCATGGCTTCCCATGTTTTCTTAGGAATAACATTTACCTCAGACCCCAAATCTAGTAGTATTGTTTTCTTATGGACCTGATTGACTATATTTTGTTCTAGTTTCATCTCTTCTCAAGAATTTCACTTTTATAATAAACTTTCTAACAAGTGTAGATATGTTTTATCATTCAACAACTTCAAGCAAGACCCCAAAAATTTTATAAGATTACTTACTTACTATGAAGTCTGATTTATGTTGTTCTGATCAAATAAGAGAGGGATTTCATATACTGGTACATCATATCTTGGATTTATACCTGAAGTTGAAGCAATATTCTCCTACAACATCTCTTGTCTAGCCTACTTGAATGTCTCATTTTTCTTGCGTGCATCAAAATGTTGTTCATGTGTTGTATTCTTTCTGACCCACTGATGCTAGTTATGGTTCTAATTTGCTACATCTTCTCATGTTTTGGTTCCTCCTCGAGTAACTATATTGATATTCTTCCCATCATCTCTATTGTCTGTAGAAGTGCATTGAACATTCTGATTGTTTTGGTTCTTTTTTTCCTGTATCCATGTTAGAAGTGTCAGACAGTCTTTTGTATCATGATCTATTGTGTGACAGTACATGCATGTTGCTGGTGGTTATGGAAAATCCCTTTCATAATGTCTAGGTTTTTGACAATTGTGACAGGTTACTATTCCTCTACCTCATCCAAATCCTCTTCCTCCACGACCTCCTCCTTTGAATCCTCCTATGTTATCTTGATTGTTTGTGCACGGTGTATTGTACTATGGTACCTGATTATATTGTTGTGCATTATTATACTGTAGTGTTGTTGTAAACTGATGCACATTATTATACTGCTACGTAGGTGGCCCTGTCATAGGTTCAACCTACATCCTATAAGCATATGAGGTCCTTTCCTTCATCATTTATAAATTTTGACAATCCTTGTCCTCATGTCCTAGAAATTTGCAGAAATTGCAAAATGTACTCTTGGGAACTGCTTGGTACTTTTGCATCATTGGAAAATGGCAGGGATCATTCCCATGTGTTTGACATATTTCACACCATGGTTGTCCTGTGGGTAAAGGGTTTGTCATTCCTACTCCCAAGTATTGTGCAAATGTTGGGCACTCACTCTTATGATGTCTTTTTATTCTGCATAATGTACACCAGACAACTTCCCTCTTTTCCTTTTCTTTATTCCGATTCAACTGAAATGTCATTTCTTAAGATCTTCTCTAAGCTATTCCACAACTAGATCTGTGTGTTTATACTGGTTCTCTTCCAATTGCAAGGTTTCTTGCAGAGCGTCAGCTTGATTCTGGAACTTTTGTTCCCTCAATGGATACTTAAGATGTGGCAGTAATGAATTAACCAATATGTCCCTATGATGCATATTTTTGATAGGGTACTTCAACTAGCCTTTCAATCGCTTCAACTTTTTTTATCAATCTCCCAAACTGACTATCCTAGCTTCTATTTGATTCCTATCATCTCATTCATGAAATGATCTTATGAACTTGGTCATTGGAATTCATTTATTAGTGCCTTCTTCACATCTGCGAAACTTGTAGGTGCTCCTTGTGGACTGTTTAATGTGAGGCCCATATACCAATCCAGTGCATGGTCTCTAAATGTAATTGCAAGCTACACAAATTTTGTATCTTCATATGTGATCTGTTTAGCTGCTAAAATATTTTCACAAATAAACAAATTATTCTCTGGGTCCTTTGACCCTTCTCCATGAAACTATGGTAACCGAACAGTCAACTCTCCTCCTGTCATTGTAAATTTTGTTGTACTACCACCTCCTCATGGCGTAGATAAGTGACTATTGCTAACTAAATTTTTACTTCCACTTGAATTTCCACTGGTCCCTCAACCTACTAAAATCCTTTTTCTACTAATTGTTGGTTGTGTAAATAGTTCTTTCTTATCTAATGTCTTAGTCGCACATGGGGTTGTGGGTTCCATACTAATTATGATATGGAATGGAGATCCTTCTTTTGAGACAAACCCTTGACCTCTGGTTTTTCTCTCATATGTGGCATGAAGGATTTTCTCAATTTCCCCCATATCATTGAGATCCTTTACCTCTTCCTCATCACCGTCCAAGTCCTCCCTCTCTGCTACTACTTTCTTCTTACTATTAATCCTATACTGGTAGGGTCTTTCGTTTTGCGTCGTTCCCACTCTATCCATTATCTCCCTGATCTAATATTCATCCATCATAATTGAGTCCGTTTCTTCCTTCTTCTAGCCTCTCTCCATAACCCTCTCCATATCTCAGATCATCCTTAGTGCTTCCTCCAGTCTTGCCATGGACATAGAGTTATTTAGCTATATGAATCCATTGTCATCACACCTTTATCATGCAACAAAATATTGATCAATGTATAAAGTGATATAATACACCTTCCTCTTGGTCCCTTCAAAAAATCATGCTCTGCAATAGTATATGACTTCGCAACATTGACCGCAAACTCAGTGATAAATCCTGCAATGATGCTATCTAGCCAAAAATTGACTACGCGCGTGAATTTATTATTGACTCTTTCTAGACACTCAATATTCTTAGTAGTCCACTCTACTGGTCTTATCCAATTAGTCGGGTAATTATCCTTCAATCTCAATATCCACACTTGCAACAACTCCAGAAAATAACATAAAAATGCCTCATGAAGATCAGTAAATACAGACCTTTCCAAATATTGATGCAGTGTATACTTGGAACTTCTATTGTCTTTCTGTGAAAAATTGAGCTCTTTTGTTTCCAACCATATTTCAATATTTTTCTTAGTAGGGTTCCATGGCATGAACATCCCCTTCTACCCTCCATTCTCTTCACTATCCTTCTCAACAAGTCCCTTCCAAATTGTTCTTCTAGGTTCTAGCCAACAACGAAACCATTTGTTGGAATGTATGGGCTGAATTGGGTTCTAATTTAGGTTTCCAAAAAAACTCTACAAACCGTTGGCCCTTCTAGAGACCAGAAGGAAACACCGCGCACAAAGTGCACAATGAAGTCTCACCCAAGATGGCTTATAGGTGACTACATGACCCAGATATTTGCAATTGTGGAAGGGATGTTGCTCATGGGGATGTTAGATATTCTTTCTATCTCAGATATATCAGATCTACCATTATACAACTATTTTCATTCATTAATATTCATTCTACAGTAAATATCATGATTCATTTTAGTGCGCATTATATTTTACTTCTACCAGATTCATTCATTCAATATAAAAAAAGTAACTGCAAGAAATAAAACAATATTCCACACAGAGCACAAAATTTTACCATGGTTCACCCCCTCAGGCTACTTCCACAAATATCTGGCATTATTCTCTTCTTTACTAGTCTTCATCAAGTTTCTGCGTTGCACACAAAACATAATAAGTTTGGTGAGGCTGACAAGGTCGCACTATTATCCACAATTTGTGACCTTAACCTCAGTTATAATCCATAGCTCTGTTTCCAAAAATGATTCTAAGCTCATCAAAAAATTCCTCACTGATCTCCTTAGATCAACCTCTAGCAAGAACCAATACCTCTCTAATACTTGATACCCCAAAAAACTATTGGATCTCCTTCGATATCATAATACATATTTATACTACAAAATTGGGTTAAAACCCGACACATCAATGACCCAAAACCCTAACCCTAAGTGGATTACATTTGTCCACATTATAACTTCCTGCGCACAACTGATCCATGTCCTTCTTCGTTCCTTTTTCTTTCCTTCTTCCTCATGCCGCTTTTCCTTGTATTCTGGCGCGTTGTTTTTCCCTGTTTTCTGGTGTGCACTCCTTTCCTGCCTCATTAATTGTTTTGCATTTCCCCAAAATGGCTTGTGCCAACACTCTGTGTTGAATTATGCTATGGAATGGTTATTCATATTTGTAATAGGTTAATTCATGTCTGTATGATGTTAATTCCTGCACTTAATATGGATGAATGCTTATCTTTACTGATAACGTTGAAATATTCATGCACAATAATGTTAATTGTAGGTTTAACTGCTAACTAGTAAAAATATAGAATGATATGCATAAATAATTAAGTAACAAGGTTGGGTTAGCTAGGATCTAATGCGCGAATATATCTTGTAGGTATGACAAAGTGGATCCCTTATTTCCCTCACCGCTATTAAATATTGGTTCTTGCAGTCCCCATAAAGATACCTCGGGTGAGACTTCACTTGCTTGTAGGTGATGCCGAAAGGGCCAATATCTATAGGGTTTTGTTGTAATAATTACCTTGAACCCAGGGTATTGAACCTTCCTACGCCCACGTGCCAACAAATGGTTCCATTGTTGGGACCTAGAATCTAAAAGTGAGGGAATTTTTTGGAGACCGATGAGGAAATAAATAAGCGAATGGATAGAAAAAAAGGAACAAGAATTTGCGCAGAAGGAGAATAAAAATCCCCGCTTAAAGAATAAGAAATGGTTGCAAAGGTATGTGTATAAAGACTTGCATGAGGTATTTTTGGGTGAATTTCCTAAAATTTTAGCAAAATGGTTGGAAATATTTGTGCAAAAGACTGGTAGACATAGACCAGTTGTGCCAAAGAACTGGACTCTTGAACTAGTGAGACAAGTGGAAGCAATAGACAATAGGACATCTCGTGGAATGGACTTTTGGCTGGACAATATCTTGGGAGGATACGTAAAAAACAATTCCATAGACTGTACTCATGCTTATAGTATTGCAGAAAGAGACTTCTTTAAAGGTCTATGAGGAAGATTCATAAGGTCCTTAACTACGTCGATAAAAATGTTTCTATGTGACAAAGAAGTGATAACGATGGAGTCAGATAGCTAAATAACTTTACAAACATAGTGATTGGGATTTGGTGACCAGGAGCTGATTTGAGGGTAGGAAAATGGACAGAGGAAAGGGAGACTGAGAATGAAAGAGAAATAAGAGGGGAAATCAGAAGGAGAAGATGATTTTGGTGTTCTGCACAATGGGAGAAGGTACAAGAAGTTGAGAACTATGCCTGAGGAGAGAGAGAACAGTGAAATGAGTACCCAAAAAAATGTGCATACATTCATATCATAGAAGCACGACAGATAGAGGGAGAAGAGGAAGATATGCAGTCCAATCCAATCATAGAAAAAATAGTAAGTCCTATTTGAGTCGAGTCCTGGTTTGAAACAACAACCTCTTGCGTGTCACCTGAATATGAGACAACGTTTGAAGATGTTTCCAGAGAACTTGTAATCAATAAAGGAATTTAAAGAAAAAGTATTTAGAGTAGTGGTAGAGGTACACATAGTTAGACTCAACCATCATCACTAGGAAGGGGTCCTACACCTAGTAACATGGCAGGGGTATATAATACACTGAGGTTATCAAAGTTCAAAGGAATTGGATCTGAGGATCCAGAATAACATATGTTTGTATGTTAAACCATTTGGGATGCAAAGAATGTCCATGATGATGGTGCAAAGATCGTGTAGTTGGAAACCACTTTTCAAGGACACACTCTAGTCTGGTACATGAAGCTCCAAAGTACTACATCACCGGGTCAAACAAGGACATTATCAAATATTACACAAACACTACTAAAAGCATAGATGATATTAGGGGCTAAATTTCACTCATGGGCTAATTTTCCATGGTTTTTCCAAAAACGAGATTCACTATTTTAAAAATGATTCGCCCAAATTCTATAGGATAAAATTATTTTTCCTTAAAAATCGCCAAAATTTTAT
>JZKD02S0330516.1:86884-105684 GCA_000966675.3 Picea glauca | reverse complement strand
GATGTATTGTACTGTGGTACCTGATTATATTGTTGTGCATTATTATATTGTAGTGGTGTTGTAAACTGATGCACATTATTATATTTCTACGTAGGTGGCCCTTTCATAGGTTCAACCTACATCCTATAAGCATATGAGGTCCTTTCCTTCATCATTTATAAATTTCGACAATCCTTGTCCTCATGTCCTACACATTTGCAAAAATTGCAAAATGTACTCTTGGGAATTGCTTGGTACTTTTGCATCATTGGAAAATGGCAGGGATCATTCCCATGTGTTTGACATATTTCACACCATGGTCATCCTGTGGGTAAAGGGTTTGTCATTCCTACTCCCAAGTACTGTTCAAATGTTGGGCACTCACTCTTATGATGTTTTTTTATTTTTCATAATGTACACCAGACAACTTCCCTCTTTTCCTTTCCTTTATTCCGATTCAACTAAAATGTCATTTCTTAAGATCTTCTCTAAGCTATTCCACAACTGGATCTGTATGTTTATACTGATTCTCTTCCAATTGCAAGGTTTCTTGCAGAGCGTCATCTTGAGTCTGGAACTTCTATTCCCTCAATGGATACTTAATATGTGGCAGTAATGAATTAACCAATATGTCCCTATGATGCATATCTGTGATAGGGTACTTCAACTAGCCTTTCAATCGCTTGAACTTTTCTGATCAATCTCCCAAACTGACTATCCTAGCTTCTGTTTGATTCCTATCATCTCATTCATGAAATGATCTTATGAACTTGGTCGTTGGAATTCATTTATTAGTGCCTTCTTCACATCTGTGAAACTTGTAGGTGCTCCTTGTGGATTGTTTAATGTGAGGCCCATATACCAATCCAGTGCACGGTCTCTAAATGTAATTGCAAGCTATGCAAATTTTGTATCTTCATATGTGATCTGTTGAGCTGCTAAAATATTTTCACAAATAAACAAATTATTCTCTGGGTCCTTTGACCCTTATCCACGAAACTATGGTAACCGAACAGTCAGATCTCCTCCTGTCATTGCAAATTTTGTTGTACTACCACCTCCTCATGGCGTAGATAGTTGACTATTGCTAACTGAATTTTTACTTCCACTTGAATTTCCACTGGTCCCTCAACCTACTAAAATCCTTTTGCTACTAATTGTTGGTTGTGTAAATGGTTCTTTCTTATCTAATGTCTTATTCGCACATGGGGTTGTGGGTTCCATACTAATTATGATATGGAATGGAGATCCTTCTTTTGAGCCAAACCCTTGACCTCTGTTTTTTCTCTCATATGTGGCATGAAGGATTTGCTCAATTTCCCCCATATCACAGAGATCCTTTACCTCTTCCTCATCACTTTCCAAGTCCTCCTGCTCTGCTACTTCTCTCTTCTTACTATTAATCCTATACTGGTAGGGTCTTTTGTTGCGCGTCGTTCCCACTCTGTCCATTATCTCCCTGATCTAATATTCATCCATCATAATTAGGTCCATTTCTTCCTCCTTCTAGCCTCTCTCCATAGACCTCTCCATATCTCAGATCATCCTTAGTGCTTCCTCCAGTCTCGCCATGGACATAGAGTTATTTAGCTATATGAATCCATTGTCATCACACCTTTATCATGCAACAAAATATTGATCAACGTATAAAGTGATATAATACACCTTCCTCTTGGTCCCTTCAAAAAATCATGCTCTGTAGTAGTAGATGACTTCGCAACATTGACCACAAACTCAGTGATAAATCCTGCAATGATGTTATCTAGCCAAAAATTGACTACGCGCGTGAATTTATTATTGACTCTTTCTAGACACAATATTCTCAATAGTCCACTCTACTGGTCTTATCCGATTAGTTGGGTAATTATCCTTCAATCTCAATATCCACACTTGCAACAACTCTGGAAAATAACATAAAAATGCCTCATGAAGATCAGTAAATACATACCTTTCCAAATATTGTTGCGATGTATACTTGGAAATTCTATTGTCTTTCTGTGAAAACTTGAGCTCTTTTGTTTCCAACCATATTTAAATATTTTTCTTAGTAGGGTTCCATGGCATGAACATCCCCTTCTACCACTCCATTCTCTTCACTATCCTTCTCAACAAGTCCCTTCCAAATTGTTCTTCTAGGTTCTAGCCAACAACGAAACCATTTGTTGGAATGTATGGGCTGACTTGGGTTCTAATTTAGGTTTCCAAAAAAACTATGCAAACCATTGGCCCTTCTAGAGACCAGAAGGAAACACTGCGCACAAAGTGCACAATGAAGTCTCACCCAAGATGACTTATAGGTGACTACATGACCCAAATATCTGCAATTGTGGAAGGGATGTTGCTCATGGGGATGTTAGATATTATTTCTATCTCAGATATACCAGATCTACCATTCTACAACTATTTTCATTCATTAATATTCATTCTATAGTAAATATCATGATTCATTTTAGTGCGCATTGTATTTTACTTATACCATATTCATTCATTCAATATAAAAAAGGTAACTACAAGAAATAAAGCAACATTCCACACAGAGACACAGTTTTACCATGGTTCACCCCCTCGGGCTACTTCCACAATTATCTGGCATTATTCTCTTCTTTATTAGTCTTCATCAAGTTTCTACGTTGCACACATTACATAATAAGTTTGGTGAGGCTGACAAGGTCGCACTAAGATCCACAATTTGTAACCTTACCCTCAGTTACAATCCATAAATCTATTTCCAAAAATGATTCTAAGATCATCAAAACATTCCTCATTGATCTCCTCAGATCAACCTCTAGCAAGAACCAATACCTCTCTAATACTTGATACCCCAAAAAACTATTGGATCTCCTTCGATATCATAATGCATATTTATACTACAAAAGTGGGTTAAAACCTGACACATCAATGACCCAAAACCCTAACCCTAAGTGGATTACATTTGTCCACATTATAACTTCCTACGCACGACTGATCTATGTCCTTCTTCCTTCCTTTTTATTTCCTTCTTCCTCATGCTGCTTTTCCTCGTATTATGGCATGCTTCTTTTCCCCGTTTTCTGGTGTGCACTCCTTTCCTTCCTCATTAATTGTTTCACATTTCCCCAAAATGGCTTGTGCCAACACTCTGTGTCGAATTATGCTATGGAATGGTTATTCATATTTGTAATAGGTTAATTCATGTCTGTATGATGTTAATTCCTGCACTTAATATGGATGAATTCTTATCTTTACTGATAATGTTGAAATATTCAATCACAATAATGTTAATTGTAGGTTTAACTGCTAACTAGTAAGAATATAGAATGATATGCATAAATAATTAAGTAACAAGGTTGGGTTAACTAGGATCTAATGCGTGAACAGATCTTGTAGGTATGCCAAATTGGATCCCTTATTTCCCTCACTTCTATAAAATCTTGGTTCTTGCAATCCCCATAAAGATACCTCGGGTGAGACTTTGCTTTCTTGTAGGTGATGCCGAAAGGGCCAATATCTATAGGGTTTTGTTGGAATAATTACCTTGAACCCAGGGTATTGAACCTTCCTACGCCCGCGTGCCAACAAATGGTTCCATTGTCGGGACCTAGAATCTAAAAGTGAGGGAATGTTTTGGAGACCGAAGAGGAAATAAATAACCGAATGGCTAGAAAAAAAGGAACAAGAATTTACGCAGAAGGAGAATAGAAATCCCCGCTTAAAGAATAAGAAATTTCTGCAAAGGTATGTGTATAAAGACTTGCATGAGGTATTTTTGGGTGAACTTCCTAAAATTTTAACAGAATGGTTGGAAATATTTGTGCAAAATACTGGTAGACATATATCAGTTGTGCCAAAGAACTGGACTGCTAAACTAGTGAGACAAGTGGAAGTAGTAGATAATAGGACATCTCGTGGAATGGACTTTTGGCTAGACAATATCTTGGGAGGATACGTAAAAAACAATTCCATAGACTGTACTCATGCTTACAGTATTATAGAAAGAGACTTCTTTAAAGGTCTGTGAGGAAGATTCATAAGGTCCTTAGCTACGTCGATAAAAATGTTGCTATGTGACAAAGAAGTGATAATTATGGAGTCAGATAGCTAAATAACTTTACACACACAGTGATTGGGATTTGGTGACCATGAGATAATATGAGGGTAGGAAAATGGACAGAGGAAAGGGAGACTAAGAATGCAAGAGAAATAAGAAGGTAAATTAGAAGGAGAAGATGATTTTGGAGTTCTGTGCAATGGTAGAAGGTACAAGAAGTTGAGAACTAAGCCTGAGGAGAGAGAGAACAGTGAAATGAGTACCCAAAAAATTGCGCAGACATTCATATCATAGAAGCACAACAGATAGAGGGAGAAGAGGAAGATATGCAGTCCAATCCAATCATAGAAGAAACAGTAAGTCATGTCCGAGTCGAGTCCTGGCTCGAAACAACAACCTCTTGCACGTCACCTGAATATGAGACAATGTTTGAAGATGTTTCCAGAGAACTTGTAATCAATAAAGGAATTTAAAGCAAAAGTATTTAGAGTAGGGGTAGAGGTACATGTAGTCAGACGCAACCATCATCACTAGGAAGGGGTCCTACACCCAGTAACATGGCAGGGGTATGTAATACACTGAGCTTATCGAAGTTCAAGGGAATTGGATTTGAGGATCCAGAATAACATATGTTTGTATGTTAAACCATTTGGGATGAAAAGAATGTCCATGATGATGGTGCAAAGATCATGCAGCTGGAAACCACTTTTCGAGGACACACGCTAGTCTGGTACATGAAGCTCCAAAGTACTACATCACTGGGTCAAACAAGGACATTATCAAATATTACACAAACACTACTGAAAGAATTTAAGAAACCAAATTTTGGTTTGCAATACACCACTGAGCTCAAGGAGATCAAGCAAGTACATAATGAATCAGTATGGGAGTTATATCAAAGGTTCAAATATGTGATGGGGTGGTTAACATTTCAAATACTCGTTGAACAACATAGAGAGTGGTTCATTATAGGCTTGTTACCTCAAATATGAAGTCCTCTAATACAACAAAAGGTTATGTCGTAGTCTGAGGAATTGGAAATTGATATGAAATTGGAAGCATCTCTGGTCAGAGACAATAGTGCAATGGTGCAGATATATAACCAACTAGCTGCATTAAGTTATTAACAATTTAGTTGGAAGAAATACAAAGTGAAAGAGAAATGGGAACATGTATGGTGCACCAAATGAAAAACTGAAGGTCACCACAAATATGAATGTCCAACCTTTGTACAATACTTAGTAGCCAGAGTGCCAAATCCACTACTATGAGGAGGATACTGCACGATATGAAAGAAGTGGGGACATAACCCCCATGAGTGCCAACTATTACAGAAATATCAGCATACCCCAAGAATTTTATTCTATAGCTTTTGCAAATCAATGGGACATGAAGAAAAATATTGTCATGCATTTGATCTAATGAGGGAGCGCACGACAAACATGTACATGATTTAGCAGGAGAATGTTGTGACAAAAGGAGAAGGGAAGTATAATAATCCAAGAGGATTTAATCAAGGAAACTAAGGAGGATTTGGTAGGGGGCGAGGTCGAACGAACTTTGGGTGAGGAGAAAGAGGCCCCATAATATGTTATAACTGTAACTAGGCAGAACACTTAACACAGGATTACCAAAATCCCAACACAACATGTACTTACTATCGGGCATTAAAACATGTGATAGAAGACTGTCCACAACTGTTGGAAAAATGGCAGGCCAGAGGGTATCATAACTAGAACCTGAATATTAAAAATATATCAACCGAAATGCAGAATGAAGGAACCAAAATATTAGTCATTATGCATGGATATACCAAAACAGGGTTGGATGAAACCAATGCAAAGAAATCAGTTGAGTAGTGGGTAAAGAAATCAGAAGCACCTACGTGAGAATTTGACCCACAGGAAGAGAAAGAGAACTACAAATAAGAAATGAAAGAACTTGTGTGACAGGATTGGACAACTTCCACATCAACTAAACCATCTATGGGGGATGTGCATCCCATTGAGGATTAGGTCATGGACAAAGGATTACTGTAGAATGTAAGCACCTTAAAATTCAAAGTTACCTCGAGTTGGTTGAAGATGAAAAGGCATTGCATACATTATTCTATATGATTGAACACTATTCTCAAGGAAAGACATTCCCTACTGAAAGGAAAGTAGTGAACCAACTACTGCACGAGAAAAGAACCAATGGAGAATTTAGGTTCAGTGCATAGATTGGAGAATACGACATAGACAATGTGATCTTAGACTTAGGGTATGATGTAAATTCGATCCCTAATCAAACATGGGAGATGATGGGGAGACCAAAGTTAGCTTAGTCACCCATCTAATTGAGACTAGAAAATCAGTACAAAATAGTACCTATTGGAAGATTAACAAGAATACCTGTGAATATAGATGGAGTTTGTATTGTCGTATATTTTTAAGTTATCGATATTGTGGATGACAACCAACCATATCCAGCGTTAATGGGACTGGAATGGGTCTTTGATAACCAATCCATTATCAACTTGAAAAAGTGTGAGATGATATTTGAAGTCGGAGACCTGAAAGTGATTGTACCCCTATACCTAGAAGAAGGAAGGTGGTAGTTCATTATCAGTGAAGGAACAAAAAAATATTTAAACACTTGGCAGAATCAAAACACAACATGTCAAATGATTCGCCAACATGACTACCTGTACAAGGACTACAACATGATAAGACTGCAGATTAGTGTGTGAAGGACAAGACTACAACTAGTATCTATTTTAAAGGGGTGAATTCACTAGAGGGGCAATTTTTCTCCTGTCGTTATTGTTGCATTGAAGCAAGAGAAGACAGAGAAGCAAACTAGAACAATGGGGCGAAAAGAGATAAGATAAAAAGAGTTGAACAATATGTGACCCCAAGGAGGGACAACACAAATCCTAGACCCGGTCACAGAGAAGGAATGACTCCACTAAAACTGGCAGGGTCTTCCGCAACAACAAGGAAACAAGAAAAGAAACCAATGGAAATATCAAAGTTAAAAGAAGTGGTCAAAGTCCAGACCCAAGCACCATAGGAACAATTTATCTTTAGATTACCTACCACCACAAAAGAGCAATGCACCATAGGTCTAGCTTCAACCCAATGCAAAGTATCCATTGTTGGTGGCACCAGTCCCGACTGGCATGAGTAGCGATGAAGACTTACTAGGAAAAATTACCAACCTAAATTATATGTATCACGACATTATAGATGCACAAAGTTCCCATAATTGGAAAGAGACCATTACCTATGCGCCACAACAGTCCAAGAAATGGGAACAATTCTACTCAACCCATATGAATGGGTGTCAGGGCTCGATAGGGCAAGAATATTGAATTTGCTAGACATCCCACATTTCAGGAGAAGTACTTAAATCAATGCATGTGTGAAGATGTTGCTCATCTATGTTCATGGCAGTGAAATATATATTGACCACTTAGTAGATATTAACACCTTGTTGGTTGCGAAAATTATAGGTCTACCCCAAACAAATGAATATCCAGGCATGTTATTCAACAAGGCGTAAGAACGAGCACTTTTAGAGGCAATGAAAGACAAATTCAACACATCTAGGAGAAAGAGGGGACTGGATGTCCAACAAATCAATAATTAAAGGGTAAGGCTTGCAACGCAAGTAATGGCATGAAAAATACTGTGCAAATGTCATAGAGATGATGTACCAATCGTAGTAATTGCTGCCATGGAGAAATGTGTAGAAGGGATTGAGATGAAATAGGCCAATTTTCTCAGAAAATAGTTTTTACAAGATTGCACAGAGGCCCAGGAAAAGGGCATTGAGTTCCATTATGCATGGTTGTTAATACTAGTTGCACTAGTCAGATGGAGAGAACCAGTGTATTACCAATCAATGATCACATCAGGTAGTCATACCTTAGATCGCATGTATACCAAATTATGGAACACAACACTAAAGAGGAGACAAATCGAGACAAACACTGTATTATTTACCTACTTAGACTATATCATGAAGATAATGACACACACACCATGCATTCTAGAAGAAACAATGGGAACATACGAAGGCATCATGTGGTTTAGAGACAACATGCACCATATGTATATACAAGCTGGGAAGGACCCAACACAACAATGGATGAAAATGAGCTACATGGTGACAACATCGGAAGTGGGGCTAAAACTTGTAGACCGGTATAAGAATATGCACAAGGGAAGTCAGGGCCAAGGTAAGACACGGGACAAGGAGAGAAAGAACCCAACAGATAGGGTAGGCCCATCAAACAAAGAGGAGGAACAAGAGAAAAATTCCAAAAAACTAGGGGATACACATGGAAAATATCAACCAATAGGAATAGGGGTCACGCATGACACATCAACGAACCCCAAGAAAGGAACTAAAATAAAGGACACTGAGAAACAAAAGCAGGGAGAGTGCACAAGAAAACTAAGGCACAAATACCACCACGTCATTCTACATATTAACCGAAGGAGACATGGAAAGAATTGGCCAACAAATGGACAAAACCACAGAGGATATTTGGGAGAAAGAAACCAAGCAACAAGAAGCACACCAAAAGGAGATGCAGGATCAGCTGGTAGCACTCCAATAGATGATGGACACATAAAGCAATAGGATGCCATGTAGGTTGGATGGAGAGGTAGTTGAGGGATGGAACAAGAAACAAGAAGTAATACAAGACTAACTAGGGGTAATCCAAAAGATACTAGGGACAATGTAATTAACACCGGTACAAGGACTAGGTGCAGGACAAACATGTTCGACAAAAGTGACACGAACTGCAAGGTTGGTTATATTGATCACACTACACAAAGTAATCAAAGTTCCAGGATGGATAGTTAGGTTACCCAACCCAGGAAGTCAAGAGCAGTTATAGGGACTAAGTCACATGGAATTAGTCGTATCTTATATGAGTAAAAAAGTAATATAGAGTTTGCAAACAGGGATCATGCGGGAAATCTAATTTTGGGTAGATACTTTAGCCAACGATTTCGACAAAGAAGAAATAGAAAAGGCAGAACTGCAGAGAAGATAAAACATTGTGCTACAATGATAGTGCAAAGTATAAGAATGAGTAGAAATCACAGAAAAGGCAAAGGGAGAAGTAGGAGAACATACAGAGAAATGTAGCATAGAAAAGAGTGAAGTGGAAGGAAAGACTGAGAAATCATTAAACGATAAAGCTGAGGTAGAAACCAAGGCTTCCAAATCCTTGAAGGAGAAGGAAGAAGTTGAACAGATAGTGCAGAAAGTTCAAGCAGCGATGTTATCACTGAAATTTCATCTACAACATTACATGCAAATGGTCACAGAAATACAATAGTTCCAAACACGTATTAGTTCACCTGTAGCACCAAAAATGCATTTCCAAGAGGAAAAAACTATACAACTGGAAAAAAATTGGGATGCGCTAACTAACTAAAGGAAGCGCACACACAGTGAGCATGCCAAAGAATCCCATAGAGCACGCAATGCATCATATGTGCGATTATGTACGAGAAATGCCACACACTCCTGTGAACGACACATTTATGGTTCTTTTCGTTCCCTCAACCACTTATGGACCAAATCCCAATTTGATTTGACCCTCATATCTGAGATGAATCTGAATGGGGGGCTAGTCAAGGACCAAAGGGTTTCCTAAAGGGCCCCTTGTTCACAACAAGAACCAGTTGAATAATGCCTTGAAAGAATGCTATAAATTGAGGCCATGGGTGAACTAAGAATTTAATATTTCTATAGTATTGTTATGATGCCTCAATCCTCCCTTGAGAATCCTCTTTTCTCCTTGGAGAATTCTAGAAACATTCCAATAGGCCATTCCACTCACCTCTTGAGGGAATATGCTTGGATTTGTTCACCATTTTCTTTCTTGTTTATCATTGTAAGAAGAGATATCCAATAGGGAACTCAAGAGCCCTCCCAAGGAGGAAGAGGGGATCCATAAGTCCTCCTTTCTCTATGGTGTTTTACCAACTAATATAGTTATCCATTGGTGGGATAATCTTGGTCATTTCGTTGATTGATTTTGGTTCAAAGTTTCTTATGCATCCTAGTTTTATTTACTTAGTTGTTTTTAGTTTATTTTATTATTTATTTCATGTGTCTGGATCATCTAACTCATGCAATAACCTCTATCTTTTCTAGGAGGCCCAACTAGAGTTGTAATTTCCCTTATTTTTCTCACCCAAGTGATGAAGCAGACACAACAGATTGGAGAACATACTGGGCTTTTAGAGAACTTTTTTTTGACCCATTTTCCTTGAAGGAACCATAACCGGCCTAGCCTTACCTGTCAAGAGATAAATTTGGAGCTGGAGAAGGAGAATTCCACTCAAAATCCCGCCCCCCCCGACGCGTATCAGAACATGCGCGGGTATTTCATCCCACAGACGTGCATTCAGCGCATTGTGCACCCAAAGTACTTTTGTTTTCTGTGCACTGTGTGCCAAAATGTCTTCTTTTCTCTTTGCATTCTATGCATTGTGTGCCCACTATGCCTCTATATGAACTAGAACCTATGCACCTGTCCAAAGTTTCAAAATTGTAAGAGTTTTTGTAATGATTTGAAGGCCCCTAACCTTCAAACTATTGTTTTCATGCAACTTGTAAATGCACTAAACTTAGATTCCTTTCCCACATGAAACATTATTCAAACATAGGCACTTAGGGGGTAAAAGGAACCATATTTATCCTCTATTTCTTTTGGTTTCCACATGGATGGCTTGTTTGATTTGTAAACCTTAAGTTGATATTCTTTGATATCACATATAAAAACACTTGCATTAGGACCATAAATCAACTTTAATCATTGAGTATGCTCTTATGTCGCACCATAGAGTGATATTGAGAATCAGAAAGGTGGTTAAGGGGACATTTCATCTCCCTTAACAAAATATTTAGGAGAGGACAAAGCCCCCCTAGGGATCCTCTTAGTTTCTTTTCAAAATCATCTTAAATTTGTAAGGGCCCATACATGCCCACATGCTCCAAAATTAGGATAGTTTTTGAAATTACTTTCTTTGTTTACATCACTAGGGGAGTTTAAATATCAAAGTAATGAACCCATATGTCCACATGTTTGTTCTTTAGGGATTTTAAAATTCCGCAAGGTTGTACCAAATCCATCTAGTAAGATAGGTAACCAAGATTTGTAAGGACCACAATAAGTCCACATGTTGCAAATTTACACCTAAGTTATTAAAAATTGGCACATTTGTTCACTTGCTCACACAAAAAGTCACTCCTCACTCACATAATTTCATCTTGAATTGTGGTGGGTGAAGTAGGTTTTCTCCAAAGGAATTCTGAAACATCCCACTATTTCTTGAAGAAATTATCCACACCCACTTAATTCAAATGAGATTGGTTCACACCCCCAATCTCTCAACCAACCACATCTAAATGTTTTCTAAAAACTCATTATTTTTTCCTCCACAGGAGGTTCCAAAAGAAAATTTTAGTCTAGGTAGGATCTCGGGGGTAGGCATCCAAATAACCCCCTGTTATCTTGTTCTCACATTTTCAAACATTAGAAGTTGACAAATAGGGAACTTAAAAATCCTCTGAGTTAAGTGTTCCTAACACCATAAGCCAGGGAGATGCCCGTGAAGTGTTGAAGGAAAAAGTCCATTTGTTTTGTGCGTCCCCCCTTCAGCCACCCAACTCTTGGAAGGGATCCAGCCTGTGACCCATTTTTGACGCTGAAAATCTAAATGTCGCACTTTGACCAAGGTACTGAGTAGCCAAATTTAGGAAATCTACCCAAGTGGCAATTGTGGGCTGCAATTACACCTTGATCAAATTTTGTGTGGCTATTGTGAAATATTGCTAGCTCTTTTGGGATATGCACCCTCTACCCCTCATTATAACTTATTGTTTCATCCTTCACTAGTTCCTCTTTTGGTGGCTTCAGACCCCATTGTTGAGTGCTCTTGGAAGGTCTAGTACTATTTGAGAGGAAATATTATACATCTTTTTAGGACATGAGCATTTGTTTTCTTTTTTCTCCCATGCAGACAAAATCCACCTACCCACATGTATGCTTATTTATAGTTGATTTATGTATGATGCTCATTTGATTACATGTGATTGTGAGATATATTGTGAAGGTCCAAATGATACAAGTCTCTTGTTCATTTATTTCTCTCATCACCATTTTCACACATTCACTTTTCTAGTCGGACATCATAGGGGACCCACATAATCCCCTTCATTATAGACGCTTGCAAAATATTCCCCCTATTCTAAGAGGAGTTCCTAGTCTTTCCAACTCACTCGATCAACCATCTCACACCCCTGTGAGTGCCGCTATTTTGGGATCAAATTTTCTTGGTTCCACCTTACTTGGGTCCAATTCCTAAGGCCATCCATCCACTAGCTCTCCTTCACAAGGAGGTGGGAGGAAACATTATTCTCAAGGGAGAAGTACAACCCCACCAAACCCCCCTCAAGGGTCAGGTCCACTACCTGCTCACACCATGGCTGGAACTAAGCCTCCGCCGCCACCCTCCATGCCATATTTTTCATCTCTCAACATTCTGGATCTGATTAAACTCATGCATGATCCCATATTGCATGACCCCACATGGCCCAATATGCCTACTAAACTACCTTCATATATTCCAAAATTTGAAGGCAAATCGGGGGAAAATCCCGCAAACCATGTCATGACCTTCCACTTATGGTTCTCTTCAAACAACATCAGGGATGACTCCATCTTCCTGAGGTGATTTCAATGCACACTCATTGGTCCATCAGCCAAATGGTACGTGGACAAAAAATGAGGGTCCCATGTGACTTTTGAATCCTTGGACAAAGCATTCTTGTCCTTCTTTCAACTACCGGTTCATCATGACACTGGTCTAGAACTTCTCTTTGAGTGCAAAAAAACCTCAGCTACGTATATTTCCTACCAAATTCATGAATGGCACCGATGACATAGTTTATGTAAAGAAAAAACCACCAAAGAAAAACACCTCGATTGGTTTCTCAAATCACTCATCTCTATACTTGCCAAAGATGTGACATCCACCTTCCCCCAAACCATAGAGGAATCCATCAAAAAATCTCAACAGTATGCCTCATTTATTCTCAGTTTGATTACTTATACACCATAATACCTGACGCCCCGAGACCCATACCATTCGGCTAGGACAAACCTAGGATGTCTCACGCGGCGGATGGATTTATTGGTACCACACCACACAACAACTCGTACATATAACCACCACCTATGTATGGTACACCCCAATATTCTTCGATATATGGAGGGTCATATTATTACCCTACTCACCTTTACCAACAACCATATCCTGTTGCTCTCCCTCCACCCATGAGTGGATCCTTGCCGGGACCCATCATGCAATCGACTTCTCAACTAAGTTCAAGTACCCCTTATACCTCATCTTATAACCTAGGCACTGATGAAAGAACTATGCCTTCCCATGCACCTTACAGATCGTTTCCACAAAAAAATCCATATTTTCCATTTCCCATTCCCCACCAGTCAATTGCTCCTCCACATGGACAACCACACATTCATTTCCCATTTCCCATTCAACAATTTCATAATTTTGAACAATTCAATACAGAAAATCTGGCCCATCAAATGAATAATTCCAAGAAGAAAGGAAAAAACTAAAATAATAATAACCCATGACCAGGGGGAAATAACCCCCAACAAAACCAACCTGCTAGGCGCAACTAGAATCAGGGTAACCAGAACCCCCAAGGGGACAATAACAACAAACGCCAAGTGAGAAAAAATAATAACAACCTCTGGACTAACTTCCCTTTTGCTCTTTGTGGTGACCATGGTCATTATACTCACCATTGCCCCCAAATTTTCGACTTCAAATGGATGAAATATTCCATGAACGCACCACGTCGTCTAGCGTCGCCTACCCCTCAACAGGACCCACAATAGTATTTGCAAAAACCACCCCCAGCCGTGTTGCAAAACCCTATTCCACACCAAGGTGTGATGAATACCCAATAGGAGGTACACCTTGCCCCACCACAAATGGGATAATATCAAAACCCTGCAAATCTAGTGGATCGCAATATCATCCTCACTAGTGAATAAGAAATTCTTCTACAAATGTGCGGACGTCAATACAACACCCCCCCTAAATCTACTCCCACCACCATGGAAGAAGATCCAACTACAGTAGGACAACCCTTGATGATTCCACGCCCTAACAATGAACCCTCCATTCATATCCCTCACATCTCGTTACGAGTAAATGTCAACAACCCTCAGGCTAGGGCAACACATAATTACAGTCTGGTTGATGACTTGGTATAATCCCCTGCAACCATGTCTATATTGGAGGTTATCCAAACCTGTCCCAATCAATGGAAATCCTTACTTTCCTCCTTGGGGGAAGTTGACCCAACTAATATTAGACTCATCACATTTGATCTATATAGTGGGGAACCTCGTCTCCCCGCTTTGGTAGCTTTCCAGATACTAGTCAAGATTCAGAACATCACAGTTCATCGGTGTATCATTGATGAAGGTGCATCCGCATGCATCATGTCGAAAATTGTATGGAAAAAAATTGTCTCCCCTGAGCTAGTACCATCCGCCATCACTTTGAGAGATTACGATAGTCGACCATCCTCCCCTGAAGGGATCTTTGAAAAATTCCCTGTCGAACTTGGGGGAAAACCATCCTGAACAGCATTGAGGTTATTAATGCCTCGCTTGATTAAAATATCTTGTTTGGTCGTAGCTACATGTACGCTATGAAGGTAGTGGCCTCTTTTGTGCTTCGAACAATGATGTTCCCCCACAATGAAAAAATCATCACCAAAGACCAAGTTTCACATTACAAGCCTAACCACTCCTCCAACATCGATAACATCTTACCTCTTGTTCGCACTAGTTCCGACGCATATCCACTCATGGACAGGGCCCCCATAATTTTCAAGGGCCCATCCTTGTTAGGGGCATACCATGGAGCACCACTGCTCATACAACCCTCAACACAAGTGTGTGTCATATCTTCTAATGGAACTGAAACTAGAGATACCATTCCTCCCACTAAGACTTCTCCACCCATTGACATCCCACCAGTTGAAGAAATTCTACCTCAAGAATTACCTGTGAACCCTACGACACCACTTATCCCCGATTTCACCCTTCCCCAGGGGAAAATCCCAGTTTGGGAGACCAGTCCCCAATCCATCACTCAGATTCCCTTCTTCTACCCCCCATTGCAAGGACAATCATTTCAAGTAGCCACGATGCTTACCCTTCCCAACATGGTTCTCGCCATCTCTGTATGGTATCTACACCCACCCGTGATGGTTCCACAACCATCCCTCCCTCCTCAGTCAGAGGGAATCCCGATGTAGATTCCAGTACTAACTTTGGCCACACCACCATCATCCCCATTTTCCAGCATCATTCCCACAACTGGGGGAGGACGGAAGAAGAAAGATCCCACTGCTCCACTTCTTACTCGAGTTCAACCTTCTTGCGCACTCTGCGAAAGAGAGGGACACCCCACTAATATATTTTCTTTCCTTCCTAAAATACACAATCTGATTCAAATCCCTCAAGCAACCCCATTTCTCATCGCTTCACCAAGCACACTCATTATTTCCCATGGCTACCTCAATTTCGCCAGACACTAATGACAATACACCAAACCTTTCAGCAAGAGCCTTCTCCACCACCAACTTCGGGTATGCATGTCACTGACATCGATTATGTCTTGACCTCAAACCCCAAACATATGATATTCCCTTTCTCTCTTTGTGATTCACTTTCTCATTTAACATACCAGTTTCCTTTGATCATTGAATATAGGCATCGTCAAATAAACCTTATTCAAAATCATTCAACCACCTCACCTCATGTAATGCAAGTGACTCCCCCTATTCCTTCTACAGATACTATTGACATCACCTCCCCTGAACTTGAGTCACTTCCCACACCTCCATGGTTCATGGATAGATTGTTTGAGGATATTACCCCAAATCCTCCCAATTCTCTGATTCATTTCCCCTAGGAAATCTTACCCCCTAGCACAGTTTACAACCCACAGTGTCTGGACATTTGGTTTATGTCAACCGATCCATCGCACCATAGTTTCGATAACCCCTCTAGGTATTCACCACTTGAAGACAATCACATGGTGACAATTACTAATGTTACCTCCTTGGATCCCCTATATTCTCGCATTTTCCACTGCGACGAAGATATCCTGGAGGAACTCACTATCCCTGATTGCCCATGGAATGTGCTAAACCATAGAGCACTTTTTCTCTCACATGAAGCCTTTAACCCTCAAAATCCTGTAATCTTCAAAACTACTCCAAACACTCTCGTCAATACACTATAGCAGCAGGTACAAATGAGGTGGCATTGTGGTCCCCACAACCATATGTAGTCCCTTTTTCCAAACTTCCACACTTAGTTACAAGATCTCATAGTCTCTATTTTCCAATCTGTCTTCAACCATGGGATCAGGGTCGCGCTACCTACACAGTCACATTATTTGAGTCACCATCTGCAATCGACCGAGAGGGAGAATTTTTCTCAAATCACGTCCAGGTATGCATGCTCATGTTCAAAATTATCAAATAACTGTTATATGTTCTTTATCTCTAGGTGTTGTTCACGTTGGGTATTTGGTTTTAATTTGTGTAGGTACTTGGTCATCACAAACCACGCAACCCCTTCAGGTATATGATCGACACTAGCATGTAATAATTCCCGCTAAATCTCAATTACATCTCCCAGTCACACCCTCCGACATTCTCCTTTAGGGTACCTACATCTGGCTCTGCAGTACCATCACCTTTGCTGCATTTTGGTACTGTCACCTGGTAGCATTATCCCCACATGAGTTATCCCATTTATAGTCCCCCTAGGAAATTTGAAACTCATGCTGCCTTCACCCCCTAGGGATGGGAGTCTCGATAGTCTTATGCATTTCCGAGAATCAGCCACATACTCCTTCTCATCATTTTTCTAGCTTTCCCAATGGACTCCCCGGTTATCACATCATGGTTCTATTTTGACTATGCCTCTGCAGTATCATTAACCCTCCATTTCATCCACAATCAGTTTTCCCATCTGCAGATTTCCCTCCATTCATTTAACTCATATAGAAGCCCACCCATGGGCCCCCTACCCTCTACCAGTTCTCCACTCAACTTGCGCCATCACAAGCCAAGTCATCTTGAACTAGGGCACCTGTTTCTGTATCTGTACACTCATCCCAAATTATTCTTTATTTATTTGGTAATTGTAAAAATCCTTTTCTTATAGCCTTAGCTTTTTGTTGTCACCCTTGACAACCTTCTTTTTTTTGAAAAACAAGCCATGTCTCCCTTGGTTGGGGCATTCACTATCCTCTGCTCATGTAGACATTGTGCATATACCCCGAGTATCCCACAGTCCATATACCCCTGATCTCTGATTTTTTCCACTTTTTCATCCATCTGGCACAATTTAACCCCATGTCTAGTTGTCCCCCTGATGCTAGATACAGTTTCAAAGTTGTTGCCAATCATCCTTCAAACATACCCCCAACCAAGGACAGTTTTGAGTCTCACCGCATATTGACTTCGTTCATGTTCCCTATCGGTTGCTGATCTTATCTAGTGGGTTTCATGAAGCCCTTTGATTATTGGAGTCATGTCTCACTTTCTGTCGACATCAACACAGTTTCCAGAAGGGAGACAATATATTGACTCTCATTACCCTTACAATGAGGAGTCTCGGATGACGCATAGAGAACCATCATCGCTCTCTAATGACGTTGACCCCCATAACATTTTACTTCAACAAAATGCCATGTTACGATGGGTCTTACTATGCGACTATTGCATTTTTTTTATACCAGTTGAAGACCTATGAATTTGTTATGCCATCAATTCCTATGAGTCATCAACACTTTTTACAGGTGTCCTTGCCTCGTTTCAGAGTATGTTCACCATCAAAATTTTCATTTGTCATTATCAAAGTGCCCCAGAGGGCACTGTTGTTATCTACATCAACAAACAACTTTAGTTACTATCTTACATTTTGAGTTACATGACACGAGCATGGGGCATGCTCGCCTCGTTTGTATACTACTTTTCTTTTCTCTCCCTAGAGAATATTTTGGTCCCACAGTTTCCCCTCCCCCTCTAACGGATCACTCTTACAGTTCCTATCAGCACTCTTCCTTACAATGGTACTCTCAGTAGAAGAAAAATTGATGTATTTTGGCTATATGTATTCTGCTAACCTCACACATCAGGAGGCATCTGTTATCGCTGAAATTTCATCTGCAACATTGCATGCAAATATTCACAGAAATACAGTAGTTTCAAACACCTATTAGTTCACTTGCAACACCAAAAATGCATTGTCAAGAGGCAAAAACTATACAACTAGACAAAAATTGACATGTGCTAACTCACTAAAGGAAGAACGTGCACAGTGCGCAAGCCAAAGAAGATCATAGAGCACACAATGCGCCATATGCATGACTGTGTATGAGAAAATCTGCACACTCCTTTCAATGACACATTTATGTTTCTGGTCGGCCCCTCAACCACTTATGGACTAGCTCCCAACTTGATTTGACCCTCAGATCTAAGATGAATCTGAATGGGGGGTTGGTTAAGGACCAAAGGGTGCCCTAAAGGACCCCTTGTTATGTTAAGCCCTAATATTGGCTCATTACCCCTTAATTGGGGCATATTATATTAGTAATGTTATTTTATTTATGTCGGCTTTAGGCCATTAGTTGTAATTATACCTCCTAGT
>JZKD02S0330516.1:46599-57938 GCA_000966675.3 Picea glauca | reverse complement strand
GCAAAGCATCTTCCCTTGAGGGATTTCACCATAAGGGGACCACTTTGGAGTTCATCCATTTCTACTTATTATCAACCATGACAAGACAATAACGAGTAATATTTACATCAAACAATCTTGGGTCCATTACCCAACCTTTGTGTTGCGGGGCTTTCTTCAAGGGTTGAGATCAATGCCAACCAACCTTAATCAACAAAGTGGAAAAGTGATTAAGTGGACAAAGTGGTTAAGTGGACAAAGTGGCTAAGTGGACAATGTTAGTTAAGTGGACAAAGTGGCTAAGTGGACAAAGTGGTTAAGTGGATACTTCTAGAGGAATCTACTTGGAGAGTATAAATAAGAGAGCAAGGGTCTCCCATTAGTATCCATTGAGCATATTGAATATCTATAAGTGTCTGAGGTAACCAAAGGAGATTTAAGGAGAATTTCAGAGGGACGGTGAAGTAAGGAAGGCCGAAATTCAAGGGAGGATAAGGTCTTTTGATGATTCTTTCTAAGGTATTTTATTTACAGGTCATCTCACCATTTTCGCAATAACTTTTTCTTAGAATGATTCAGACAACTAAATATGGAGGATGTTGAGACAACATATCCAAGTAACTATGATAAAAAAATTATCTTGTGGGTCATTGTATGTTTGGAGTTACACTCCGTCGAAAATAGGGTTTGTGGCTAGTCTTGAAACTAGTCTAAAACAAGTGTTTCAGGGAAAGACGTCATAACTTATTCATGACAGATCCAAATTCAGTAAGACTAAATGTATTGGTTATAGTACAGTATGTAGTATTATTTGTACCATTTTCAGATCCATACAGAAAATTTTCCATGCAGAAAATTTTCCATGTGGGCCATGTCGTACAAGTGAGATCTCTAGAATAGGACATAATTCAGGAGGGTCTTCCATATTTGCTATAACTTATGTTCTGGGAAGTTTCGGATCATGAAATTTGGAGGAGATGGAAAAAAGAAATCCTATAGTTCAAATTTCTTCCATTGAATCTCAATATTTTTGGAGATATGATCTGTGGAAGTTAGGGTTCCTGAATAATCCTAAAAATATGTCTCAAACAAGTCAGCTTGGTATTTCTGCTATAACTTCTTTTTTGTGGCTTTGCAAACTGTGAAATTTGCAGAGGTATGACAATACATGCAAAAGTACCTCAGATAGAAATTTCAGAATTAGAAAAGAAAATTGAGCTTGTGGTGAATCTTACAAGTTTAGGTAACTTGTTGATTGCATGGCAACGTGAATGAAGGGAGGTTGATGAAGTGTTTGGTTGATTGTATGGGCAGATTCTTGTGATGAGCATTTTTTGTAGATCTATGATTATGAGCTAGAGAATATTATATATCTAGTTGACTTGTATTTGTGTTGGTTGTACTACTAGATCAATTTTAGTTGGATAGATTGCATTCTATCAACAAATTGAGTCTTGCGGCAAGCCAAGTCTTTCTTGAGAGTTGGTGCTCTCCTTGGAGTTGGTGCTCCTTACTTCAGATGGTGTTGATAAAACCCTCGTGATTGTAGTCACATGTAAAACATAATACAAAATATTACACATACATATGGTGTCTCTTGTGTTCATTGTGCTTATGGATTGATTTCTCTTTATTATTGATGGATTTCATTGGTGAATGGTTGCATGCAATATTACAATGATGATGTGTAATATTATGTTTTGAAATGGTTGCTAACTTGAAGTGAGAAAAAGTTGTAAAATCCCACACACTAATTCACCCCCCCCTCTTAGTGTGGAGGGTGTGTCCAATAATTGGTATCAGAGGAGGCCTTTACTATAATCCTTAACAAGCTTGGAGGAGATCCATGGACACACAAATGGATGATGAAGTTCCAATATTTGATGAGAAAAAATATTCAACATGGAGAATAGAAATGAAAGGGTATTTGAAAGAAAAAGGAGCAGGTGTTTGGAAATCAACTATTGGTGGATCAGTGCCCTTGAAGAACAAGTCAATGTTTGTAGATCAAAAGGAAGAAAATAAGAATGATGCATTGGCTCTCAAGACTAGTTTTAGTGGACTCTCAAGTTTTCATAGTGTCCTCCTTCCAATCCCTTGTGGGATTCTACTAAAATTCTTGGTCGTTCATTCTCTAACATGTATCTTCGTAAAATACTATCCGCGCCCATTTTATATAGATGTCCTGCGATCAGTTGATAGTCGTCTATGTGAAATACCAGGTTCTTCTTCTGCACGGTGGTATATTCTTGCGGCGCAGTACCTATGCTCAAGTACTAGATGATCTCTGCGAAGTAGTCATCGGCAATTTGTACTGAGAATAACTGTGCATCTGGAAAGTTGTATTCTAAGTTCATGGGTTCTTCTCCATTTTTGACTTGTGATAGGTGGTCAGGTCCTACATTCATTTTTCCTGGTTTGACTATTACTTCGAAGTTAAATTCTTTAAATAACAATAACCATCGACATATTCTTCCCCCCAACACTGGCTTGTTGACTATGTTTTTCAGGGTTGAGTGATCTGTAAGCATCTTAAAATGTTTTCCCAGTAGGTAGTATCTGAACTTTTGTAGTGCGTAAACCATAGCTAGGCCTTCTCTTTCCATCGTGTTATAATTATGTTTTGATTCTGATAGTTTTCTTTTTGTGAATGCTATCGGGTGATCCAAGTATCCTACTCCTAGTTGTGCTAAGATAGCTCCAAGTGATATCTCTGATGCATCTACATGCACAGGGAATGTCTTTCCCCAGTATGGAAATACTAATATTGGTGCAGTGACCATATTTTCCTTCAGAGTATTCACACTGTGTTGACACTCGTCGTTCCATTGGTACTTTGTATCCTTCCTTAGCAGTTTCTCCATTGGTGTTGTGATCTGCGCATATCCTTTGATGAATTTCCTGTAGTATCCTATGTGTCCTAATGTCGCTTGTAGATGATAGACTATTTTTGGTGCTAGTAAATTAACGATGACTGTGATCTTTGTCGGATCGACCAATATTCCTTTTTTGCATACTATATGGCCCAATAGTATCCCAAACGGTGTTCCAAATATACATTTCTTTATGTTTAGTGATATCTAACACTGTCTACATCATTCTAGCATCAAGCGTAAAACTTCCACATGGTTTTTCAACATACTATAGATTGTCCAGTCATCCAGGTATACTTCGAGAAATTGATGGATGAATTATTTAAATGTTGCGATAACCACTCTGGAGAATATTGTTGGTGCATTCTTCAATCCAAATGGAATGACTGTATATTGGTAATATCCCCATTTCGTCGTGAATGTGGTCTTTTATCTTTCCTCCTGTGCTATCTTAATCTGATGGTAGCCTGAGAATCCATCAGTGAATGAGTAAGCTTGGTGTCCCCCCACATTCTCTAACACTTCATCCGTGAACAGTGTAGGGAATGGGTCATGTAGGCATGCATCATTCAAATTCCTCAAGTCAACGCATATCCTAATCCCTCTTCTTTCTTTCTTGTCCTGTATGACCATAGGTCTTATCCATTCTGATTCCTCGACTGGTTCGATTATGCCAGCTTCAAGCATTTGGTTGATCTCCTCTTTAAATTTATGTTTATATATGGGGTTCAGTCTATATGGTTGTTGTATAATAGGTATTACTTTAGTTCTGAGAGGTATCTTCATCTCTCCCAAGTCTCATGCTATACCCTTCATCTCTGTAAATGTTGTAGGAAACAAGTCGTTGTATTCGCGCAACAACTCTGTGATGCTTTCTACTATTGGCTCATCCCAGTAGTCTCCAATGTTGGCCATTTTGGGATGTTCATTTGTTCCGATGTTAACTTTCTTTACCTTGATTGGAATGGAAATAAATTTGGATTGTATGGGTGGTCCTTTCACATCTCTTCCACCCTCTACATCTTCAATATGAATGTCACACGTGTCATCTCTGTCTGGTGCTTCCTCCTATACATGGTAACATGACAATAGCTCCTTGACTATCTTCTTATTTTGTTGCTGCTCTTCGGTAATAAGTTATATTTTTGGTTCTTCAATGAATATGATTCCCATGATCTATTTCAGGGTTGCATCTATGTTGGAGTTCGCATGCTCAAATGAGAAAGTGACGGTAAAGTTTTGTTTTAGTGTCGTCCATGTTGTAGTTCCTTTGTGCAATTCTTGATCTGTATACCAGTTCACTGGTATGCCCTCTAAAGTGTGAATGAAGTGGTGAGGCCATTCCTCTGGTGGTGTCATTTTCCACAACATTTTTCACTCCTCCAAGTGTTTCACCGGCGTCCCTAGTCCTTCATATCTCCATTGTTTGTTGTTTTTTTGTTTTGATTCGAACCTTATGCACAGTAATCGCTTACATTGGTACCAGATTGTGATAATCTCCTTGTGTGCACCCCACCATCTTGCAGGTGTGGCCTTGAGTGCTAAATCCAGTGCTAGTAGCCTTTGGGTCTCTAATACTTTGTCTTCATATTGTGTTAAGAATGTTTCCAAATTATTTAGTCTGTGGAAACTGGGTGGTTCTTTGATTTCTATGCCTATCTACTGTACTCCACGGTCTATTCTTGCACATCTTCTCGTGGATACTTTGTGTAGTATCTGTTGCTATTTTTCTAACCCGGTGTCTGAATTTGTTGCACATGAAGTAATTCTCCACCAACTAAGTACCCCATCTGCAGTTGGGTTTACATAATCCTCATCACACACAGTTGTTTTGTACAAATGACCAATCTCCTCTAAGTCCAGGCAAGTGGGTTCTACGAACCTTTCACCTCCTGATGGATCTAGTGGTGCTATGACCTTATAATCTATGGATTCAAATGTCATTTTCCTTGTCTTCAAGTTAATTATGGCCTGGCTTTCAAATTCCCATTCTAGACCGAGTAATGTCGAGTACGGTGTTGTGCCATATACTATTTTGATGACTTAAAAGTGTGCTTTAGTGTGCACTCCATCAAGATCTATTGTTACTCCTTTCGGTCTCCCTATTGGTAGGACCCTATGTTGGTTTGCTAGTTTTAATTGGACATTTGAGTATCCCAATGTTGGCTCTCCCATGCATTGCTAGGTTTTCTTGGGTAGCACATTCACTTCGGATTCTAATTCCAATATGATGTCTCCCATATTGAAATCCCCAATGTTAGCATTCAGTCTAAATTCCCTACTTGTTCTTCTTCTTATGTGTAGATGATTGACAGTTTTCGGTTCTAGCTTTTGTTCCTTCTCGCTGCTACATTTCTCTAGGATGTTTTGCAATATCTTCACAGATGAAGGATCAGTTAACATTTTTATGCATGATTGAAAAAAGTCTTTGATAGTACTTACCTATCCCTTGGGTGGCGTTTTGTTGGTATGATCCAATGATGGCGGCATTTCTTATTCTGGGGCTTCATGGAATGGTTGTGTAGTGGAAGTCGACGTTGTGTCCACCTTCTAAAATTCTTGTCTGGCTTCCTTAAAAGACTCCTTTTCTTTGGGTGCGATGAACTACTTTCTTGGTTCAGTTTTCTTCTTTACCCATTGGTTCTGTGCGGGTTCCTGTCAGACTTCGTCGTTTCCTATCTTTGTTCCTCCATGGGTGACTATATTGATGTTTTTTCCATCCTCCCTTTCTTCAACTGAAATCCATTGAACATTCTAGTTGTTCTGGATCCTCTTTTCCTGGATCTTTACTAATAGTGTCATACATTCCTCTGTCTCATGATCCGATGCACAACAATACATACAAGTAGCTGGTAGAACTGGGCATTCCCGTGCATAATGTCTCGGTTGCTGACAGTGGTGACATGTGACTAGTTCTCTTCCACGTCTGAAACCTCCTCTTGCTCGCCCTCCTCCTTGATAGCCTGCTCAGTCCCCTCTCGACGCGTTGTACTATGGTGCCTGATTATATTGCACGGTATTATACTGGGGTTGCGTCGGGTTGTACTGCGGTTGTGCATTATTATATGGTTGTTGTGCAGTATTGTACTACTATTGCGCAGTGTTGTATGGAGTTGGGGCTTGATTAAACTGTGGCGCTGCTTGCCTAGTCATCATTTTGGCCTGTACCCTATATGCATCTGATGTTATTTCCCGCATCAACTACATAGTTCTGCAATCTTTGTGGTCGTAGCCCACTGACTTACAAAAGGAGAAATAAGAATTATTTGGAACTGTCTAGCACTTCTGCATCATCGTGCAGTGATAAGGGTCGTGACCCAGTTTCTTGCATATTTCTCACCATAATCCTCCCTATGGTAGCGGGTTTGGTATGATTGTTTCCATATACTGCATGAATGTTGGATATTCATTCTTGTGGTGTCCTTTCATCCTGCATGTGGTGAACCAAACGGCTTATCATTTTTCCTTGATCTTATTTTGGTTCAACTGAAATGTAAGGTTCTTCAAATCCTCCAATTCTTCAATAGTTGGGTCTGTCTGCTGGTACTGGTTCTCTTCTAGCTGCAAGGCTACCTGTAGAGCCTCGGCCTACATCTGAAACTTTTGTTGTCGTAAGGGATATTTTAGGTGTGGTAGTAGTGAGTTGACAAATAGGTGTCGGTGTTGCATCTCGGTCATAAGGTATTTTAACTTCCCCTTCAGTCGCTTGAATCTCTGGTCAATCTCCCATACAAACTCTCCAGGTTTCTGTCTTATCTCGATCATCTCATTCATGTAATGATCCTATGAGCTCAACTTCTGGAACTCAGTAATCAGTAGCTTCTTAATGTATTCTAGTGTCCTCGTCATCCCAGGGGCACTGTTTGTGTCTAGACTCATGTATCATTCTAGTGCGCGGTCTCTTAGTGTGATCGCTAGCTGCGCGAGTTTGGTATCTTCATTAGTGACCTATTTTGACTACTCTATCTTTGCACAAATGAACAAATGCTTCTCAGGGTCCTCTTCTTCTTCTCCTCGAAATTCTGGTAATTTGATAGTGGGTCGTGTCCTACCATTCTAAATACTAAACTGCTACCTCCACCATGCAGTGTAGATACTTGACTAGTACTGCCTGAACTAGCTCCTGTAGTTGTTTCTCCTGTGGTAGATGTACTTATTGTTGTCGGACTTCCTCCGAACTTTTATTATCTAAATGATGGTGTTATATTTGGTGTATTGGTCGCACATGGGTTTATGGGTTCCACACTGACATTAATATGGAAAGGATGGTTGCCTTCTCCTCCCATTCTTGGGCCTCTTGTTTTCCTCTCATAGGTTGCACGTATGATTCCCTCAATCTGCTCCATAGCCCGGAGATCCTCTACCTCTTCCTCATCACTTTCCAAGCCCTCCCTTTCAAATACAACTCTCTTCTTGGTATTCACCTTATATTGGTAGGGTACTCTGCTACGCGTCATTCCTGATGACACTAAGATCCACTAAAGTTGGTCGTCATCCATCAATATTGGGTCCAAGAGTTCCTCTTCCTTCTTCCATTTATCCTCACCTTCTTCCATTTCTCCTCTCTCTTTCAGTTCTTCCCCCCTTCTCCCATGCACGCAGGGAAGTCTAGCTTTTTGATTCCATTGTCATTACCCCTTTGTTATATAGCAGTGTTTTAATAGAAGTATACAGTGATCAAATGTACCTTCTGTGGAGTCCCTATAGAAATTCTTGCTCTGCTGCGTTGTATGACTTCATTGTGTCGACTGCAGACTCTGTTATGAAGCATGCCACAATACTATCAAGCCAAAATTCGACTGCGCGGGTGAATTTGTTTTTCACCTACTGTAACTGCTCAACCTGTACTGGGGTCCAATCTAGGTATCGAATCTGGTTTGTCGCATGGTTATCTTTCAACCTTAGTATCCACTCCTACAATAGGTGGGGAAAATCATAGAAAACGACTTTGTGTAAATCCGTAAACACATATTTATCTAGATATTTGTGAGGTGTGATGCTAGGGTTTCTATTGTCTTTCTGGGCAAAATATAGCTCTTTAGTTCTCAACCAGCCTTCAATTTCTTCTTCCATGGGGTTCCACAGTCTCAACATTCCCTTCTAATGGCTCAACGGTATTCTAGTTTCACTCATTCGCTTCTCATGAATACTATCTCGTCTACTCAGTCCTCTCTTGTTCCTCTTAACACGACAATGGAACCATTTGTTCGTTTAATGAACGACTCTTCCCTACTACCTACGTTTTTGACCTAGGGTTCATATCTTTTAGGGTACCAACAAATACTAAAACTATCGACCCTTCTGGTAAACTAGAAGGCAGCACAGTACACAGAATGCACTGTGCCATCTCACCCAAGATAGCTTTAAATGGGTGGTTGTAAGACTCAGGTGTTTATAGCCTAGGATTGAGCGAGAGATATGGAATCTGTATTATGAACCATTTATTATAACTTGTGTTACAAACTATTTTATTCTCTTTTATATTTTAACCTCCATCGCATATTTTCTTGATATCCCAACAACAATTAACCAAGAAATACAATAACTCATTCATTCATTACACACAACGTTTAACTACTAAAAGTATGACAAAGATATGCACGAATTCATCACATTACATAGGTATTACCGTGGTTCACCCCCTCTTGGGATACGTCCACAAATATTTGGCTCTTGGCTCTCTTATTATGGTAGTTCTTCAATTCTTGCGTTGCGTGCTTACAACTCTCCTCAGATGGGTAAGATCTATATGAGGCCAACTAGATCGCACCAGTATCCTTGGCATGTTATCTAATCCTCAAGATATACCTTCTCTCCTCCACTCTTGTTCAACGTATTTACAAAAGTAGTTCATCTAATCAAAAACATTACATACCATATCAACCTCTACAAAAGTAGTGAACCGAACCTTCCTATGATACCTGTGTATCTATATTTATATCTATCGGGATCTTCAGCCATTTACACAAAACCTTACAAAAAGACTAACCCTATTGTCGTTAGGTCTTCCTTCTCTGCATGAGTTATTTGTTTCATTCCATCTTTCGCCTCCTTCTTTCATGCGCACATGTTATGCTTCTTACCAGTTGTCGCTTTCCTCTTGCATGCTTTCTTTCCCATGATTTATTTTCCAGCTATCATTCTTCTTTGTGCACACTTTCTTTCCCACTTCAGCCTGCTACCAACAACATGGGACAATGTACTTCCACCAAGGATCTATGGTTGAAGCTAGAGAAGAAATATCAAGGAGAAGAGGAAGACATTGAAGACAATTCCATCAAGAACAATGAAGGTAAAGACTTTCCAAAATCCTTTGATTGCAATAATTCTAAGTGTGATGATGTTGAATGTTTCTCTACAAGTGAAGAACAAAATCTAGAAGTAGTTTGTGTAGAATCGGATGACATTTATCCTATAGATGAAGAGGAAGATTTGTTGAAGATTAAAGATCATTTTTTATCTGAGTTATATGATATTAGTAGTGAAATAGGACATTACTCAATTTATTTTGAGTATCTTCAAAAATTCACCAAGGAAGTCCTAGAAAATTACCCAAGATATACCATGGCACTAAAGAAAATTCTTAAAGAACAAGAAGAAAGTAAAAAGAATCAATTAGAAGAAAAAAAAAAAGAGATCAAAAGAATAAAGAATGAAATAGAAGAAAATAAGAAGGTAGATGATGATCTTAGAAAAAGTATTGAAGTTAATGTCAATCTTAAGACCAAAATTGCAGAAGCCAAAAGAATAGAGGAACTATTGAAGAATCAAGTAAATGAAAAGGAAGAGTCATGCCATAAGTTGGAAGCTGAAGTTGTTGATCTTAGAAAGAAAGTAGAGAAGTCAAACACTCACATCAAGTTCATGAACAACTCAACAATCCTAGATGAGATCCTAGATAACCAAAGATCTCCAAATGATAAATCAGGTCTTGGATACAACAAGGAAGCTATACATCTTGAATCTAGCACTTCTAAGAAGCTTGAGGTAAGTTGTTCATTCTCAAAAGGTGGAAATAATGTTTCAATTCAACCATCTACACTAAGCAAGGAAACTTTCAAAAGAACAAAGCAAGGAAGACATCAAGAATCCATCTTTACATCTCAAAGCAAATTCAGAAGAGAGACACCTTCAAGATGGACACCAAAGAAAAGGAATGGAAATGTTTTTCATGTTCACTGTTACTCATGTAATGAATATGGTCACAAAGCTTTGGATTTCAGACATTATGAAAGGAAAGATAATGGAAAGTTTCATAATACCCTAAGGTGTTGGAGATGTAATCAAGTGGGACACATTGTTGCTCATTGTCACACCATGAGATGCTACAACTGTAGTGGGTTTGGCCACAAATCCTAGGATTGATAGAACACAAGAAGACAATCCATGAGGAGTGCTTCATATAGCATGACAAGAAGAACACATGAAGCTAGGAAAAAAGACAATTTTGAAAATATGGAAGCTCAAATCTCAAGTTATGAGAAGCGAGGACAGCTTCAGAAGTGGATGAACAAGACTAAACAACAAGAACATAATGGTAGCCATGAGGCAAGCTCAACCTTGATTTTTTCTTAAGCATACACAGGCTCATGTGGTATAAGTCGGGAGGTGACCTATAGAAAGGTCACATAGAATAGGCCGCGTTCCTTTGGTAAAAGCCTTGGAAAATAAGCCTATGAGTTGTAGCATGCTTTGATGGTATAACTCTTTTTTGCAGGGTTTGACATCGTTTATCGTAGGTTTTCAAGATTATATGTTGGCGTGTGTATTTTATGTATGTATGGTGATGAAATATGGTTGAGTGTTGAAATTATATCTTGGATGCATGGTACTAATCCTAGAGTGTGGATTGAGACATTTACTGTTGAGGAACAGTGTTGGTTATTTCAGTGATGATATGGCATGTTGTTTATGGTACAATTCATGTTGATGTGATGTTATCTAGAGACATATCATTGATCTATTGAGGGACACTCTTAGTACATGTTTTATTGGTTTCTTAGTACTTGTTGTATTGAATGATTTTTGAGGCAGATATGTCATGGTACATGGATGGTACATATGTGAGATCCATTGATATATATTATGATGTATTGTTAGAGGCATATTTGTTGGATGTCTTGGTGCATGCATTTGGCATGTGGTTGAGCTATATATTGGGACATGTAGTTGATGAGTTGATGAGGTGGTTATTATTGTGTTTGTTTCATCACTTGGGTGAGCAAAACAAGGGCACTTACAAGTCTAGTTGGGCCTGCTAGACAAGACATAGGTTAGTGCATGAGTTAGATAATCCAAGCACATGAAATAAACAAACAAATACACTAAAAACAACTAAGGAAATAAAACTAGAATGCATAAGAAAATTTGAACCAAAATCAATCAACCAAATGACCAAGATTATGCCACCAATGGATAACAATATTAGTTGGCAAAACACCATAACAATACTATGAGATTCTTGAATTCTTAGTGCACCCATGGCCT
>JZKD02S0330516.1:0-30328 GCA_000966675.3 Picea glauca | reverse complement strand
TATTAGGTCTTCTTACATCCGCCTTATTCTATTTTATTGAAAGGCCTTATTAATATTGACCTTTATTACATCCGAATATATTTCTCTACCTATGTGCGGGTTAGGACCCTAACAGGAAGACCGACAATCTTCATCCAATGACTCTAAGTTCAGCAAGCGCTGCTCCATTAGAGCAGTGTCAGGTAATAGCTTGATGGTGGTGCGCAACATGGGAATTTCTCACTCGATGGGGAGGGTGGATTTGATCCCATGGACGATATGAATCAGTGTAAAACCTATGGCAGTTTTGACTATCGTGCGATAAGCCCATAAGGTGGAAAACAACATATGATGTCAGTTGGTCTTATGTTTGTTGACAGTGCGTTGCAACATGGCTTTGAGGAATTTTTTAATAGCCTCGACCTGTCTGTTGGACTAAGGGTAGTATGGGGAGGAAAAATCATGGGAGAAGGATAACCTTGAGGATATTCCAATGAAGATCTCATTCTCAAAGTGTTTACCGTGATCAAAGACTAATTGTAGTGGAACTCCAAAATGGGTAATGGCGTGGTTGAAAAAAATGCAGTGTTGTGTCAACGGTATTGTTGAAGGTAGGGATGGCTTTGGCCCATTTGGTAAAGTAATTAACTTCCACGATGATGTACTTGTATCCATTAGTATATGGAGGGTTGCAAGTCATGAATTTGATGCCCCATTTGCAGAAGGGGTCGGTGGTGATGACTGGATGTAGAAGAGCGGGTGGCGCTCATGCTTTGTTTTCATAAAGATGTCATTTGTCAGATCACTTGATAGAGTTGATGCATTCGTGAAATAGTGTGGGCCAAAAGTATCATGCTCGAATGATTTTTTGGGCGGTGGACATACCTGAGAGGTGACCACCGCAATCACCGCTATGGAAATCGTTCAAGACTCTGTCTACTTCGTTGATGGTCAAACATCGATGGAGTATGGTCTTGACCACATGTCAATACAAAATTTCACTGATGAGGAGGTATCGAGGTGCCTGATGGCGAATGCGCCGACGATCATCGCGAGAGAGATCGGACCCAAAATTTTGTGTCTGAAGGTAGAAAAGAAGGTCGCCATACCAGGGGTCATCCGAGGGGATGTAGAAGAGGTGTTCGTCAGGAAACTCCATATTGACAGGTGACCTTTTAGCATCTGAGGGAAATGTCATGATGATTTTGGCGAGAACAAGTTCTTTCTTGCTTTTGGGAGTTGAAAACTCTAGGTCGTATTCCTGAAGGATGATGATCCATCGAGAAAATTTTACATTAATCTATCGTCGACTAAGCAATTACTGCGTGGGGTTAGAATCTTCCATGACTTTGGTAGTGCGCAGCAAGATATATTGACGTAGTTTCTGGATTGCGAGGACAACTGGGAGGGTGAGTTTCTCCTCATGATTTTATTTCAGGGGTGGTCCTGAAAGATTTTTATTGATGTAGTAAATAACATGATCATGACCATCATCCCCTAGTTGAACGAGAAATCCTTCTACTGAGATGATTGAGGGCAATAATTAGAGGATATAATCACAATCATAGTCAGGAGGACTAATCAAAGGGGCATTGGGTACCTTTTCTTTTAAATCATCAAAAAGTGGTTTGGGCATGTTCATCCCATCAGAATGAGATATCATGATGTAATAATCAGAGGAAACCATGTGCAAGAGTGGCGTAATCTGGGACAAAGTGCCGTAAAAATTTGTCTTTTCCTTGTATGCTCTGCAGTTGGCACAAATTCCTAGGTGGTGGAATTTCTGTCATAGTTTGGACCTTGAGGGGGTCCACTATGATGCCATGTTAGGAAACAATGATACCAAGGAGGAGTCTGACAGTGACGCAAAATACACACTTGAGGGGGTTCAAGTAAATTTTTTACTCGTGACATCATTGAAAAATGACTCGTAAGTTGTCGAGATGTTGAGTGCATTTCTTGGATCAAGTAGTGAGGTCGTCCAAGTAAGAGAGGATGATGCGAGTAAGATCATGGAAGAAAAATGGCATGGCCTGTTGGAACATAGCACCTGCATTTTTTAGTCCAAAAGGAATGACACGATAAGCAAATGTACCCCATGGGGTGGTAAATGTGATTTTATACTATTCTGCTGGATGGATTTGGATTTGATTGTAGTAGGAGAACCCATCCATGAAGGACAAGGCCTCATGGATGACACATTCATTGATAATTTGGTCAACTAAAGGGGTTGGGAAGTTGTCTTTGGGACAATCATGATTGATATCATGAAAGCCAATGCAGACGTGAATATTCACCTATTTTTTGTCAACGAGGATGGGGTTGGAGACCCATGAGGTATACGCGATGGGGTATATGAACCCGGCTTTGATACCTACGACTTTGGATGGGTGAAGTGGGTGTTTCTTTTGAAGGATTGGGGTGACATATAGCAATGTGTCGATGCAATATTCGACGATAGAAGGATCGAGGTCAGGCATCTCTGTATATGACCAGGAAAAAATATCTCGGTATTCCTAAAAGAGAGCTTTGTAAGATGTGAGTTCCTCAGGGGAGCATGCAGTGCCAATGGTGATTTCTTATATGATTCCTGGTTTGATGGAGATGTTGATTTTGATAGTAGGGGAAATGTTGGCCATGTTGCTTTCTTCAAAAGCATCGGGGGAAGGGATAGGGTTATTGAACCAATCTATATGCCCTGACGAAAGAAAATCCTTGGTTTTGATTGCACATACAGAGGCTTGGCTAGGAGGGTTAAAGTCTTCCTGTGAGAAAAAAATAACTTTGTGATGAAGTGCATTCCATGGAAAATCAGGAGTAGTGAGTTCCTCCAGGATATCTTCGCGCAGTGAAAAATGCGAGAATATAGGGGGTCCGGGGAGGTAACATTGGTGACTGTCATCGTGTGATTGTCTTAAAGTGGTGAAGATGTAGAGGGGCTATAGAAAATATGGTACGATGGCGCACTTGACATAATCCAAATGTCCAGACACTGTGGGTTGTATACTATGGTCAGGGGTAAAATATCCTTGGGGAAATGAACTGGAGAATTGGGAGGATTTGGGAGAAAATCCTCAGACAGTCTATCCATGAACCATGGAGGGGTGGGAAGAGACTCACATTTAGGGGAGGTGATGTGAACAGTATTGGGAGAAGTAATAAGGGGAATCACTTGTATCACAGGAAGTGAGGTGGTTGGAGGATGTTAAATAAGGGTCATTTGATGATGCCTATATTCAAGGATCAAAGGACACTAGTTTGTGAAATGATCAAGTGAGTCACAAAGAGAGCAAGGGCATATCATCTGTTCGGTGACTGAGGTCGAGACATAATGGATTTCAGTGACGTGGGTACCTGAAGGCATGGATGGAGAGGGATATTGATAAAATCTTTGGCGTACCCCTGTTAGTGTTTGTCGAAATTGAGGTAAAGTGGGGAAATGATGAGTGTAGTGGCCATACTCTGAATAGATGGCACATGTGAATTTGGTCCGCAACATTTTACTACCTATAGTAGGGGATGTTGTGGTAGTAATAGGTGTGCATGGTGAAGCAATGAGCAATGTGGTTGCTCGAGGGATTTGGATCAGATTGCGTAACTCGGGAAGAGAAGGACATCGATTAGTGGGGTGTCCCTCTCTTCCGCATAGTGCACAAGGAGGTTGAACTTGGGGAGGAAGTGGAGCGATGGGATATTTCTTCTTCCATATGCCCCCATCTATGGCAGTGGTGTCAGCAAGTGGGGGTGAGGGTGGTGTGGTCGTAGTTAGTAATGGAATCTACATTGGGATTCACTCTGATTGGGGAGGGAGGTATGGTTGAGGAACCATCGTGGGTGGGTGTAGATACGATACAGGAATGGTGAGCACCATGTTGAGAAGGGTAAGCATTGCAGCTACCTAAAAATCTTGTACTCCAGGTGGGGGGTAGAAGAAGGGAATTTGAGTAATGGCTTGGGGGATTGTTTCCCAAACCGGGATTTTCCCTTGGGGAACTTGGGTGAAATCAGGGATAAGTGGTCTCCTAGGGTTTTCAGGTAATTCCTGAGGTAGAATTTCTTCAACTGGTGAGATGTTGAGGTGAGGAGAAGCCTCTGTGGGAGGGATGGTGTCTCCAATTTCAGCTCCATTAGAATATAAAACACACACTTATACGGAGGGGTGTATGAGAGGTGGTGCTCCATGGTATGCCCCCAGCAAGGATGGGTCCTTGAAAAATACGGGGGACATATCCATGAGTGGATATGCATCAGAACTAGTGGGGACAATATGTAGGATGTTATCGATGTTGGAGGAGTGGTTAGGCTTGTAATGTGAAACTTGGTCGATGGTGATGATTTTACCATTATGGGGGAACATCATCATTCAGAACACATAAGAGGCCACTTCCTTCATAGCGTACATGTAGCTACATCCAAACAAGATATTGTAATCGAGTGGGGTTTCGATAACCTCAATTTCGACGAGGATGGTTTTTCCCTCGATTTCAACGGGGACATTTTGAAAGATCCCTTCACGGGAGGATGGTCGACCATTATAGGCTTTAAAGTGATGGCGGATGGTATTAGCTCAAGGGAGCCAAGTTTCTGCCATACAATTTTGGACATGATGCATGTGGATGCACCTTCAGCAATGATACACCGATGCACCGTGATGTTCTAAATCTTGACTGGTATCTGGAAAGCTACCAAAGTGGGGAGACGAGGTTCCCCACAATCTAGATCAAATGTGATGACTCTAGTATCAGCTGGGTCAACTTCCGCCAATGAAGAAAGTAAGGATTTTCATTGAGTTGGACAAGTTTGGAGGACCTCTAATACTGACATGGCTATGGGAGATTACACCAAGTCATCAACCAGACTATAATTGTGTGTCTCCCTAGCCTGAGGGTTGTTGACATTCCATCGTAATGGAATGCAAGGGATGTGAATGGCAGGTTCAATGTTAGGGCATGGAATCATAAAGGGTTTTCTGGTTGTAAGTGGATCTACTTCTGAAGTAGTGGGAGAAGCTTCAGGGGCATGTTCTATTAACAATTGCACATTTGCAGAAGAATTTATTCTTCGCTAGTGAGGAGGATATTGTGATCCACTGGATTTCCAAGGTTTTGACATTGTCCCATTTGTCGTGGGGCAAGATGTTTCTCCTGTTGGGTATTCATCACACTTTGGTGTGGAATAGGGTTTTGTAACATAGTTGGGGGTTTTTGTTGCAAATACTATTGTGGGGCCTATTGAGGGGCAGGTGGCACTAGGGGATGTGGCACATTCATGGAACATTTCATCTATTTTAAGTCAACAATTTGGGGGCAATGGTGAGTGTAATGACCATGCTCACCACAAAGAGTGAAAGGGAAGTTTGTCTGGAGGTTGTTGTTGTTGTTCCTCCCTTGGTGTTTGTTGTTGTTGTCCCCTTGGGGGTTCTGGTTACCCTGGTTCTGGTTGCCCCCAACAAGTTGGTTTTGTTGGGGGTTATTTCCCCCTGGTCCTGGGTTATTATTGTTTCGGTTTTTACCTCTCTTTTTTTCATCATTCAACTGATGGGCCGGATTTGTCGTATTCAATTGTTCAAAAGTATGAAATTGTTGAATGGGAGAGGGTTGAACAAAGTTAACACTGGCATGTGGTTGTCTTTGTGGAGGAGCAACTGTCTGTGGAGGACCAGAAAATGGAAAACACGGATTATGTTGTGGCAATGATCTGTAGGGTGCATAGGAAGGCGTAGTGCTTTCACTAGTACCCAGGTTATAAGATGAGGTGGAAGGGGCACCTGAACTTGGTTGAGAAGCCAGGCACATGATGGGTGTTGGAAAGGGTCCATTCATGGGTGGAGGAAGAGCAATAGGATATGGATGTTGGTAAAGGGGAGGAGGGTAATAAGATGGCCCTCCATATAACAGAGGATATTGGGGTGTACCGTACATAGGTGGTTTTTGGATGTACGGATTGTGGTGTGTTGTGGTACCAATCAATCCATCTACTGTGTGAGACATCCCAGATTTGTCCTAGCTGAATGGTATGGGTTTCCATGCATCATCTATTACTGTGTATAAGTAACTCGACTAAGCATAAATAAGGTTGTATTGTTGAGCCTTGTTGATGGCTTCCTCTTCGGTTTGGGGGAATGTGGACGCCACATCTTTGGCAAGGATACAGATGAGTGATTTGAGAAACCAATCAAGTCGTTGTTCTTTGGTGGTTTCTGCTTTGCATAAACTACATCGTCGACACCATTCATGAATTCAGTTGGTGATATGCGTAGCTGAGGTTTGTTTTCACTCATAGAGTAGTTCTAGAACAGTGTCATGATGAACTAGTAGTTGAAAGAAGGCCAAAAATTCTTTGGCCAAGGATTCAAAAGTCTCGTGGGTCCCTGATTTTTCATTCACATACCATTTGGCTGATGGCCCAGTGAGTGTGAGTTGAAATAAGGTTAAGCAGATGGAGTCATCCATGATGTTGTTTGAAGAGCACCATAAGTAGAAGGTCATGACATGTTTGGCGGGGTCTTCCCCTGATTTTCCTTGAAATTTGGGAATGTCTGAAGGTAGTTTCGTAGGCATATTGGGCCATGTAGGGTCATGCAATATATGGTTGTTTGTGAGTTTAATTAAATTAGGGATGTTGAGGGATTCAAAATATAGCATGGGGGGTGGTGGTGGAGGATCAGTTCCAGCCATGGTGTGAGCAAGTAGTGGACCTGACCCTTGAGGGGGGTTTGGTGGGGTTGTACTTCTCCCTTGAGAAGAATTTTTCCCTCTGCCTCCTTGTGAAGGAGAGCTAGTGGATGGATGGCCTTAAGAATTGGACCCAAGTAAGGTGGATCCAATCAAAGTTGATCCCAAAATAGTGGCACTCACAGGAGTGTGAGATGGTTGATTCGGTGAGTTGGCAAGACTAGGAACTCCTCCTAGGATAGGAGGGAGATTTTGCAAGCATCTGGAACGACGGTGATTCTGTGGGTCCCCTATGATGTCTGAATAACAAAGTGAATGTGTGAAAATGGTGATGAGAGAAATAAATGAACAAGATATTTGTATAATTTGGACTTTCACAATATATCTCACAATCGCATGTATTCAAATGAGTATCATACATAAATCAACTATAAATAAGCATACATGTGGGTATTTGGATTTTTTTCGCATGGGAGAACAAAGAAAACAAATGATCGTGTCCTAAAAAAGATGTAACGTCCTTCCTCTCAAATAGCACTGGACCCTACAATAGCGCTCAACAGTGGGGTATGAATGCACTAGAAGAGGAACTAGTGAAGGATGAAATAATTAGTTATAATGAGGGGTAGAGGGTGCATATCCTGAAAGAGAAGGAGATATTTCCCAATAGTCAGACAAAATCTGATCAAGGTGAAACTGCAGCTCACAATTGCCACCTAGGTAGATGTCCTAAATTTGGCCACTAGGTACCTCGGTCAAAGTGCAACATTTAGATTTTCGGCCTCAGAAATGGGTCACGGGTTGGATCCCTTCCAAGAGTTGGGTGACTCAAGGGGGGACACACAAAACAACTGGACCTCGACCTTCGACCCTTCATGGGTATCTCCTTTCCTTATGGTGTTAGGAACACTTGACTTGGAGGATTTAAAAGTTCCCTATTTGTCAACTTCTAATGTTTGAAAAATGTGAGAAACAAATAATGGGGGGTTATTTGGATGCCTACCCCGGAGATCCTACCTAGACTAAAAAATTTATTTTTGCACCTCCTGTGGAGAAAAACTTAGTGAGTTTTTAGAAAAAAAATTAGATGTGGTGGGTTGAGATATTGGGGGTGTGAACCAATCTCGTTTGAATTAAGTGGGTGTGGGTAAGTTCTTCAAGAAATAGTGGGACGGTTCGGAATCCCTTTGAAGGAAACCTACATCAACCTCCACAAATCGAGATGAAATTATGTGAGTGAGGAGTGACTTTGTGTGTGAGCAAGTGATAAAAATGTGCCAAATTTTCATAAGTTAAGTGTCAATTTGCAACATGTGGACTTCATGTGGTCCTTACAAATGTTGATTACCTATCTTGCTAGATGTCATTGGTACAACCTTGTGGAATTTTAAAATCCCTAAAGAACTATCATGTGGACATATGGGTCCTTACCAATCCTTTAAACTCCCTAATGTGGTTTACTCTAAGAAAGATTTGAAAAACTATCCTAGATTGCAAGCATGTCAACATGTATGGCCCATTACTTTGATCTTTAAACTCTCCTAGTGATGTAAACTAAGAAAGTAATTTATAAAACTATCCTAATTTTTGCAAGATGTGGGCATGTATAGTCCCTTACAAATTTTAAGATGTTTGAAAATAAACTAAGAGGAGCCCTAGGGGGGCTTTGTCCTCTCCTAAATATTTTGTTAAGGGAGGTGAAATGTCCCCTTAATCACCTTTATGATTCTCAATATCACTCTATGGTGAAAGAGAAGAGCATACTTAATTAGTAAAGTTTGATTTCTGGTCTCGATGCAAGTGTTTTTATATGTGATAGCAAATAATATCAATTTAATTTTTACAATCAAAACAAGCCATCTGTGTGGAAACCAAAGCAAAAGAGGAGAAGTGTGGTTATTTTTTACCCCCTATGTGCCTATGTTTGACTGACCTTTCATGTGGGAAAGGAATCAAAGTAGAATGCATTTACAATTTGCATAAAATAAATATTTTGAAGGCTATGGGCCTTCAAATCATCACAAAAACTCTTACAATTTTGAAATTATGGATAGATGTGTGGGTTACAATTTAGACAGAGGCACAGTGGGCGCACAATGCGTAGAGAACAAAAGACCTTTTGGTGCACAGTGCACATAATGCGCAAAGAAACGAAGTGATGTTGGTGCACAATGCTCAGAATGCGCGTATGTGGGTTGAGACACCCACGCACATTCTGATACGTGTCGGGGGGGATTTTAAGTGGAATTATCTTCCTCTAGCTCCAAAATAAGCTCTTGATAGGTAAGGCTAGGACGTTTATGATTCTTGCAAGGAAAATGGGTCAAAAAGAAGTGCTCTAAAATCCCAAATAGGGAGGAAATTTATATTGTGTCCTCAATATGGTCGTCAATCTTTTGTTTATGTTTCGTCACTTGGGTGAGCAAAACAAGGGCACTTACAACTCTAGTTGGTCCTACTAGATAATACAAAGGTTAGTGCATGATTTAGATAATCCAAGAACATGAAATAAACAAACAAATAAACTAAAAACAACTAAGTAAATAAAACTAGAATGCATAAGAAACTTTGAACCAAAATCAATCAACCAAATGACCAAGATTATGCCACCCATGGATAACTATATTAGTTGGAAAAACACCGTAGATAAAGGAGGACTTATGGATCCCCTCTTCCTCCTTGGGAAGGATCTTGAGTTCCATATTGGAGAGCTCTTCTTACAATGATAAACTAGAAAGAAAATGGTGAAGAAATCCAAGCCTATTCCCTCAAGAGGTGAGTGGAATGGCCTATTGGAATGTTGCTATAATGATCCAATAAGAAAAGAGGATTGAGGCAGCATAACAATACTATGATATTCTTGAATTCTTAGTGCACCCATGGCCTCCCTTTATATCATGTCTTTGAGGAAATATCCAACTGGTTCTTAGTGTGAATAAGGGGCCCTTTAGGGCACCCTTTGGTCTTTGACCAGACCCCCATTCGGATCCATCTTGGATTTGAGGGTCAAATCAAGTTGGGAGCTATTCCATAAGTGGTTAAGGGGCCGACAAGAACCATAAATGCATCGTTCACAAGAGTGCGTGGATTTTATCGTACACAGTCATGCATATGGCACATTGTACGTTGTATGGGCTTCTTAGGCCCGCGCATTATGCATGCACTTCCTTTAGTGGTTCAGCGCATGTCAATTTTTTTCTAGTTGTATAGTTTTTACCTCCTGGAAATGCATTTTTGGTTTTTCGGGTGAACTAATAGGTGTTTGAAAGTGTTGTGTTTCTGTAACCATTTGCACGCAATGTTGCAGATGAAATTTCAGTAATAACAATTATGTTGTACATCATTGATGAGTCATAGCTTGAGCTATAGTTGATACATGATTGGTACATATTTGGTACATTGTTAGATGCACTTGCTTTGGTACATGATGTATGGGATGATATAGTTTAGACACTTTTTATGATGCTTGGTTGATATATTGATGGTTGAGATACATGGTTTTGTCACTTGGTTCATGGTAGAGGCATATCATGAATGATATGACACTTGTTTGAGGCACATGGTTGGCATGTTGGTAGAGGCATATGGTTGGTACACAAATGGCACATGTTCTTGGCATATGGTTGATACACTCCATTGATGATATCTTATGGTATATTGTATGATATTAATGTACATGGTTGATGTACATGGGTGTTGTGCATGGTTGGCACATAGTATGGAACAAGATGTACATGGTTGATGTTTTGTTCATGATTCTCTATTCATGTTTGACATATATTTTGCTTCATGATGTATGGTATGGCACTATTTTGATTCATGGATAGGTCCAAGGATCATCATATGAAGAGAATATCATTCTTGAGAAGTTGATCTATGTTTCGATTGCATAGTATCATTTGAAGCATAAGCATTTTGCAGTGGTAGCATATTGTTCATCTTGCAGAGAAGATGGGGGAAGACATACCCACAGGGGGGGTCATTATTCTTCCCGTGATTCAAGGAGGAGAGATTTATCAGATGCAGGATAGAGAGATATATGTTTGGAGAGGTAGATGCTTGGTGATAGAGCACAAAGGCATGTTTCCAAAGGGAATGATGGTCACAGGGGGAGCATGAGCGATATGTATTCAACATTAAATTAGAGTGATATCCCTTGTTAAAAATGGGATAAATTATTCAGAGGAAGCTCAAAGGCATCTAGACAAGGGGAGCATCCCCAAGGAGAGTTCAGGCAGGGGGAGCAGCCCCAAGGAGGGAACTACCCTTTTCCATTGATATCAAAGGGGGAGAGATAGTCACATTGATGTTATTGAGATGACTATTGATGAAGAGCAATGACATGTCTACATGTTGCCATCAATGATTGGTGTTGACATCAATGTTGGTATTGCCATCAATGCCAAAGGGGGAGATTGTTGCATTATGTTGTCATTGATGTCAAATGATTGATGTCAAAGAGTTTATATCTTTGTCATAGTATCATTGATGTATTGATTGATGGCCTATGTTTTCATAGATGTAATTGATGTCAAATATGTCAAGTGATGTCATAGCGATGTATTGTCATGGATTGATATATAGACGGGATGATGTAAAGGTTGGTCATTATTGTCTTGTCATGGTTGATATGAATCACCAAATGGATAAACTCCAAAGTGGTGCCCTTATGGTGAAATACCTCATGGGAAGACGCTCTTGGATAAAGTTCTCAAAGTGATCCCCTTATGGTGAAAGCCCTCATGGGAAGATACTTTGTGAAGTCCAAATGGTTAGGTAGCCTAGAAGTGTGGTTAGGGAACCCAAGTTTGATTAAGGAATAACGTAATGAATATCAGTGAATTTGGGGGAGAAACTATTCCATGTGGATAGTATATTTCATTCAATTTCCGGTGATATGTGGAACGTCACATAAATCCTCACAGTTAGAGAGTTATGGATATGTGAAGTTGGAGAACCCTCATGAGTTATCTAGAAGCCTCTATAAGGTCAAAGAAGTTAAATTATTCTAGAATCTCCTAGAAGAAGTTGACCAGCCAAAGTGTTTAATCATGGGTTAAGTGGTTGCAACAAGAAAACAATTAAAAATAAATTAGTTGCAACTAGAATTGGAGATTTTACTATTTGTGGATAAAGTGGTTAAGTGGACAAAGTGGTTAAGTGGACAAAGTGGCTAAGTGGACAAACTTGGTTAAGTGGAAAAAGTGGTTAAGTGGACAAAGTGGTTAAGTGGACAAAGTGGCTAAGTGGACAAACTTGGTTAAGTGGAAAAATTGGTTAAGTGGACAAAGTGGTTAAGTGGACAAAGTGGCTAAGTGGAAAAATTTAGTTAAGTGGACAAAGTTAGTTAAGTGGACAAAGTGGCTAAGTGGACAAAGCGGTTAAGTGGAAACTTCTAAAGGAAGCTACTTGGAGAGTATAAATAAGAGAGCAAGGGTATCCCATTAGTATCCATTGAGAATATTGAATATCTACAAGTGACTGAGGTAACCAAAGGAGATCTAAGGCTAATTTCAGAGGGAAGGTAAAGTAAGGAAGGCCAAAATTCAAGGGAGGATAAGGTTTTTTGATTATGCTTTCTAAGGATGTTATTTACAGTTCATCTAACCATTTTCGCAATAATTTGTTTTCTAAAATGATGCAGATAGAGAAATCTAGAGGATGTTGAGACAACATATCCAAGTAATTGTGATAAAAAAATCATCTTGTGGGTCATTGTATTTTTGGAGTTACACTTTGTGGAAAATAGGGTTTATGGATAGTCCTGAAACTAGTCTAAAATAGGTGTTTCGGGTAAAAATGTCATAACTTATTCATAATAGATCCAAATTCAGTAATACTAAATGTATTGGTTATAGTACAATCTGTAGTATGTTTTGTACCATTTTCAGATCCATACAAAAAACATTCCATGTGGGGCATGTCGTACAAGTGAGATCTCTAGAATAGGACAAAATTCAGGAGGGTATGCCATATTTGTTATAACTTTTTTTTTGGGAAGTTTTGGATCGTGAAATTTGTAGGAGATGGAAAAAAGAGATCAGAGTATCTATGGTTCAAATTTCATCCATTGAATCGCAATATATTCGGAGATATGCTATGTAGAAGTTAGGGTTCCTGAATAATCCTAAAAATATGTTTCAAACAAGTCAACTTGATATTTCTTCTATAACTTCTTTTCCGTGGCTTTGCAAACTGTGAAATTTGTAGAGCTATGACAATACATGGAGGAGTACCTCGGATAGAAATTTCAGAATTAGCAACAGAAAATTGAGCTTGCGGTGAATCTTACAAGTTGAGGTAACTTGTTGATTGCATGGCATCGTGAATAAAGGGAGGTTGATGAAGTGTTTGGTTGATTGTATGGGTTGATTCTTGTGATGAGCATTTGTTGTAGATTTATGATTATGATCTGGAACATATACTATAACCGATTGACTTGTATTTGTGTTGGTTGTACTACTAGATCAATTCTAGTTGGATAGCTTGCATTCTATTGGCAAACTGAGTCTTGCGGCAAGCCAAGTCTTGCTTGAGAGTTGGTGCTCTCTTGAGAGTTGGTTCTCTCCTTGGATTTGGTGCTCCTTACTTTAGTTGGTGCTGATAAAACCCCCATGATTGTAGTCACATGTAAAACATAATACAAAATATTACACATACATATGGTGTCTCTTGTGTTCATTGTGCTTATGGATTGATTGCTCTTTATTATTTATGGATGTCATTGGTGAATGGTTGCATGCAATCGTACAATGATGTTGTGTAATATTATGTTTTGAAATGGTTTCTAACTTGAAGTGAGAAAAAATTGTAAAATCCCACACACTAATTCACACCCCCCCCCCCTCTTAGTGTGGCTGGTGTGTCCAACATAAATTATGGTGTTGATGAAGAGAATGATGATTAAACTATTAAGTTATTGGATCAACTATTTGTTTTCCTCTTCCTTTTTGGTGAATTGTAGAACTTTCCAAAAAGGGGATTCTTGGCGGTCGAAGGATTTATGGAATAATAAAAATACTCTTAAAGCAAATGTGTATATGTGGTTAGTTTTGAGGAATGGAGCATCGACATAGGTATATGCCACACTTTCAATGTGCGTCTCAAGTTATATCAATATTTGAAGGCATAAAAATCTTCTCAAAGGTTCAAAAGTTCATTATTATGAATCATCCTCTAATAGAATAATCAGGATGCTAGGGGCATTCACATGGTACTATACAAGGGAAATTATTTCTATGTGGCACAATGGGTAATTTATTTATGAGTACAATTGTTATCATTTTAATATCAAGTAGGATAATGTGGTAGGTAAGGGGGCTTCTAAAATCTACGTTGATTTGATGGATCTGAAGCTCTTATTGAATTTGGTAGCAAATAAGGATCTGAATCTCTAAAAATTGTAGGCATTTGGGGAATTTAATGTAGTAGTAAATTGGATAAGTATATTTAAATGATGGTGATGATGAAGAGAATGATGAGTAAATTATTAAAGTTATTGGATCAACTATTTGTTACAAGGATGAGTAATAAAAGAACCAAATCATTGGCACATTATTAAACTCATTCATTGGTAGTAGTAATGTGAAGGAATGGTCTCATTCTAGGTTGTCTATTTAAATGGAGGATGCCAACATTGAGTACAATTCAACCAAATTTCTTTTCAAAAAAAAAATCATCTCTTGCTAATAATGTTAGGAACTTTGACCTAATATAGACCTTAATATTTGTTATATCCCAAATGATTATGAGATTAACTATAAGGGAGTGGCATTGACTATAATTTCATGGAAGTTACTGGTAGAAAAATATGTCATGTTGAGAGGAAGCATTGTGAATCCTCCATGTTGTGAATCGTTGTGAGATTTATTGAAGCCTATATGAATTGGAAGGATCTCCATTGTAATGGACCATATATTCACAAAAATATACTTCTAGATCAAGATGAGGTGCAACATTATAGAATATGACCTGAATTATGCAAATATTTTACATTAGGTGTATGGGCATAAACAAAGCACCAATATGATAGTATCGAGTTAGAAATTTATGTAGTTGTCAATTTAGCTTTAATGATTTTAAACTTCTTATTCTACCGCATACATTTGTCATAAAATTTGATTATAAATAACTCAAAGGGTTCCTAATCAAGAAGATTAACCCAACACTCAATAAGCATGGCAAGCTTATGAGATTGCAGAGTTTCATAAAAATATTTGATTATGCAGTTGAACATAACCAAGGAAAGGATACTACTCTTATCAATCAATGGAGATGATATTTAGTAGACTATTCCATAATGCATAAAGGTGAATGCTCTCCTTAAAAATATAAATTAGAGTACTCAACAATAAATCTTTGTGGGTTCATCTTCTGAGACTTATTAGAGGGTTGTCATATCCCATTATCCAATAAATCTAGTTTAGGTGTGATTGAGAATACTACACCACTAGAGCCATGGTAGGAATTAACTAAGAAAATCACCCAATAACGTACTATACTAAAAAAATATCATGTAATGGCACCAAGCTCAAAGTGGGTTGTAATCAAACACATTTGGTTATTTGCAAAAGACTATGGACATATCGTGATTTTAATAAATGCCCAATTAGTTAGAGACATTGATTTCAAACTTACTGACTCATGCATACCAAGTGAGTGGTGGTATCTTTTAATCCACCATATGGCTAGCAATAATGTAATACAAATATCCTAGATAGGACCAAGCCAACATAGGAGAAACTACCGAAACCTCTAGGTGGAGACCATAAGTTTGCATTCATCTTCATATTAGTTGTGTGGATTGTGGTTGATTAGTGATCACCTCCTCCTACAGGTGCAATTTTTTATATGCTTAGTCATATTTTAGTGACAATACCTAAAAGTCACGATGAGTTGAAGGTATGAATGGTAAGTTGGTCGGTCTTTAGAGTAGATAAGATCCTCGTCATTACTACATTTAAAAAAAGGGATTAGATTTCATCTTACAACAAGGCTCAAAATACAAACCAAAATAGGTGGGTTGATAAAATAACTTTAAATATGAAACAATCACCATTAAATATGCATTAGACAAGGGATTGTACGTAGTTTAAACACAAAAATCAATTATAAAATTGTAAAACTAGTGGATATTGCGCATAGACTTTCCAGAGTGCATAGTGCATAGAATTAGTTGCATTAATATCTTCCTCTGCTATCTTATCCATGCATTCTTTGAGGCAAAATAAAATTCATTCTCACAAATGCAAAATCTATAACTTCGACAACGATACTATAATTTTCCTTCATAGAAATACCTTGTCAATTATGTCTTTGAACCTTTTTTTTCAATCATGAAGATATTAGTACTCATAAAACAACTCAAGAAAATTATTTTAGAATACTAAATTCCTCTATATATTATCCGTATCCATAAACATAGTTTCATAATCACATAAGAATACTAAATTCCTCTATATCTGATCCACAACCATAAGCATAGTTTCATAATCACATAGCCAATTCAAATACAACAAAAATTACAAATAATAGAAAATTAAAGGGAAAAAAAAACATAATTTTTGAGACATTTATATTACAGTTTAAACAAAATTCCAATAAAATATAGACAAGAAATGCCATACACAAATAATGTCATATAATGGTAATTCACATAGATAACAACATTTGAGATTAGAGATTTATTTACCATAGGAAATAGATGAATATGGTTCACTAGAAGACAACATCTATATTACACAACTTATATATATTCTCATTACAATATCCATTTGATTGTTTATACCAATTTTCCATAAATGGATGTATAAATCACAAATCTAAACAAAAAACACACAAATTTGAAAGATGCACTGTAATGTCCAATCATTGGTATGGAAATAAACAATCAATCTCCTATGCCTACATTCACCCCAATAGTAGCACACAAATTTAGTTGGTAATAGGTCATCTTCTTACTAGCCCCATAAAGAATAGAGTCTCAAGGGAATCCAGGGTGTTGACATTTTCCAAAAATCTAGTAGCTCATGGATTTGACCTTCTATCAATAACTATATCACTTGAAAGAAGAAACAACAATAACAATATCCCTGACAGTTTTGAAATAACCAGAAGGAAAGACAATATCACTGAGAGTTTTGAAATAACTAGAAGGAAAGAGATAAGGAAATCAATAGGGGTGTGGAAATGCGAACTTGAATTCTAAATGATGTAGAAAAACACCTTGATCATTGATTGCCTCCAAATTGTTGAATTTATTATGCAAAGCAGAGAAATTAACACCAATATCTCAATCTGATTAAAATCACATTGATCTTGAAGCCATGGATCTATTCGTTCATGAATGTTTCTAGTATCTATTAAGGTTTTGGCCTATACCAAATGTAGCCAAAGTTGGCACAAATCCAGACATATTTTAAATATATTTTGGTGTTTTTTATATTTTGATCACTTACATTCAACAAAGATGGACAATGGCCTAAATAAGAGTCCAAGTACTAAAAATTCTTCTCAACTTGGTTTTTCAATGCAAACAAATGAATTGACAATACATATTAGTTGTTATGATTTAATTCTTTCTTGGTAACATATTTTATTTTTCAACTTCTAATGTAAATGGTAGTTATGAATTTAAATACCTAGAAGTAAAATAGTTTGTATATACTTGAAGAACATTCCTCTTTTTTCTTGCGGAAATTATGATATGCATTAGGCTCATTTTGTCTTTTCCATGAGTCAATTAAGTTTTGATCATGGTTGTATTGAAATATTAATGATGAGCTTAAGATGAATGTTTAACTAGAGATAGCTTGGAATCTTAACTTTAACATCTTTTTGTAGTATTTTACATGATATTTCAATAGGCTATGAAGGAATTGTGGTATTTTGATGGGGATGGATGATTTGTGACAATTAGTTTTCCACATTGTAAGCATATAAAACTATATTTGTATCCACATGTGTGTTGCACAGTGGTGATAGTATCATTTACCTAGTTATAAAAAAAAATCATGGTGCCATCCGACCTTTGCTAGAGAACCGAAATCAACTTGAATTTAGTCTTGAATCTTGAATTGTGTTGGAAGAGAAATAAATGTTTAAGATAGAGAACATTCCCTTTAATATTATGAACATTAAATATGGCCTAAAAGATATTGAAGCCACCTAGAAGGGTTTGATAAAGACAAAGGAAGAAAATGGGAAATCCTAAGTAAATGAGTAGACAACCCAATTGATGCAACCAAGCTACAGTTTGGTGTTCCCCAAACTATTCATAACCTAGCAAATGATGGAATCAAAATCTAAGTTTTGACTGGAGACAATATGGAATAAAAAATATATATAGGTTATGCGAGCAACATTTTTCAGCATAACATGTCAAAGCACATCATACGCTTGGAAGATAATAGCACACTTCATGCAGAGACAAAAAATACTTAAGTGAGGCATTTGGAAATTAATGAAAATGGGGAAGGTAACTGACCTTGCCCATGGATTCTTTGGTTTCTCTTGGCTTCTCTTGGTGCCACTTGGATGATGTTGTTGTCACCCATGTCGCTCATACAACTCCGTCTCTTGGGTATCACCCAAGGTGCTCACAGAACCCTGTTTTGGAAAATGATAGGAGAGATAAACTATCCCAACATAATTGTGATTGATATATATAAACCAAATTTCAGCTGAAATTATTTTTGGCCAAAAACTATTTTGGTTGAAATAGTTTTCGGCCAAGAACCAACTTTCCAGAAAAAAATAATTTGTTTGGTTGCACTCGCACCTGCATCAAGCCCTTCAAAGACGAGGTATTGTGTTATATTTCTCCCCTTGAAGTTTGTGAAGTTCTTTTAGGAAAACCATATTTTTGGAAGTGACATGTTGTGTATGAGTCTAGACCCCACAGTGTTATTATTAATCTGGGTAGACAATTGTACAGGATACCAGAGGTAGTGTCGTCTATCGCTATTTCTTTAATCTATGCTAAGGAATGTAGTAGGGTCATTTCACAGACCGAGAAGTTTGTCTTCTTTGTGATCCATGCTCACAGTAAGTAGAAGGTTGTTACCACATCTGTGGCCTCTACACAAAGCTTCTATTTGCAGTAGAAGAAAGTGGACGGGATCATGGAAGAGTACAAAGACATCTTCTCCTCACCCACTGGGGTACTGATGCACTGCCAATTCAAGCATCCAATTGATCTAACGTTCGGTAAACCTCTTCCTAATGGACCAGTCTATCATCGCTAGCTGATGTAAAATTATGAAATGAAGCATCAAATCCAGGGGCTGCTTCAAAAGGGGCACATCAGACCCAACTCCTCCCCTTACAGAAGCCCGATTGTACTGGTGTAGAATAAAGATGGGGCTTGGCGGCTTTTCATTGATTATAGAGCATTAAACAAAATCACAGTCACAAACTGGTATCCAATTCCCCGAATTGATGACCTTATTGACCAACTCAAGGGGGAAACGTTATTTAGCAAGATTGACCTAAATTTTGGTTACCACTAGGTTCCCATCGAACCCACTAATGTATGGAAGACAACTTTCAAATCTAAAGAAGGTCTCTTCGAATTGTCGGTCATGCCCTTTGGCTTAACAAATGCACCAACCACTTTCATGAGGTTGATGGATGATGTATTGAGACCCTTCACCAACTCTTTTGTGGCGGTATATCTGGATGACATCCTCATCTTTAGCAGAACTTGGGAGGAGCACATGCAGCATATTCAGTAGGTCTTGAGCACTCTGCGGTAGCATAAGTTATATCCCAACTTGGAAAAATTATCCTTTGGCATGAACAGGGTCCAATACTTGGGCTACATTGTTGATGAGCATGGGGTACATGTGGATCCAGCTAATATCCAAGTCATTTGTGATTGGCCAGCCCCGACCACACTAACCGAGCTTCAGAGATTCTTGGGACTTGCCAAATTCTACCAATGGTTCATGTTGGGATTCTCCCATATTTCATGGGCCCTCAACCAAGTGACAAAGGGTGGTGGAAGGGAAAAATTTTCATGGGGGAAGGAACAAAAATGAGCATTTGATGATATGAGGCATCGCTTGTGCTCATCTCCAGTACTCTCCTTACCCTATATGAAACAACCATTTGAGATTGATACTAATGCATCTGACTATGTTGTAGGTGCATTTCTCACTCAGCATGATCATACAGTAGCATACCATAGTAAGACACTCTCAGATACCCTCTGGAAGTAACCCAACTATGACAAGGAAATGTGTTCCATTGTGAAAGTCTGACGTCAATGGAAACATTACATTCTGGGAATGGACACAATCATCCACACTGATCACAAGCCTTTGTAGTTCATACAGACACAAGGGAAGTTGCAGAATGACCTCCATAAAAAGTGGTCCACATATTTGCAGCAATCCGATCTCAACATCAAGTATAAGATAGGGAGCACAAATCGTGTCGTTGAGTGCCTCAGTCGAACTCCCATGGCTTCACTCGCCACTGTGATCCATTCCTATGGGCATGAGGCATCATAGTGGCCCCAATGTTATCATCCAAATCTTGACTTCACCACCACCTATCATCTCTTGGGTACATGCATGAATGTCATTGGTTTTCACATTCAGAATGTATTGTTATTCCATATGGGCTATCCTTGTGTTCCTGCAAGCAAGAATTCAAAGATGATTTGGGAGGCTCACTACAATCAGATGGCAGGACATTTTGGCATGGAGAAACTTGTGGTCATTCTACAGAAACATGTTTATTGGCCAAAACTTCGACAGGATGTCAGCAAGTATATCAGATCTTGCACTTCATGTGTCATTGCCAGGTCATCCATCAAGAATCAAGGCTTATACACCCCTCTTCCTACTCCCGAGAGGCCTTTGGAATCCATCTCAATGGATTACATGTATGGCCTTCTATACACTAAGAAAGGCAATGATTGTGTATTTGTGGTGGTTGATCGGTTTTGGAAAATGGTCATTCTCACAGCCTGCAAGAAGAGCATCACAGTGGAAGATACTACCAAAATATTATTCGAACGAGTGTGGGTCCATTTTTGGATACCACATACCATCATCTCTGATTAGGACAGTAGGTTCCTTAGCACATTTTGGTTGAGTCTCTGGTCACTATTGGACACCAAGCTCACTAAATCCACTTCCTTCCACCCTCAAACCAATGGCCAAATAGAGTTCGTTAATCAAATGATTTTTCACATCCTTCAAATGTATAACTCTAAGCATCCATGTACATGGGATGAGAGTCTTCCCTATGTTCAACATAGCTACAACAGGGCTCTCCATAGCTCCATTGGCCATATCCCCTTTCAGGTGGATCTAGGATTCCAACCCTTGGGTCCCATTGATGTTGCACTACCTCTTGCACCCACACATAGAGATTATTCCCATGTTCAGTCCGAGGCTGAAAAAGCCACCAAATTATTTGATCAGATTCATCACATCCACTAATAGGGCCATGAGATTTTGCATAAATCCAATGCTAAGTACAAGTTGCACCATGATCAACATCAGGTACCGCACAAGTTTCAGGTGGGAGAGAAGGTTTGGTTACATTTGTAGAAAGAATTCCTTACATGGACCTATAGGAAGCTTTGCCCACTTTTTTATGGGCCTTAAACCATCACCAAGGCTGTGGGTGACAACACTTTTGAGCTCAACACTCCCCCCTTCCTTGGATTTCACCCAATGTTCAATGTGGACCTCCTCCGACCATATTTTCCACCATTATTGGACACCTCATAGATCGACGAACAGTTTACACCAACAAAGATCAACCTTGAATACATGAAATAGGCATCCACTGATTGAATATTGGAGACACGGGTCAAGGGCACTCGCCAGCAGAGGATCCAACTTTATTGGGTTGTCAAGACAGGGCAGCTTCTACACCAAGGAAAGTGGCTCGCCCAGAGCCAAATTCAACAAAAATTTCCTAACCTTATGGGGGAACTCAACACAATGGATACCATTGCTTCGTAAGGGGGGGGGGATTGATCCAGGTGGATATTGGTGGCCACCCACATATTCCAACTAGCTCCTCTTGACAGTTTTTAGTTCAACACGTTCTTCTGTAATTCATTTTAATTGTGGGTTCTACACTTTCGGGCCTGTCTGAAGACCTACAAAAATTCCAGGTGGATATTGGTGGTTGCGCACCTAATCCAACTGGATTATTTTGAAATTTTTCATGTTAGTACGTCTTTTTGGACTTCCAGGGTCATTTTGGGGCCCTAAATAGTATTTTTTTGGCTTTCCATAGTCAAACTTTAAACAGAATAAGATTTTGATGGCATGATGTGTAGTTCTAGAAAATAACTTTCCAAAGGGCTATCACACACCTAAAATAAAGGTCGTATGAAAAATTTATGACCCCGGGAAGTTGAGGTACCAACTTACCCATTGGGGCCACATAACTATTGGTGTTTCACCTCATAGGGTTAGGTTTTTGGATGTCTAGGGTTTTGGCATCCATGAGTAATGTCAAAAAGGACTTTGGAGCCTCATTGTAATCATTCTTCTCAGATGGATGTGTGTAGCAGCCACATCTCTTCTCAAAGATAACTACTACCATTCAAGCAAGTTGTTTTCAGTTATGTAGTTTTACAGTTTCAGCCTATTTTATTTATTCAATAGAAGTTATTTTTCACTAGATTTTTTTTTTGTTCTTTGTATGTATGTGTTATTGTATTTGGTTTGTTATTCATTTCATTTTTCTCATAAATACAGATAAAAAATGGGCAAGGAGACATAATCGAACAAGTAAATAAGTCATAATTATCATGTGAGAAGATGAGAATTGGAAGGTGTTGGTAGACACCATGATCACTCACCAAGACACTCGGTTAGGAGAACAAACATAAGTCTAAGCTTATCTCCTGTCAAAAGGAACAAGAGAAGGTTTAGGCAGAGGAACTAAGATTCCTACCTTTGATGGTGAGCACAAGAAATATGAGGATGTAGAGACTTGGCTACTGGGCATGAGGCAGTACTTTCAATTGCATAATTACTCCTCACAAGAAGAAGGGAAAATTACAATCTACCAGCTCAAGGGAAAAACACCAATGTGGTGGGACTAGTTTGTGCAAGTGAAACACATTAATGAGAAGAAGGTTACTTGGAAGGATTTCAAAAAGTATTTTCAAAAGAAGTACTTAACCAAGTGTTATTGTGATAGAAATATGGAGTTCTTCAAACTCAAGCTTGGGAGTATGACCATGGATGAGTATGAAAGGAAATTCTTAGAGATTTTGAAATATGTTGACTTCGTCAAGGATGAATAGGTTAAGATTCAAAGGTATCTGAGTGGGATGCTATCAATATGATAAGATACAATATGATGATCCCAAGACATTGGAGGAAACCATAAGGAGAGATAAATTCCTCTATGATAAGCATAGAGGAAGACCAACTTTCCAAAAGGATTGGGAAGACAAGAAGAAAGGTAAGGTGGGGAAAAGGAATAAGGGGACCAAGGCACTATTCTTCATAAATAATTCTCAGGCACAACCAACTTCCAATGAGTCCAAAATGATAGAAAAAATGGGGTAAATATAAAGGCAACAACCTATTAAATGTTAGGGTTGTGAATGAAAAAGTGAGTATTTCTCTCAGTGTACAATAAGTTGATACAGTGGAGGACATGGGAATAAACATGCCACGGATATACACAGACTTGGATAACAAGTAAGTTGAGTTCAAGACTCATATTATTGAAGTGGAAGGTAAGATGAATGACCAAGCCATTGCTATTTTAATTGATTAAGGATCCAATCATAGTTCTAGATCCTAAGATGCTGGAAAGATTTCATTTTCCAAGAAGAAATCTTGGGAAACCTTAGTTGGTGCAACTAGCTACAGGAGCTAAAAGAATAATTAATGAGATGGTCAAGGATTGTCCAATGGACATGAATGGAATGAGAACAAAGGAATATTTGAATATCATACCATTGGGTTCATATGATTTCCTAAATGGTATGGATTGGTTGGAAAAGCATCATGTTTTCCTCAATTGTTACAACAAGGCATTTACTTGCTTGGATGAGGAAGGGAACTTGAGAACAGTATAGGGTATTCTAAGGGCAGTAACTATCAGAGAAGTTTCATCCTTGCATATGAAGAAAATCTTTAGGAAAGGATGCCAAATATTTGCAACACATATGGAAGATACACCTAAGGATGAAGTGTCAAATATTGAAGACTATGTTGTCCTAAAATAATTTGAGTATGTATTTAAAGAAATATCAAGGTTTCAATGCAAGAGAGATATAGGATGAGCACACTAGAGTTCAAGGAGTTTCAAATGCATCTTGAAGAGATATTGAAGCACGGGTATATATGCCCAAGTGTGTCACCTTGGGGTGCCCCAGTGCCATTTGTTAAAAACAAGGATGGTACTTGAGGCTTTTCATTGAGGCTTTTCATTGACTTCAAGTAGTTGAATAAGGTGACTGTGAAGAAAAAGTATCCTTTACCAAGGATAGATGACCTTTTTTATCAATTGAAGGATGGAAAAATATTTTCCAAGATTGACCTTCGATCAAGATATCATTAGGTGAGAAGTAAAGAAGAAGATATCAGCAAGACATCCTTTATAACGAGGTACAACCATTATGAGTTTACAGTGGTGTCATTTGGGTTGTCAAATGTACCAACAGTCTTCATGTGTTTTATGAATGGTATTTTCATAAATTACTTGGATAATTTTTTCATTTTCTTCTTGGATGACATACTTATTTACTCTAAGTTTGAAGAAGATCATGAGTGGCACTTGAGCATGGTGCTACAAGTATTGAGGGAGCATCAATTGTATGTAAAGTTGAGAAAGTGCTCATTATACCCGAAATAGATACATTATTTGGGCCATATCATTTCAAATGAAGGAATAGAAGTGGATCCTAAGAAGATAAAATTCATTGAGGGATGGCCAGTACTAAATAATTTAGCGGAGGTGAAGTCATTTATGTGGAAAAAAGGATATTATAAAATATTTATTGAGGGATATTCAAATATTTCACAATAAATAACATCCTTGCAAAAGAAGGGTGTGAGATTTGAATGGTCCCCTGATTGTGAAAAATGTTTTCAGCACTTCAAGAGCTTGTTGATAAGTGCACCAATATTGAGGATTGCTAATCCTAATGAAGATTTCATTGTGTGTATTGTGAATAAATTGAGCATAGAAATATTAGGACAAGAAGATTGGCTAAAAAGGCCTCAAGCCATAATTCTCAACATTGTATTCATCTTAATGATACAAATATATAAAACAATAATGAAACCACCTCAATTTTTCTCACATCGACACCTCATCGGGAGATAAGGTAGGAGGAGACAATATAGGAATCTAGAAACATACTTAGGATAACAACTATATCCTAGTATGTAAAATATACAAAGGTGGTATACTTGGACTTAATGATTATATATGAGAAAGAGGCTAACATTTCCCCCCTCAATCATAAGTCCAAACAACAATACCAACAAAGCATGTGCATAAGTTGGTATATATCCATGTCTTCATGTTGAAAATCCTGAGTTGAGACACAATGAAGAACGGCCTGAAAAATGGCCAATCTAGATGTTGAATGGTTCATCTAAAATGAAATGGAAGAGAGCTGAGATATGAAAGAGAACAGCTGCAATATCTAAACATTTCTAGATTGCTTGAAAATTCAATCATTTTTCCAAGTATTTTAGCTAGAAGAATATGATGTCTTCTTCTAATTGGTGAACATGTAGTATCACCACTCTACTATCAGTGTATCACTGAAAGTGCTCTCTGAATCTGTGATTTGGGATGACCACTGACCAATTGATACCATGTATCTAATGGTTTTTTGGATGACCACTAACCAATTTTGACACTTTTAGGTGTCCAACAACATTCCAATGTATAATGTGTATGATTCAATTGCAAGTCATTGAATCATAATCCTGCCAAAGTCTGCCATCTATAGACCGCAATTGCCCATTTGGAAAATTTCATTCCCATCTGCCATACTTGATGTTTGTCATTGTTGAAATTTTTTGTCTGACAACCATATTCAATTCCATCTTCAATTCCCCCCTTTGTTAGATGAAAGGAGAAAGCACAAGTGGTTTCATGAACCATCGTCACTAGAATTTTGAACTTCCCCCCTTAAGGTGCATGAGAGTTTCATGATTTTACTCCCTCCTTCTATGCTCAAGAGAGTACCATACTTGTTCCATTTGAGTACAACAAAAAGTGGGCATGTGGGAAAAAACACGTGTTATCTCATCCCGTGAGGGCCATGCTCGAAAGCTACACCATAAGGGGACCACTTATGTGAGGTACAAAAATGTTATGTGATACAATATTGGTCTTTACTCGATATTGAATTATTCAGTAATACTTATATAATCGCTTGGTTTTTTATGACCATTTCCAAGGATCAATCCACTCATAGTGAATCTTCAATCTTCTAGGTTTCTTCAGTGTTGAACATCTGTCTGAAGAATGGTTATGCTTGCCACAATTCTGGCAAGGATGGAGATAAAAACACTGATTCTCCATGTGACCAACTTGATTACAATGTTGACACTTAACATCCTAATCGTCAACATTTGAAGTTGAATTTTTTTGAAGGAATCTAGCGCTCACAAACAAAATTGGTTTGGAGTAATTTGGAATATGAAAATTGTTTTGATTTTCATATCCTAAGCCATGTCGATTTCTATTGAAGTGTAATTCTTCCCAAGGTCTGATGATGGGCTTGGAAAGATCATGGTGTACTTGATGACGTGCTTCAAATGTACTTTCACTTATACTTGTTGTATCACTTTGTGCTTTGGCATCTTCTGCTTGCAATTCATTCTCATTAGAATTTTCTTTTGAAGTTGGCTTGTTGATTTGTTCCTTCACCGATTGTTGATCAAAATAATCATCATTGTCATCATTATCATCATTATCATAGAGAGGATTGTTCTTAACAAAAACTAGTTCAGAAAACTTCACTGGTTGTTGACTTTTGAGTTCTATCAACTCATCATTCAATAGATGGGATTGTTCTTGTAGAATTCTAACTTTAGTTTTCATCACTTGCAAACACGTTATCACTGACTGAAGAGTTTCTTTGGTCATTATCATTGTGTTGTCTTTAGTGGTGTTTATTAGAGTGTTCAGAAACTCTAATAATTCAAGATTTTGATCCATTTGAACACGCTCGCTTGAACTTCTCGTTCACTTGCTCTTCTCGCTCGCTTGTACTCGCTCACTTTAAATTTATTACAGAAAGTTGAGGATGTTGGTTACCACCGAAAATGCATCCATTACAATGATTCATTCAACTACTCATCTTTCTCAATTTCGACTCAAAATTACAATGAATATTTGGTGTCGGGCTCAACCGAGAATGCACCCAATTACAAAGAAATTCAACTTGATTTTATTTTGACACTTACAAAAAAAAACTATTGCAAGTACATTACTTGTAGTTGATGTTGAAGTTGAAGTGATCTTCAAAGTTGACTACTTTGATGACATTTTGAGTCCTTGATTATTAGCTTGAAGTGTCCATTGTTGATTTATAATTGTTGATGACTTAAAATTGCATGGAAAATTGCTTGAAAATTCATCGCAGGTGCTTGATTACTCATGCTTCAATGTATGTGCTACAAAAGACTAGTTGAACAATTTTATCTTTACATGCTTTTAATTTCCAATTGTGCCATTTAACCTTTTATGAGCACATGAGAATTTTGTGTTTGATTTTGTTTGTTGGTATTAAATCCGTGTCACACTAGACAACATAAGTATCAAAAGGAAATATGCACAATCACACACAAGTACAAATGTCCTTAAACCCCCTTATTCAATTTCAGGGTGGTCGAGGACAAGAAGCAAAAAAAATGTTGATTTCATTATAGGATATCCTTCATGTGAACACAAAAAAAAATGTGTCCAAATACATTGAGAAGTCTTCAACCTACTTTCTCCTTAAAAATTCTTGTAATGAGACTTTACATTCACAACATTCCTCCTTTCAAAAATTTAGTGCTCATATGCCTCGTTTTAAAAAGACATTAATACATCAATTATTAGATCTCATCTCCTCCTTTATAGAAAAGGCACAAAATGTCTAAAAAAGAACATGAATATGTTCTTGCTTTGCTTTCTAAAAGGATGCTTTCTAAAAAAATTCTAATATGAGTTGTATAGCCCTTTTACATACCACTTTTAAACTTAAAAAAGTGATTCATTAAAATCTGTGTACAATTTTGTTTTATATGTATGGCATGTTTTATGACTTTAAGAAAACATAAATAAAATTTGAAAGAGAACATATCGATATCTTTTACTCGTTACCAATTCAGCCATGAAGATGTGACATGTGTATCATTTAGGTGTTGATTTTTGAGAAAGGCTATCAAAATCCAACAATTGTTGCAATCTGTCATCCAACAATAAGTGGAGGTTTCTTCCTTTACAAATGCGTAGGTCTTGATCAATTCTCTCTCTTTTTACATCGACACGGTATCTTGGTTGAATCCTTGTGATTTTAGATTGAAAATATGTGGCTTACCTTCAAAGATGCACAAATTAAATATGAAATTGTAGAATGATGGAGACTTAAAATGGCTTCCAAATTGATCAGCGTGGGCTACGAAGGATTATTTCCATAGTTATTTTCGACATGGATCTGAGGTGGACTATTGTGAAATGATTTTCTCAGATGTGCAAGCCGAATCAATGCTTCAATTCAGATTTTACTTGATATTGCAGATTTGTGTGATAGGACTGGTGGTGGGGGATCGTATACGGGTCAAGTTCTCTGGAACAGAGCGGGTGACAGCTACAATTCGATCTAGATGTGGTTGGGCCGATTATAAAAAAAAAATGTGCCCAATTGCAAATATCATATGGAGAATACCATCAAATCCTCCATTAAAAGAAAAATGTCAAACACAAATTTTGAAATGCTCATGGATCACTACCATGGTGTTATTATCTGCCACAGATATGTGATAAACTACATCTAAGCCAGATCTATGCGTGTTTATAAATCAAGCAGATTGTTTTGATACCTGGGAGATTGGTTGAGGTTTATTTTGATGAGATTAATTGCAGATCACTCACCTTTCTCATAAATATCGTTGTGCTGATCTGAGACAGAATCGTGAACTGATCTCCTTTCAGTGGGCAAGTGGACTTCGATCTGGAAGCAGATGGAGGACGCGCGGATCTACATATGGTGAAATTGGCACACAACAAATACTTCAGATCTATGTAGATCAGGGGAAAATTATTAGAGATGGATTGCTTGTGGAGGTGCAAATATCCCTGAGTAGATCTCTGTGTTGATCAGATTACAGCAGAGACTGTGGATTGATCACTGATGCAGATTTGTGGTGAAGGTGCACATGAATCAGGAGGAGACTAAGAAGTGGTCCATAAAAAATGATGTAGGTCACTGCAAATATCTCAGATCCATTTGTTTTTTGCATGAATCTTCTCAGCTCAATCGTGAAGACCTTTGTCGTATTTCTCTACAGACATATCCGAGAGGCTGAGCGCACAAGTCTGCATGCTAAATTTCTCCACGCTTCACAAAATAATAATGCATCTATCTTCCTTTATAGCTTTGACAACTGACAACACCGGCACACACTGATTTCCAACAATCATGCACATGCCAAACCCACAGAAAGCATGCACGCACAGATCCACCAATATGTGCAAACACACAATCACACAAATACATCCAACAGTGACTCACACCCTACAACAGCGTCCCGAATGGTATATCTTGCAGATTTGCTCCATTTTAAATATCATTTGTTGCACCTCATCTCTCATGGAAGACTACCATGGAACTCAAGACTAACAGGCCGTTAAGAACAAATAAGCTCTAATACTAATTGAAGAAATTGAGCATATAAATATTAGGACAATTGAGCATATAAATATTAGGACAAGAAGATTGGCAGAAAAGGTCTCAAGCCATAATTCTCAACATTGTATTCATCTTAATGATACAAATATATAATACAATAATGAAACCACCTCAATTGTTCTCACATTGACACCTCATCAGGAGATAAGGTAGGAGTAGACAATATAGGAATCTAGAAACACACTTAGGATAACAACTATATCCTAGTATGTAAATTATACAAAGGTGGTATACTTGGACTTAATGATTGTATATGAGAAAGAGGCTAACATATTGATGCATGAAAATAAGAACTTGGGGGATTCCTTAGTTAAAATGACTATGTAATATGCTATGAGTTGTAACGTACCCAACCACCAGGGTGGGCCACGCTACTCCAAGAACGCTCTCCAAGAACCATATGAAACCACACTATAATGTACCCACCCATCGACAAGCCAGATCATGAAAATAAAAAGACACTTCTCAAGTATTAAGGTCGATCTATGATAATAAAATTTATTTCAAGAACGCATGCAAGAGATAAGGTAGAAGAACATTCATTTAACAAGAATCAATCGAAAACGTTAAAGAAGATTTATCGTGCCATGCACAACCATATCTAACAAGATATTGGATATGCAAATCTTAGAAATGATAATCAACACACAAAAAAATTACAGATATAAATAGAGAAACCATATAACAGAGTGTTAGGATATTTAGAGACTTAGGAGTTAGTTAAGATTTACTTGGTCTAATGTGTTGTTAGGTAAAC
>JZKD02S0330494.1:0-19349 GCA_000966675.3 Picea glauca | reverse complement strand
CTTTCAATATATCAAACTTTTGTTTCAAGTTTTATGCATATCCGTTTGCAGTTGATTATAGACTACTTTAGCTATCATAATCTATTGCAGGATGGTATGATTTGATTAATGTGATATGAATATCTGATCTCTTTCATCATTTAAAAGTACAACAATTACTTTGTTTCAGTTAACGAATCACAGATTTCTCTTCTTCGTTAATTGAATCATTTTTGTATAGATCTTTGCATACAGATTTATCTAATTGTGAAGATTTATAAATCATAAGGTTGCTGCAAATTTTTATGTCTTGTTTGTCCTGTAATTATATTTGAAGAGCACAACAGCTTCCCATTTACGAGAAGATCGTGGAGAATTTGGTGCGGGTTTCCTCCCATCGAACAACTGAATTGGATTCTTTGCACAAGACAAATTGGAAAGCGTTACTACAGGTTAGCTTATTAGTGTTATTTAAGTAGTTTATATAGATATATGTATAGTTTAGATTCGTAGTTAGAGCTATTATTTTAGTTTCTTAGTTTGGTTAGTTTTATTTTATTTCTTTTTCATAAAATTAAAAAATAAAAAAACAATAGTCTCGCTGTCTTAGGACAGATTACAAATGAGTTTTTTAGGTTTTTCATTCAAATATGTAATTTGTAAATGTTGTACATTTGTAAATTAATTTGATTCTATTAGTAATAGAACATTTGATTTTATACAATTATAGTTATTATAGTATTAGATAGTAGATTGTATATATAATAGTTAGATTAGTTATTAGTTTTTTTTTAATTGTCATTTTTTTTAGATTAGTTAATTTAGACTAGTTTTCTTTTTTTTTTCTTAGGACCTTAGATCGGCCAATGGAGCTATTAAACCTGTCAGGGTGGGTTATCCCAAACGTCTTGGGTTATTTAGACAACCCCGGACTAGATCAACTCTTCCAGTTGACGAATGGTCAATTTCACCCATCAACAGTGCAGTATCCAAGAATGTGCACACTTCACCATTTTACTGCGCAATACATGTGCGCACTATGCCATGAAAGGTGCATACAAAATGATATCAAACAACTCACCTGCTTAAGTACATTTCCATTTACATTTACAATTGGTTTTGGCCTAGGGATATTACAAATGTACTACAACGCCCTTGCCAGAAACAACAGAGTCCCACCTCTTAGCTATCCCTCATCATTACCAATCATCTCAACCAATTCCATATTCGGCCTCAGCAACCCCAGTCTCCTACCCCAAGTCCCACCAATGACTTTGGCAGCTGCTGAATCAAGGAGGAAATTCTCCCTCTTGAGAATTTTTCCTCTCCACCTAGCCTTTGCCCAGGAATTGCCCCCCCCAACAACCACACCCCAGACCATTTTTATGGCACTCGAGAATGCTTGGTGGAGAAATAAATTCCTCCCAACTTGCAAGTTTCAACTCCAATGACAACAATGGCAGCAATGGATGGAATGGTTGTAGATTTGGAGATGAATGCAAATATGATGGACGAGCCACCTCTGCCCGCCCCAATTAGACTTCCATATGAGCATCTTCAACTCATCTTCGAGTTGCAGAAGAAAATGGATGGCCAGGCTAACATTCATCATCTCCTGAGACAACGTATGGATCTCTTGTTCGACGTAATGACAACAAATCCTGCAAGCTAACGGTGCCCAACATGTGGCCAGAATTTGTCCTAGCCTACAACCCCCATGGCTGGTTGAGCCCGTGCTTGCACTTGGAATAGCTCCCCCAGGTTACTTTTTTTCTTTTGTTTTAGATAATTACACAGAGAATTGCTATTCTCTATCAAGTATTATATGACAGATGACCACGACCATTGCTTAGTCGATCATTGTGATATTTTTATCAGTTAGACATTCTTACTGTCATGTCCAAATAGTTACAGTTGCACTTGAATGTTGATAGCCACCCGTCCTAGTTTCCCAGCAGTGGTAGGACAAGCGATAGACTCTAGATTTTGTAATGCCACGTATATTTGTGAATATCAATATATAGTTACTTTTCTTTACAAAAAAAAAAAAAAAAAATTTAAAACATGTCGATGACGTTTTTTTTTAATGATAATTTTTTCATGTTTTAGTTTCAAATGTATTTTAGAAATATGATTAGTTTTTTATTGTAAAATAATATATTTTTTTCTTCCTTTTTCATTTTTAAAATCTTTTTTTTTTTTCAAGTTTTGATTTTTTTTTTATTATTCTTAATTTTTTTGTAAGAACTCAAAGTTTCTATGTTATTGTTTAAAAAATATTGCAATTTTAACCATAAAAGAGAGGTGCCTGCTATCAATATCATTTTTTTCATGTTTGGGGATTTATTTTAATATTTTGGTTGTAAGGGTATTGCTTTTCAAGGCCATAGGTCTCAAAGAAGTTATAGTTTTGACCCTGAAAAAAACTTGTAGTGTCATTTTCAATTATAGATTTTATTTTAATATTTTTGTTACGACCGTATAAGTTGTTAAGGCCATCCTTTTCGAAGAAGTTGTAATTTTGACCTTGAAAAGAAAAAAAAAGTGCTATTGTCGGTGCCACTTTTTTATTCAGGGAATGATTTTAAAGTTTTTGTTGGTAACATTACAAGGTTGTTAAGCCCATGGTTTCATTACCAACTTTGATTACATTCCCCACCTTAACTAGTGCAATTATCATGGTCTTCACCTATTCCTATCCATCCTTTATTTTTATAATCATATAAACGTATATTAATCATTTGTTTTGCATTCTCCTTGAAATAAATGTCAATATAGGAATGACATGAAAATTCTAAAAGATTTTTTTTCTAGAGCCTAGTCAGAATTAAGGAAAATTTTAATGATCCATACGTATCTAAATGTATAGAAACCTCTGTCAATTTTAGTAATTCTTAAAATACTAATTATAAAATGTTTGATGGTATTATTTTTTAATATAATATTCATAAACTTTATATCAGAGTAAAATTATGCAAAACCATTTAATCGAAAGTGTATAGATCTAAATGTATTATTATTCTCTATTTTTATTATTTTAAATTTAATTGAATAAATTTCATGTATTATAATAGTTGGATAATATAAACTAATAAAATCTTTGAAAAAATTAAATATTAATAAAGTATAATCATCGTGATTTTAGTAAAAAATTATATTATAATTTTTTCTTGTAATATTTGAATAACAAAAATTAAAAAAATAACACTAGTATTACATCATCAACATTATTCTTGGTGGTCTCTGAGGTGTAGGAAGGTCAGTGACAGAGTGTGTTGTTAAGGCATTCTATGATGTTAAAGTCACCGGTTCGAAACCCGTGGGGACAAAAATTCCAACCATGTTAAGGGTTGGTGTGGCTCAGGACGGCTGCTATCCCCAAATGATTTTGACGACTTATATTCCTCTGAGTCAAGGTTTCTCAACCACAAGCTAGTCCTGTAGGTCATGGAAAAACTAGGAAACGAAAAAAAAACATTATTCTTGGTGAACAATTATTTTATAATGTTATTATTATAATATAGGGAAAATACATAACTATTCAAATCACAATCATTTCATTTATCATATTTAAGTATTTTAATTTCTAAACATGTTTAATCAACATATTGTGTCTTGTTGGACAACAAACAATTCACCTTGAAAAACAATTAAACATTATGTGGCATTAATTGTTATAACGTTTTTCAACACAATCAAAATTAAACGCTTTGATAAAAGTAAATTTCAACATTGTATGGAAACTATATATTTAAATGAGTGATACATATCAAATTTCACTTAAAAATAGAGAAATCATTAACAATGTTCGTCATTAGCATACTCATTTTATAAATCAAACAACAACCATAACATTACATGAAAAAAATAATATACATGAGCAATATACATATGAATATACATGTGAGACATACATATCAAAAAAATCTACAATAAACATGTCATATGTAGATCTTCAGTCAAATATAAAAGAATCAATATAAATTTCAATTAGTACCACTACTCGCTAGGTCCGCCACTAGAGTGAGGGGCATCAGTGCCTCTGCTTTCAGAGGCAAAGCCTCTATAAAGAACAACTATATTAGAAACAAATGTTGAAGAAAGTTCATTATCAAGTATTTTTATATCAATATCATGAAGATGTGCATGAGAAATACCGGATGTTATCATAGTGTCCAAAGAATAAAAACCTTGTGACATATGTGGAGGAAGAGGAGGAGGAGGGGGACCGATGGATGATGACACATATGGACTAGGAGAAATATAATGATAGGTAGATGGTGACACAAGAAGAGGAGGAGGGAAAGTATCAGTGGAATATGGTGATGCATGTGCATGATATTGTAATAATATATCGAATATACAATATCATCTCATATAAAAATATCAATATAAGGTAGTCTATTTTGTCAGCTTGGTTTCCATCATCAACCATAGGCTAGACAAAAAAGTTCTCAAGAAGCTACTATCTCGATATAAGACAATGTTTTGTAGGAGCCCAAAATGAACCCAAACATGCTCAAAGAAGAGCTTGGCGGTGACCAAGGATGTGATGCCCTTCTTGCAGAGTTTCAAAACTACCATCTTAGAGAATTGATCAGTGACCATGAAAACATAGTCATTCCCATGCTTGGTTGAAGGTAGATTAGACATGAAATCCATGGAGATGGACTCCTGAGGCCTATCTAGAGTAGGGAAACGGGTGTATATCCCATGTTTCTTGATGGTGGGATTGGAAATGGTGTAGGTAGTGCAAGATCTCATGTTCTTGTAGACATGTTGTCGAAGCTTTAGACAATAAAAATTATTTTGCAATACTTCCATTGTTTTTGTCTACACCAAAATGTCATTTTCCCCAGTTTTAATGAGCTTCCCATATTAACTTTTCACACTCTCTTGAAGGAACATAGAGATGGTTGAGATGGAATAACAATCCATCCTGGAGATAAAAGTATATAACTACTTTTCCCGCACTCAGTGTCTGATAGGTAGCATCAAATTCATAGTAATTATTGTATAATTGTGGACACCCGGACGTCTCATGCCCACATGATTTAATAACTATTGTTGGCACCACAACCGAAGGTCGAATCGGAAAATATATGACATAATTGGTGTTTCCCTTACTGTACTTGATGTTCAAGTTGAATTTTTGCAGGTACGTTGACCACTTTTGATGGTGGTCATTTTGTAACTTTCCTTATGTTTGCATGAATTGTAAAGGCCTATGTTTCCATTGTTTATGCCTGCACAATGGAGTACATCTCTTTTTCATGGGTGGTGTATCTATGAAAAACATTAGAGAGTGTTTCACTTTGATAGGCTATCATATGCCCATGTTGAGTGAGAACTGCACAAATAACATAACCTCAAGCATCTATCTCAATATCAAATGGACATTGCATGCATGAAATAATAAGAATTGGTGTTTAGTAGAGGAAGGATTTTGAATCCTCAAATGCTTCATGTTGGGACACAACTCACACAAACTTGGCCTTTGATCCACCATTGATCACCTATCTTAGGTTCCAAGTGATATGAGAGAATCACAACACAAACCTACGGTAGAAGTTGGCGAGGCCCAAGAAGTTGCGGAGCTCATTCAATGTCTTCAGGGTTGGCCAATAAAAAATAACTTGGATCTTGGCTGGATCTACATGCACACCTTGTTCATCCATGATGTATCCCAAATATTGGATTCTTTGCATGTTGAAGGAACGTTTCTCCAAATTAGAATATAAATTGTGTTCTCACAAGGTTCCCAAGCCCTTTTGATTATGCTTCAAATGTTCCTCCCAAGTTTTGTTGAAGATGAGGATGTCATCTAGATATACAACCACAAAGGAGTTTTTGAATGGTCACGATATGTCATCCATCATCTGCATTAATGTGTCTGGGGAATTAGTCAAGCCAAAAGGCATGACCAACCACTCAAAGTGACCTTCTTTAGAATTTATTGTTGTCTTCCATACATCAATTTTCTCAATCAAAACCTAGTGGTAGCCTGACTTCAAATCAATATTACTGAAAAACTTGGCTCCCTTGAGATGATCGAGAATCAATTCCGGGGATTGGGTATTGGTTCTTAAATGTGATATTTTCTAGGGCTATGTAATCAATACAAATTCACAATGTCTCATCCTTCTTTTATACCCGAAAAATTAGGCTCCAACAAGGTGAGGAGCTTAGTCTGATGTGGCCCTTTAAAATTGTCTCTTGGATTTGGTGCTTGATTTATTTATTCTACATAACAGAACAAATGTATACAAGGTTGTTAGGAAAGGGAGCATTGGGTGTCAAATCAATTGATTTATTTACCAAAAAATGCACAGGAATGACAATAAGAGAGGAAAATATGTCTTTGTTCTCTTCTACTATATTGTCCACCTATTGTTGTTGTGTAGAGAGACCCAGTGGAGAGGTGTTTTTGGTTCATGTGACCTTCCATTCACCTTCCGACAAAAATATAAAGTGGAAAAATATCTCATTCTAAGAGACCACCTTTTATCACTTCTTTGTGAATATCAAAGAGACCATAGTAGTTGGGACTACCTCTTGTACCCTATAGAGTTGATCTCCCAAAGTAATAATGATTTTACGGGGCCAAGATTCATAAACAACATGACACTTCCACGTATATAGTTGTCCTAACAAAACATCTTAAACTTCAAGGGTGGAAACACCACACATTACCTCATATTTGAAGGGTTTGATGTCGTAGTGAAAGTGACATTATTGGATAACGTAGATGTCCCATCCCTGGATGATCCAACTAATGGTGTATGGTTGAGGATGCAATTCCATTGTTAAGTTAAAACTCTTGATGACTGTTGATATTATGTTCTTTCTTATACCAATGTAAACAATGAAATGGATTGGGGTCCCCTTTATCCACATCTCTGAATGGAAGAGGCCCTCCGCTTATTCAGGCTCCTCTGGTTCCTCTAACTATAATTTTGTTATAGCGATGGTGACACTGCATTATTTTGTCAATGATCTGTTTTTCCTTTTCCAGTTTTGAATCAAAGTCTGGGTCATCATCCATCCTAGAGGATTTTGTCTCAAACAACAATGACTATTTAGAGTGACATTCATCAGTATTGTTCCAATGGATTTTTTGGAACTCGTACCACTTTCCAGTGTCCTTATTCGACTTTTCATTACCCTTATTTGCTGCTAGCTAGGAACAGTTGTCTTGGGACTAGTAATCCTTGCTCTATCCTTTTACCTGGGACTCAAGGCCACCCTTACCATACTTAGACTATTATATATTTATAGAACTGAACTCCCGCTTGTTTTGTTTCTTAAATTTCTGCTCAATTTTGATGGCATATCAATAAGTTGTTCCCATTGATGAGATGTCCAAAAAATCCATTTCGATTTGGATGTACCTGTATAGAGCCCCATGGTATTTTAGTACTAGATGGAGTTAGAGTATTTGATACCTATCTTGGTTCTCAAGGTATGGAAGGTATTTGTAAACTCTGACATTGTTTGGCCCCTTTCTTGATGCAATGTGGTCCATCTCGAGTACTTGTCGTCATATTTTCTAACAAGGTAATATTGTTTTTTGAGGGAATCAACAAAAGTCACCCAAGTGGGTCCTGGCCCAAAAATTATAGACCCATCCTCAACATGTTTCTCAAAGTAAGTCTCCCACCAATATATGACATGGGAAAGGGCCTTAAGGAGTGCAAAGGTTAATTTTTCACTGTTGGAAAATTTTTGGACACAGAAATAACTCTCTAGCACTCTTAACCATTTTTCCAAAGAATCGATATCTATGGGTCCTTAAAACAAAGGAATATCAAAGTCAACTTGTACCTTAAATGGCATTTCACCTATGAAGTGACCATTGATTGAAGGTACGCCCATTTGTTTCGGCATTCTTTGAAGGATTTGGGTGAAATTATCCATCATCTCATTCCTTTGTCACCCAAGGGATTCCTTGAGAAACATTTTGATAGGATATATTTCTCCATCGTCGCTATTATATTCCTCCATGGGAGGTTACTTGGGCGAGAGAGAGAATTTCTCCTAAATATAAACAAGCTCGAGATGCACTAAGAACGACAAGGAAAAAACTCCTCTAATACCACTGATCTAAATTATTTTGAGAACAACATGAATACAGAAATATAATAGATATATATCAAGGAGATACACATAGATATTTCAAGGAACATAGTAAGACACTAAAACCCATATTTTATTAATGATTGTCTCGAATACAAAAGAATATAAAATGAAAATCACACAAGGTAGATAGAATGGTGGTAGTTTATCTCTGAAGAGATATGTGACGACTACTCTCATTCGCAAGAAGCTCATTACAATGAGACTCTAGAGGAATTTTTAATATAAAGAATAAATGAGAAAACACTAAACATCCAAAACCCTAACCGTGGAATATGAAACACCAAAAGGTTTATGGGCCCTGATGGGGATAGTTGATATGTCAACTTCTCGAGGGTAGAAATTTTTCATATGATATTCATTGGAGTGTTCGTGTTGGTTGTGGAGCTTGATTATCTTCCTGATTCATAGGTTTTTTTTAGCCATTCTTGGACCCCATTCCCTGATGGGGGTGGGGGGATTCCCCCACCACAACTGTCTCGAGGGGAGTCCAGTGGGGGTGGCGACAAGTTTTGTAGCCCCCCTCGCCCCCCCTCCCTAGTGGGGGATTTGGGGCAATGCCCTCGAAGTAAAATTTTGGGAAAATTCTCCTTGTAAAATATTGTAATTTCTTTGTCAATATGGACCATTCATTATAAGGTCACAGATGTGATGGTAGAAGTTATTTTAGAGTTTTTTTCTCTATAAGGAAACTCTCTTTTATGAGGGAATTGTATTTTGGCTGTGTATTATCACGAATATTTTATTCTAAGAGAGGATACTATGAGAGTAAAAAGAGGAAGTTACAACAGGTGTGTTATAGGTTGTATCCCTTAATTTTGCTGGATAATAATAAGGAAGGGCCTGGAAATTTCTCTGGTGGATGTAGCCCACACTAGGTGAACTATGTATATGTGTGTCTCTATTATATTTTGTATCGTCTATGTTTTATTTCCACATTTGTTTTTATTTTATTTATCCCTGATCTTTTTTTTCTAACAATTGGTTTCAAAGTGAAAGGTAACTCGTAGGAAAAGATGGTTCTTGGTTTGATTGGGAGCAATGGTGGAAGATGGAAAGTTTAGGTTTGAGAAATTTAAGGACCAAAAATACCAGTTATGGAAGATGTAGATGGAAGATTATTTATATCAGAAGGATCTATTCCTACCATTGGGTGGAATAGCAAATAATTCGATGGCCATGAAGGACGGATAATGGGACGGTCTTGAAAGAAATACACTAGGAATGATACAGCTGAGACTGACAATGTCGATGGATTTCAATATTTCAAAAGAAAAGACAATGAAGGAGTTGATGGATGCATTGGATAAACTATATGAAATACCCTCGACATCCAATAAGGTATTTCTAATGAAGATATTACTTAATATGAATATGTCAGAAGGTGGGTATGTTGCATATCATTTAAATGAATTTAATATGGTTATTGATCAACTAAGTTCTATAAAAATGGACTTTGATGATGAGGTCAGGGCTCTTCTAATCCTATGCTCATTTCCAGAAAGATGGAATGGATTTTTCATGGTTGTAAGTAACTCTTTCTCTGGTTCAAACACTCTAAAATTTGATGATTTTGTTGTTGTTATACTTAGCAAGGAAATGCGACTGAAAAGCACAGGTGAAAAATCAGGTAATTCGTTGACTGTGGAGAATAGAGGAAGAAAATTGGATAGAGGAAAGGGATTAGACAAACATGGCTATTATAGGAAGGGAATATCCACATCTAGACTGATAAATATAGAGTGTTGGAATTGTGGGAAGAAAGGACATTTGAAGAAACACTCCATAGCTCCAAAGAAACAAAGAGATGAAAAACAAGAGAAAAATCAAGAAGCAAATGTAACAGGTGATGTGTTACAAGATGCTTTGATTCTTTCTGTAGATAATATTTCTGAGTCTTGGGTAGTATATTCAGGGGCTTCATTTCATGCCACACCGCATAGGAAACATTTTCTAGACTATGTTCAAGGTGATTTTGGACAGGTTGATTCGGGTGATATTGCACCATACAAAATTGTTGGAATGAGAAAGGTACAAATAAAGAAAAAGAATGGAAACCAATGGTTGTTGAAAGAGTTAAGGCATGTTTCATATCTAAGGAAAAGTATAATTTCAACTGGGTAGTTGGCAAGTGAAGGTTGTATATCTGTAATATTCCATATATAAAAAGTATGCAGAACAACAATAAAATGCTAGAAATGGCAGATGAACAACAATATAACTAGAAAAACACCAAAATAATACCAAAACGATACCAAAATAACAACACAAAGAACACTTTGATTACTGAGAGAAAGGTTCACTTTCCTCTTCTATGGGGAAACCTCTAGCAGAGAAGATACCTATTAAACTAATATCCCATACAAAATCTCTCATACCCATGTTCTGCCAGCTACTAAGCTATATGGCTTCGAAAGTTGCTGATTGGTCTATTTGACCTAGAGATGGAAGCAACCATGATCCTATATGACAACCAGAGATGCATAAAGATGACATGGAATCCTATATTCCATGACAGTTCGAAGCACATAGAGATTCATTATCATTACGTTTGTGACATGGTGCAGAGAGGAGCCTTCAAGCTCCAGTACACTAGAACGAATGAAAAGGTTGCTAATGTGTTGACCAAGCCTCTATCTCATGTAATGTTTGAGAGATTTCGAGATAATCTTGGTATAGTCCAAAATGACCTTCCTCAAAAGGGGGATTAGTGGTTGTGATGTGACTAGTATTGTTCTTTCGACTGGATAGTTGTGACATAAATCCAGTCTAGTATCTTGCTTCCATCTTGATTGTTGTGACGTAAAGCAAGACGATGTGATGTGACTAGTACCGTGCTTCCAGCTAGATAGTTGTGACGTAAAGCTAGTCTCGTATCTTGCTTCCATCTTGATTGTTGTGATGTGAAGCAAGACGATGTGATGTGACTAGTAATATGCTTCTAGATGGATATCTGTGACGTAAAGCTAGTCTAGTATCTTACTTCCAACTTGATTGCTATGATGTAAATCAAGATGATGTGATGTGACTAGTATTGTGCTTCTGGCTGGATAACTGTGAGGTAAAGCCAGTCTAGTATCTTTCTTCCAACTTGAGTACTTTGACATAAAGAAAGACATTGAGATGAGACTAGTACTGTGCTTCCATGTTGATAAGTTGTGATGTAAAGACAGTCTAGTATCTTGCTTCCAGCTTGATTGTTGTGACATAAAGCAAGACGAGTACTGAGCTTCCAGCTTGATAGTTGTGATGTAAATCTATTCCTCTATTATGATGATGAGCCAACCTCGTGCTGTGATGATGATGATGTATTAGTTTTATACTAATTCATATTGATGCAGGTGATGATTGCATTCCTTTGAGAATCAGGATGTTACTGATGAAGAAAAATTTCGATGATTTATAGATACGCCAGTTAGTGTTCGAGGATGATATTGATGATGTTGTCCTCCTCATGATGTTGATGAGAAAGGCCTCTCTCTCATCTAATGTAGTTGAAGAATACCCTTCTTGTTGAGGGGGAGTGTTGAAATAATGTAATTCCAAAGTGTATTCTAATTATTATTTGATATATTATTCATTGGATCAATACCCATTGTGGATTGATCATGTCGGCTATTGTAAAGGACCAAATCCCCTTTTACGGATTGGTCAAAATGTAATTGTAATAGGCAGAATAAGAAGTCGGTCCCATAATATATTAAAGAGGCCCCAAAATATATTAAAGGTGGTTATAACCACCTAGATTGAGAAGTCGACCCTTCTAGTGAAGAGACACTTCTACATGTGCTAGACTTGTATAAATAAGGAGGCTCGCACCTCACTTAGACACACAATCACTTTTTCATTGAGAGACAAGTTTCAAATCTGTAGTTGGAGAAGAGAGAGAGAGAGAGAGAGAGAGAGGCACATCTTTGGGAGAGGAATTCTTGTACTTGTTTGAGTTATCTCTTGGCATTGTATTGGCTATCTATATTAAGGAAGTTTTGCTGGGTTTTATGCCCCATGAGGGTTTCCCAGGATAAATGATGTGTCTCTTGTGATTGTGTATTTCTCGGTGATTCTATCTTATTCTATTGTTATCTATTGAAATGCAAAAAACTCTAATAATAACTTAAACCTTAACAAAAACTATATACCACAAGTTTCCAAGAAAAAAGAAGTGGAAGTCCATATCAGAAGGGTGTAAATTGCCAGTAAAATAGCCTACCCGAGTAGGCATCCATTCTACCAGCCATATGGAGATTTCATCTGGATAAATGTTGAATTTTTTTACTGCGTCATAGGATTACTCTTCAGTTTTGTATCGATAAATCTCATTTAATTTTTTCATGTCAACCACTGAAGATCTTCTAACCCAGAAAACTCGGACACTTTCAATCTTGTCACTGCCTTTGTGTTGGACTTGTAGAAATAAAAATATACCTCAAAGGCATCTTCTTTAGGTTTCCTACCATTCTTTTATGCACTATCTCTATTAAAACAACTTGGAAATCCTCTGTAAATGATTTTTGCAGTGCCGAAAGATTTCGTAGTGCACCTCTTAATTTCATAGAGCACCTTGTTTCATGTTATGTACTTTGAAAGATATATACAGCATTGCCAATTGTCCACATAAATGTGTATGTATGTGAAAAAACCACAAAGACCTCAACACACACACAATAACAAATAGGACATGCTTAACAAATAAGATCCCAAACACATAGTAAAAACTTCCAACCAAATTCCAGACATGATGAAGAAAATATCAATGAAGAGGGTCCCAAAAGATAAGGTACTAACTCCAAGGACAAGAAGCCATAATGGATATTTTATGGCTGGGATTTCTCTAGGGATCTGGTTAGTTCTTATTGGATATTGTATGGCTTCAGCTCTAGTCCCAATAAATCCACCTAAGAATTTAAGAGGAACATAGATTCCAAACCAAAGGGATAAAAGGATGCATAAAGGGAGATAGGGACAACTCTTGTATTATGAATTCCCTACAAAATAAAGTTCAATATGGTAAGGATAAAAACTACCATGCCATGGAAGAAACAAGAAACATAACCAACTTCCATTCAAGGGAAAAGATATAGAAAAATTGTTCTTGTTAGAAGTATCCTTCTTCAAGAAGGAGACATAAACCCCAAGGATGTAAAACGTTGGTGACAACTTCCATTCTGGATCTTTTATTGTTCTTCTAAAATATCATACTCATTTTCTTTTGACAAACCCTGAACCGAATCCATAAATGGAGACTTGTGACAATACTTGAAGTTTGGGAAGTTGTTGGCGTTGCTTGGCAATAATCCATGAAAACTTGCAGATTTGCCTTTGAATATGGATGTTGTCAATGTTTTATGCCCGATTACCAAGCTTTGGACAGAGTATGGTATCTCGGCTCATTTCAAAAATTGGCATCTAGAGTTTAAAAGCGTTTGCTGGAAACACATTTCAGGGTTTTTCATTTTTTTGTTGGGGAAATATCCCACATCCTCGACACATGAAGGCTATATGGTGTTTAAAAAATGCCAATGGTCTCATAGCTTATGAGCGTATTGAGCACATTATGGACCTCTCCTTGGTGGCTTGGTTTGGCGCTTGTGTGCTGGATTTGTGTTGTGTATTGTGACTTGGTATAGGTGTTAGTTTCGATATGTAGTGTGGATAATGGATCGATAGTTGATAGATGTTTGGTAATATGGAAAAATTCACTAATGCACACACCCCCCTTTTTCTTAACAAGACTTGTCCCTTTCTTTAAATAAAAGAATATTTAATAACAAAAATAAAACTAATTTTATTTTTTGTTAAAAAACATTAAAATCTTAGGATCTGGAGAATATGACAATAAGAAATTTTAGTAATAGACTGGTCACATTGAATGTGGATCATAGGCTATGGATTACTGGAAATTTGGGCAGAAGCGATGAATGGAAACTCATCAAGACTCGATGGAGACTTGGAGACTATGACAATAGGCAAAAGAAACATGGAAATTTGGTGAATCTAGCACAAATTTTATGAAGCCACTAAAATTTTTAGTGGTACATTTTGAGCACTAAAATCTGTCTCCAACTGGGATGGATAACTTCCTGTGAGGCTCCAAGAACCTATAAGTTCCATTGACCTTTTCCATTGGGCTATTTCCACAAAATTTGTATGCCTGAAAACATATCCACTTCTTATTGAAAAACCGAGAATATTCACAAACTAAAAACCAAATGGCCTTTTCCATTGGGATATTTCCACAAAATATGTATGCCTGAAATAATCTCCACTTCTTATTGAAAAATCGAGAATATTCACAAACTGAAAGCCAAATCACTACAAACCAAAATGCTCGAAAATCGATCTTTATTCACCATACTCCTACTCTAATCAAGTATGTTTATTCTTGATCAAGTAAGATCATGATTCCAATGAAGCCATGGAAGTATTTGACAAACAACTTGAACTTTCCTTCCAACTTTATGCAAAGTCACAAACACACAGACTGCAACATGTAAATCATAAACTTGGAAATCATACTTACAATCCAAAAATATGGTCGTAAAGATGGCAAGAACTGAAACTTCATCACTGCAAATCATCTCCATATAAGTGGCAACTAGATCTTGAAATTTGTACAAAACTTGTTGTTGTTCAACAAATGACAGAGAAACATGCATCATTAATTTCGCATCTAATCCTTTATGTTCTCCTTTACAATATGCATGTAACTCACATCCATAACTTTCTTCTGCTGATGTATACACTTTATCTTTGACATTAGAATATTCAAAAGAGACATGTTGATATTCATAAACATTTAAAACAACAGATACATATGATATGATTCTAGATGTTTCTATGTTATTGCTATCATAATGAATATCATTCAACACCTCTTGATCTTCATAATAAATGCTTTCTTCTACAATAAATGAGTCATCACAAATCTGGTTTTCGTGACTAGCAGAATATTTATGAAGAAAAGAAAAATCATCACAACATTCTTCAAGAAGATGTTAAGCTAAAAAATACTCTTTACAAAATGAATTGAAAGCTGCATGGAAACCTGTCAAATATATGATACTTGAAATTTGAAGAGGTCGACACCAATCGCGATAAATCCTCCCTAATGAATACCTGAAAATCTTAATCTGAAGATCTTCATGCACAATATGAAGTCGATGAATAAAATCATGAAAATCCAACAAATTTTCAGCTGGTACCTCCTAGTGTTCTCCTTGAAATTTAGGAAGGATACTTTCCCATTCATCTCTACTAGGCAATGGATTAGAGAAACCAATTATCTTTGAAAAATCATAGAAATTATACCTCTCAGCTAAAATGTTGTCCATTTCAAACTAATGGAGTCGTCAATAGATTTTCAGACAATGGAGTCGCCATGGTGAAAGATGAGAATTCAGAACAATGTGTACAACTTCAGTTCACCATCTAAAACTGGATCCCTTCGTTGTCATTCTCTCAGGAAAGATATCTTCACTTATGTCCCCGACAACAACGCCATTTATGTTATCACTCTAAGATTCACTCCCAGACTGCAAATGGGAGTAAGCTAGGTAACATAGAATTGTTTTTGAATGATTTTAAAATCAGGGATTAGCAAGATAGAGTAAGGAAAATATAACAAAGATCATTTCATATCAGTGATGGACCATTGGGCAATGGAGTCATAAGCTCTATGTTCCTTGAAGGCATTTAAGATACCTATTAGACAAAGGATCTATTTGATGATAAAGGGAAGAATATAAGAATTGACATAAATATGAACATTCGCCAAGTAAAAATCCTCTCTAGAAAGAGAACTAAGAAATGTTTGAAAATTAAACAATGTAGATGGACAAGTTTACAAAAAATATTTTGATGTTTCAAGAATCCATAAATAAAATATAATATGATCAAACAAAAAGAAAAACACAATAAATAACACAAAAAAAAAATCGAATAAAATAGCTCATCTGAATCTGCAATAACATAAGAGTTTACAACCCATGCCCCTCAAGCTTACAAACTGAATAGACAGTCCTTACTGTTCCTAAATCCCTCCCATGTCTCTTTACAACTCAACCTTTCTACTACCAAAAAAACCTTTCTTAAATACAAAATTCCCCACTTTATCAGTTCCTACTTTTGCTCCTAATATAATCAAACTACAATAAACATATTTGCAAAATCTTGAACTGCTGAAGATGCCAAATCTGTCACATGTGCCTTTCGATGCACTGCTACCTTACCTCCTAGAAACGTTGGGTATGATTTCCACTTGTGTCTTGAAATATGGAACGATACTCGAGCTTACCAATTGAACTTCTGATTGATTTCCTCGAAATATGATTCTCTCCTTCCTTGGAATATCAAAGCTACCTTCCAAAATATGGAAATAATCTTCCAAAAATAGAATGAATATAACTAGTTTGAAAGGGATCGACACCTAAGAGGATAGGTGTCCCACATCTTCTAAAAATAGAAATTTGTTGATGATTATCTCCTGAACACCTGGAACTTCTGATTGTGTACCTCAAAATTTGGAATTGGTTTCTTATGCGCCTTGGAATGTTATCATCTAGCCTGGAAATTATCTATTGATGACTTAACTGAGGACTAAATATCTGGAAACAACATTTCTCTAATTTGACAAGTGTTCTTCCACCTACTTCAATATTTCATATTAATATGGAACTGACTGCCTCTTTGAGCTCCAATTTACCACGTGAACCCTATCTACTGCCTTAAAACTGGATCTGCCACATTATATAGAACTATCCTTTGACTGTTTAACTTTCTGCCAGGTTCCTCAACCATTTGTTGTCAACTCATCTGTATCCATTGATAGTTGTTTCTCATCATCTGCCACTGCTTTCCTTGCTAATTCTGGTTGTTTCATTTTTATGCAAGCTACTGTAAGATGCTACAACAAAGTGGGCCAACATCCTCCATTGTGGTATGAACAGGGCACGTTCTTGGGATCACTTCCTGTGATGATCTGCCATTCTTGGCCTTGAAGAGATGGATAACATATTTTTAAAGGTATTTCTTCTACTAAAGCATTCCACTTTGCTGCGATAATATCCAATACAACATCCAACTATTCTTTAGTGGCAAGATTGCAAACTATATACAACAATTTTCCAAGCGAAAATAAGTGGAAGTCCATATGAGCAGTGTGTAAATTGACAATAAAATAACCTCCCTGATCAGTAATCCATTATACCAGCCATGTGGAGATTTGATCTGGATAAATGTTGAATTTTCTTACTGCGACATAGGAGTACTCTTTAGTTTTGTACCGACAAATATCATTTAATTTTTTCATGTCAACCGCTGAAGAGCCTCTAACCAAGACAACTTAGACACTTTACCTCCTATCATTGCCTTTGTGTTAGACTTGTAGAAATAAAACTATACCTCAAAGGAATCTTTTTCAGGTTTCCTGCCATTCTTTTCTGCACTCTGTCTATTAAAACAACTTGGAAATCCTCTGTAAATGATTTTTTCAAAGCCCAAAGATTTTGTAGCGCACCTCCTTCCATGCTATGTACTTTGAAAGATATATACATCAATGCCAATTATCCATGCAAAAGTGTATATATGTGAAAAAACCACAAAGACCTCAGCACACACACAATAACAAGTAGGACATGCTTAAAAAATAAGAGCCCAAACACATAGTAAAACATTCCGACCAAATGCCAGACATGATGAAGAAAATATCAATGAAGAGGGTCCCAAAAGATAAGGTACCAGCTCTGAGGACAAGAATCCATAATGGATATTTTATGGCTGGGATTTCTCTAGGGATCTGGTTAGTTCTTACTGGATATTGTATGACTTTAGCTCTGGTCCCAATAAATCCACCTAAGAATGTAAGAGGCACAAGGATTCCAAACCAAAGGGATAAAAGGATGCATACAGGGAGATAGAGACAATTCTTGTGCTGTGACATCCTTACAAAATAAAGTTCAATATGGTAAGGATAAAAACTACCATCCCATGGAGGAAACAAGAAACATAACCAGCTTCCATTCCAAGGAAAAGATACAACAAAATAGTTCTTTCTATAAGTATCCCTCTTCAAGCAGGAGACATAAACCCCAGAGCTGAAAAACGTTTGTGACAACTTCCATTCTAGATCTATTATCGTTCTTCTAAAATACCGTACTCATTTCCTTTTGATAAACCTTGAACCGAATCCAAAAATGGAGTCTCGTGACAACACTTGAAGTTTGGGAAGTCGTTGGCGTTGTTTGGCAGTAATCCACGACACCTTGCACATTTTCCTTTGAATATGGATGTTGTTGATGTTTTAGGCTCGATTACCAATCTTTGGACATAGTATGGAATCTCGACTCAGTTCAACACTTGGCATTTAGAGTTTGAAAGCGTTTGTTGGAAACACATTTCAGAGTTTTCATTTTTGTGTTGGGAAAATATCCCACATAATCAACGCAGGGAGGCTATATAGTTTTTAAAAATATCCAACGGCTTAATACATTATCGACGTGTTGAAAACTTTATGGAGACAATAAGAAATTTTAATAATATCTTGGTCACTTTGAATGCATATCATAGGCTAGGGATTACTGGAAATTTTGGCAGAAACGATGAATGGAGACTCGATGGGGATGGAAACGATGATATTCAGCTGAAAAATACCTCTTTACAAAATGAATTAAAAGATGCATGGAAACCTGTCAAAGAGATAATACTTGCAATTGGAAGAGGTCGACACAAATCATGAGAAATCCCCTTTAATGAATACCTGAAAATCTTAATCTGAACATCTTCATGCACTATATGAAGTCGATGAATGAAGCCATAATGGATATTTTATAGCTGGGATTTCTCTAGGGATTTGGTTAGTTCTTACTGGATATTGTGTGACGTCTGAAAAACAAATCTGCAAGATAAAAACGAATTGCAGAACAGAGGAAACAGAATGAAGAACAAATGTGCAATAGCAGAAAACGGATTGCCAGGAACCGAATGCAAAAACACCACGCTTTGATCTCGTTATTGAATTGTGAATTTAAAGGAAATTACATGCATGAAATGCTTCGTAAATAACGAAGCGTCTAACTCAGCTAACTCGGAGATAAAAACAAGAAACCAACAACTGAAAGTTAATTAATCTAATCAAGGAATAAATCGCGGAGCTAATCGCGGAGCAAATCGCGAGCTCAACTTATTCGTCTAACACACCCCCTTAAGTTGGAGCGTGACAATCATCTAACCTAACAACA
>JZKD02S0330472.1:0-19350 GCA_000966675.3 Picea glauca | reverse complement strand
ATTATATAGTTTTTCCTCACTCCCTCTTAAGAAAGAGCATTAATTCCTAGATCCACAATAATAGGATCTAATTACAAAAGAGGAAAAACAAGATCCATGAATGTAGGATCTCAAAACTATCTTCAAGCACATAATGGGAAAAGTCTCAAAACCACCCAAAGACTCTTCATCCATCTCCTTGATTCTCTCAACCTATAATTGAGAAAAATGACAAATGGGTGTGAGGTGGTTTCTCACATAAAAACCAATTTCCATAATTACAATTTTAATGAAAAATATGTGAGTCTAATTTCCTCACAAGTATTAATTATTTTACATCAAAAGTGAACAATAATGTATGCGTTTTTCAAAAGCTCATAAAGCATAATTAAATACACGAGCATCTCATAAAAGCATAAGAATGCATTAGACCTTTTTTCCACAAAGCATTAATAAAATGCATGAGAAAATAAAACTCAAAACATATAAGTTCACCACCTTCACCACTCTGCAAATCAACTTGGTGAACACACTAAAGTTCCTTCCCATGTGTGGAGATCCGTCTGGATAAAAAAATCACACAAAGTTTGCGAGAGAGAGAAGACAAGAGAGACAATCTTGAGAGAAAGAATGAATTGTATTAACTGAATGAGTAAAATGGTAAAATACACATGATATACTCTACATGGCTAATTGAATGTGCCATAGTAGTGATCTAGAGGGATCTAGACACTCATTGATAGAAACTGAAGTAATCTTCCACCTAGTCCTAGTTAATTGGTCCATACAGTCATTAGTTAATTGAGTCACACATGTAGAAGTGAGAGAAACACATGCAATCACAAGATATGTGCCCTCTTGGCCACATGCATGAGATATGTTCCCTCTTAGTGAGGAAACTTAGGTGAACATGCAACTGTTGGTGATAAAACTGAGGTTTCCATGCATGAGTGGCCTCTACTAATCTAACTAAGATGTAACTGACTCTGAACTGAAGAGGGAAGGTGCCCTATTTTGTAGGAGGCACCATAATTTGTAGGGGAATATTCTCAAGATAGAATATTCTCATCTATGGAAGTGCCCTCAACATTGGACTATCGACCTCAAGAAAAGAATTACCTAGGTGACTGTGTAATATCTCCAAATCAATGGTCCATATTGCTTTGAGTCAGTGATCGACGATGGATATTCATCCACAGGCCAGGGATGGTTTAATGAATCAACAACTTATATTTCCCCCAATTTCAAGATTGACGACTGAAATTAAAAGACTGTTATAATAGTAAAATAGTCAACTTTCTACAAAAAATTTATGATTTCGAAGGTCTTCAACTTGCAGGGGCATTTTTAGGGCCTAAACAACATTTTTAAGAGCTCGAATTTTCGAAACTGCAAGTTCCAAAGGCACCAAATATGGTTTCTATAAATTAAGTAAAAGAATTCAGAGAGAGATTTCGAATGAGAATTTCGGGCATAAAACTAAGCTCGTATAAGAAAGTTACAGTTAAAACAGTGTAAGGTATATTTTCGGCATCAATTTACTTCTGGAGGGCACAACTCCTTGCTTGAAGGTCTGTTCGGGGCACATGAGCAGTCCATGGAAAGATTACGGACAATAGAAGACAACCATCAAACTAGATTTGGAATATGGGTACATTAAAATGGACATGAAGAGAGATAAAACACATGTAGCATACATGGCTAAAAATGTAAAAATATTCAAAACTTTTGCGGGCCATAACTAACAGTCCAGAGCCTGATTAAGGGTAAAATTTTGATAGATGATTCCGAAAGAAGTCGTGAACATACCCTATTGAGCTTCTATCAAAATCCCAAAGGAGTTGGTGTAGGGATGTATGAACATGGCTAAAATTGCTAAGCCATGAGAAAGTGCAAAGGGGAAAAGTTATCTTTTCTAGACTGATGCATAATTTGATTGGGGAAATAGATTAGAAATCTGAGAGTTGTTGTGAATTTAGTGTTAGAAGTATTATTTGCGTCACATAGAAAAGTTCCTTGGTTCTCGACAGATTTACCTTTGTAAAGTGGAAAAAGTTGGTATTTGAGATTATTTACACCAAGGAGAAAGGTGCACAAAAGGGGTAAATTGGAAATATTCAATTGCCTATAACATTCTGCTCAGTGCTTAAATTTAAGCAAGAAAGTGGTCATTGGAAAACTATTGGATAGGAGAATCTAGATATCCACTCATAATTTAGTTTTGAGGCGAAGGATCCTCAAGGAATCAGAAGGAATGTGATTGATGGACTTGAAGGACACCATTGAGCAGAATGGGAATTTCAGAAGGCCAAAAATTTTGGCTCGTAAATTAGATTGAAGCATTAGAATGGTCATTGGAAAGGTAATTCAAAAGAAAACATGGCAGAAAGTATAAGTTCTCCAAGGGAGCAGTGGTTTTCTCCATAAAGTTACATGAAAAAGTAGAATTGGATTCCATGAACCATGTAACTACTTGATGTGAACATTTTTCCAAATAATGTCAAAATTTGAAGAAACTTTCCCAAATGATAGAGGTGAGTGACATAGGTGATGGTTGGGTAAGGAGGAGTATTGAAACTCATGATAGTGCATATGCACAAATATAGAGGCGCATTTGAGATGCAATAGCTTGGAAAAATAAAAAGGGGTTGAGCTTATTATTAGGGCATTGTTAATAAGCATAAGAGCACTCTAACAAAGAAGTATTGTGTGATGGGATTGCTAGAAAGGGGATAAGATTATGAAATTGAGGATTGTGTGAGTATGTTCTAGATTAATCCCAGGGTCCATTAGATAGGGAAGCATGCCAAACTTGTACAGTTGGCTGAAGAATCAAAGAGTTGCAAAGGGAAGTGCATGGCTGTAGAGCATGTGATGCAAGGATAACAAAGGACTAAGGAAGAGTAGAGAAATATTAGTATTCAACTACTACAGAGTTTGAATGGATTGAAAAGGGGAATCAAAGAGATTCTATATGAAATATGAATCCTATAGGTGAAGAATGGCACTAATGGGCACATAAAATGCAAGGCAAGACTTCATAGCCATGAAGGTAGGAATGTAATGATGGATGAAGAGATTTCCACCAAAGAAAAGCAAGGAACTCAAGGATGATGAGTGACTCATGGGATGAGTGAGTCACATATGAGGGAAGGAATAATAATGCTTGAAAAATAATCCCTAGTAAGGAATTATCCCCTTTTGTCTAAAAAGTATTCAAAGTAAGAAAGCCACTTATGTTATCATAGTGAGCAGTGGAAGCAGAGTGTATGCACAAAGAATTCAAGGGGAAGAATAATAAAGGTTATTCATTGAGAGTGCCAATAAGGAATATAACATCCCATGGGGAGTAGATCGGTCCTAAGCGGATAGGATAGTGCTTCACAACAAATCACCCAATGAGGTGAAGATAGCTATTTAAGATTGAGAAAGCCAATAGACAACTAGATATAATGGCAAAGGATGTCATGCTATTGATGGTTAAGATGGGTTGAAAATACTCTAGTATCAAGGTGATGGAGTGATATGAAGTACATCATTCCAATGTTCTAAAAGGTTCCAACAATGTAAGGTTTGGAACATGATCACCAAAGTAGAGGTAGTGGCCAATAAGGCATATTGGCTGAAAGTGCAAATGGCCAAGTGGAACTTGGCTAGAAGGTTCAGAATAGGGGCCAGTGGTGCACAATTGAGCAGAATGGAAGTGTACAGGGCAACGAGGTTCTACAAGAATTCAAGGAAAACCATATACAACAACAAAATAAAAATAAAATAAAGCTGAAATAAATATTCACTAGAGTGCATGATAGAATTTAGGCATGATGCATACAATAAAGATATAATGCATGTGCATGAAATAAGCATGAGAGATTAAATGCTTGACGCATATTGATGTGCATTAGTGCATGTGGGCATGCTTGTGGCATGATTATAGACTGAAAGTAGTCTGTAGTTATGTGTAAAATGATGCAAATAGATGATTAGGCATGACTAATAATGGATTGTGTACCCAAAAAAATTGTTATAGCATGGATGAGGATGTTTATGATCCTATTGCATATGAAAATCCATCCATATGATGAAAAAAATAAGGATGGTAAGATGTTGATCAAGAGGTTAATAAAGGGAGCCTACAAGCTTCTACAAAATATCAGTTGACCAGGTAGCGTGAAGTAAACTAACAAGAGCCATGCAAGTATGCATTCAGTTGCTTATGATGCACGATTGCTGAAATATAATTGAGGTAATAATTCCCTCAATCAAATTCTAATATTTGAGTTGGTGTGTAAAGGTAGAGGGCCTTGAGTATACAAATTTTATTGATGCTTGAATGCATTTATATAGAAATGTACTTGCATATTATGTTATATTGGTTATGAGATCATAACCAAGACAAGACAAGAGACATACTCTTGCAATAACAATGAATTCCATTAGGGATGACCATGTGTAAGACCATGATGTGGTTGGAAATGGAAGGGCTATAGCACCATACGAGTGCATAGTGGTCTTTCCTTGTATAACTGATGTTTGGACTACAACCTCTTTGTCGACATGGAAAAGCATTAAGATAATTGTATTCCTAGTGTTGTGTATGGGTTGAAGAGGAAGGTATCCAAATGACCGGACATGTAATTGGGGAAGAGTTTGGATAATGTGTTGAGGCATTGGCTAGAATTTCCAACTCACATGGTGGAATACATGACTTAGATATATGGTATTTCGGAGTTAATGCAAGGATGCATTGTGTAAATGTGACCATGGGTATTGGCACATTGGTTTTATTTGTTGATGATGTTTGATTGCATTATAGCTCGGTACATTGAATAATGCATATGCAGGGAATGATGGTTGCATTCCATATAATATGTCTAGCAACAAGAAATGATTGAGTTGTTAGTATGCACAATTTTTGGGTCTTTTGTGAGCTATTGTAAATATGCAATGAGATGATAATGTGCATGAATAATGACAGTTGTTTGGCTAAGTGAAAATTGAGAAAATTACACGAAAAATGGTCTTGGATATGGCAATGGTGTAAGCCTACGAAGAAGATTGATGCCTACTACTGCAAGAGCCAAACAATTATGAGAAGAAATATCATGTTTGGGAAACTTAGTTTCCTATATGTAAAACAAATTTGAAAATTGATAATTGATAATTGTTATGTTGATATCTCCTGATGATTGTATGTGTGTGATACATATGAATAAGGCTATTGTTAGGACACTGAAATCCTATAATTTCCACAAGTTATATATTGCCAGTGGGAGTCTCGCAGTAAGTATGCACTCTCCTTGCATGTGAAATCTCTGGGAAGATGGATCGCTCGAGGGACCATGCAACATAAAAGGGATGCTTGAGCCTATAGGGTGAGTATAGCAAGGAAGAGACAACTTAATAATGCATATGACATGGTGGTTTGAATCTTGTGGGCGTTTCAGAGAAGAACAATGAGCTAAATTCTTTCCCGTGCTAGCTTTGTGAAGCTCAAGATAGCCATACACATGAGTATTGGTTTATGATGGCAAACTCATTTTGAATAAATGTTTGTATTTTGGAGATGAAAAATCCTGTCAATAAGATAATGGTTATATGATAATGGATATAACATATATATTTTATTAATGATTGCTATAGGAATAGCCAAAGAAGGAAGAAATGAACCAGATAGACTTTTGGGATAGCCAAAAGAACCAGGTTGTCAGGCCTGAAGAGTGAACTCCTGTGTAGGAGTTGTACTGTCGAAGAACTAGGTTATAGGCATTAAGAGTGAACTAATGCGTGAGTTGCACTATAACAACAAGTTACTTTTGTTTTTTTATTGGTATTTTTCCTAACAGCGAGTCCCTTGAGATCCTAGTAGTGAGATTCCCAGTTACCTGTGCCACAGAGACCCTGATAAACGAATGGTGCAATCCGATGGACTAAGGACAATGAAAGGGGAACAGTCCTTGGGTCAAACCTGATAAAATAATGGTACAACCCGATGGACTAAGAACAATAAGGGGGTACATTCCTTGGGTTGGGTAGGTGTGTGGAAGAGAGTTGGTGGAAATCATGATAGTTGTGGGAGAATACCAGTGGTTTATGTATATGTTTTTGGGTCGGGGTGCCTATGTATATATATGTTTTAGGCTGGGGTGCCTCTGTATCTATGGTTATTGGACTGGAGAGCCTATGTATTGATTTAAGGCCAAAGATCCTAGTATTGTAATATGTATAAACACATGTAGGGTGTTGTGCACTAAGGACAATGCAAAAATAAGGGGGAGGGGAATGTAACATTCCCAATTTTAATTCCCGTAAATTATAATGTAACTGTATAAATGTGAAATAGGTTGGTGAATCGATGTGTTGGGGAAAAGAACCCATATTGATTTAATGTGGTCGGGGGCCAAATGGTATATTATGTACATTGGAATAATTAACAAAAATAACAATCACTAGTTGCGATATGAGAGGGACACAAATGATGGGGGGCTATGATTCCACACGAGAGAGGGGTCCAAGGGGGAATTATCCATGGGTATTAATCCAAATCGACATTCTTGAAATTATTATCATCGTGTATAAACCTTCTATTGTTGTTGAGTGTTCCCAAAGCCAATCATTAACTCATGTAAAAGGGTGGGTGTGAGAAGTCACATCCCATAGATATTGGAGAGCATGGGCTGAAGTAAAATCATCTTTGGGAAGAGTGAGAGTCAAGAAAGAAAGGAAGAAGAAGGGAAATTCATATGGGGGAAGAGGACAATTTTACATGTAGATTTTGGGCAACAAGAGAGGAGTTGAGTGCTGGGAAGAGCACTAGCCATCTTGTGCTTGAAGGTAGCCATGATTTGGTTGTGTTTTATGCTGAGAAAGAGGCATGTGTGCCTGAAAAATGGGTTGTAATCCTATAGTGCGTTTTCCCATTGAGGAAATGACTCAAGAGCCTTATGAAGGCTACTGTGAGCACTCCTAAAGCAGCTGGGAGTTCCTAGAGTCTCCAACTAAGAGATTCCTAGACAACTAAGTGCACTGGAAGCCCTAATAAACGAATGTTACATCCTTAGGGACCATGAGCAGTGAAGGGGGTACATTCCTTAGGTTTTGTAGGTTGTGGGGAAGAGAGATGGTGGGTTGGAACTACTGTGGGAGTTGGGAACCTGGGTTTTGGGCTGTTGAGTGTGGAGCATGGACAACCAGGAGGGATGTATCTCCTTTTGGACTCAGATTTAAAATGATCCAAAAGTCAGTTGGTTGTTTTCATGGATTTATATTTCTATGCTACTGACACAATACATCAGATTCAATGGATAAAATAAAATCATACGTAACACAAATGACACAGGAACTGATGTAACTGGATTAAGGTGAAGCAACAACAAGAACGAGACCTAGAATTTCATTAAAAAAATGCCTTTGAGCACATTTTTTCGGCATTCATCAAAGTGAAATTTTATCCTTGAAATGGGCCAACTGTATGATTTACACAATTACGATTTCAACGCCACTAACGAAATTGAAATCTAAGGTCTATAAGTGCCATAACGCAAAGGGTTTTCTGTCAAGGAAGCCTCGTTAATATGGACCTTCACTAAACATGGATCTACTCAAAAACTTGGATTAATTTGTAAGGTGTCTCACTGGAAGCCCCTCCTTTTGCTCTACGCATTACAAAAAATGGCACCTCAATCAGACATCGTATGAGAAAGTTATGGACTTTTGAACTCAAGCTCTCGTTGATTCTTGCCGGTAAAAGGACACTTAGAAATTTTTTCGATTCGTCTTCCTTCACACTGGAGGCGTTCCCACAAACTCCTCCAAAATTTCCTTCAAACTCCTCCAAAATCCTCAGAGAAGTTCCCACAAACTCCTCCGAGAGTTAATTCAAAATGCTTCAAAAGGTGAGGGAGGAGTTAATTCAAAATAATCCGAAAGGCAAAGGAGGAGTTAATTCAAAATGCTCTAAAATGCAAAAGATGAGTTAATTCGAAATGCTCCGAAAGGAAAAGGAGGAGTTAATTCAAAATGCTTCGACATGCAAATGAGGAGTTAATTCAAAATCCTCCGAAAGGAAAAGGAGAAGCTAATTCAAAATGCTCTGAAATGCAAAGGAGGAGTTAATTTGAATTGCTTCGAAAGGAAAAGGAGGAGTTAATTCAAAATGCTTCAAAAGAAAAAAGAAGGAGTTAATTCAAAATGGTCTAAAAGGCAAAGGAGAAGTTAATTCAAAATGCTCTGAAATGCAAAGGAGTTAATTCAAAATGGTATGAAATGCAAATGAGGAGTTAATTCAAAATGTTATGAAAAGCAAAGGAGGAGTTAATTCAAAATGCTTTGAAATGCAAAGGAGGAGTTAATTCAAAATGCTCCGAAAGGCAAAGGAGGAGTTATTTCAAAATGCTATGAAATGGGGACAAAACCCTACCAAACTGTCATTCGTATTTTGACCATAATGTTTGACTCAGACACCCGTTTCACACGTTCCTTATACCGTTGGAATGGTATTTCTGAGATCTACGACTTCCCAGTGATATGATTTGAGAAATTCCTCACCAATTTTCTGCATTTCTTAGGATTAATGTCTGGCTCCTTGTCAGCAGCCTCGGTGCACTATAATTGAAATTTGTGATGGCCCCACCAACACTAAAAGACAAATCCGAAATGTAACTGCTATCTTTGTTTCTCATAATTACATAGAGAATGAAGACAAAATGTTGGGAAATGAAGGGTCACCGGGGTAGGTGGAAGGCCAAGAGTCACATCGAGCCTCAATAAATACTAAAATTGTACCCAAAGAATGAGATTTTTAGCTCTTCAATCATTGTACAATTCTGAACTATTTTGGATATATAGTGTCAACTAAAATTGAGGAGTTTTGCTTGGAGCTTTGATGTACCATTGTTGAAACTGTTAATATTGAGAAGCCATTAGGGCCAACTTTTGATATATGTTGTTTTGCTGTGAACTATTTCAAGCAGAATGTTTGTTGTTCACATGGGCTATAATAACATGTTTGCTTATAGACTTTTCTGATGCAATTAATGTTTTTTTGCAGTTTTGTCACTCTTTCTGATCTCTCATGTCCTGAGCATATGAGCTGTTGATGTAGGTTTTTTTTTAACATGTGGTTCACGACATCGAAGACCGGTACTCGCTATGTGCACAAACGCCCCCCCCGAAATCCGCGAGAGAACACGAGGAGGCCGACCATTTTCAGAATATTGGGGGCTCAACAACAAGAGCATCATATAGACCCATTTAAGGGCATCACATGTCACTTACATGGAATTGAACATGGGTGGGGAGGGTGATAACCATTCCTCCCAACCACCCACGCTACATCCAATGGATAGTTGTTGATGTATGTGATATAGTGACTTAGAATATTCTGGTTATATATTCATGTGCATGTGTTATCTAACTTTATTTCTTAATTACAACTATTTGGGTGAAGTTATTGGTAGAGTTAGTTTCATTTCGTTGCTCATTTGATTACGAATAATCTACTCCTGGATAAGCTAGGATAGGCTTAGAATATATTATATTTCCTTCATGCATTTACATAGTTTTCGTCTACATCTTTTGTTTGCATAACCACCCATCATTCACCCTCATCGGTGGACCGGGATGCAACCGATAAAACTAAACCATAAATGGCTGTTGGGCTAGAATCCATATGGGTTCCCTATTCCAAACGGTGAGAGGTCTAATTGAGACCTTTTACTGAGGGTAACCCCTGCGATTGACAAAGGACGATTTCAGACCCGACAACATGTGTTATAAGAGAATACCCCTCTCTCTATGATCTCAAGTAAGGAGAAACCCTTCTACTCTTGTCCCACAAAAACCTCTCCACAATAGCCTCCACTTCCTCCCATTTATACTCAAAAGTGAGGTTGTTTTCTTCAAAATGTTAGCTTCCTCAGGAGCTGGTCCCATGAAAACCTCTCCACAATAGCCTCAACTTCCTCCTATTTATACTCAAAAGTGAGGTTTTTTTCTTCAAAATGTTAGCTTCCTCACAAGCTGGTTCACCCAATGCGAGGTCTTTACTCCCACATAAGCGAGGTTGTTTCCTTCAAATGTGAACTGGTTTTTTAACAACCCGAGCTCCCTCCATCTCCTTTGCAATTTCATGGCCTAAAATCCCTTTTGCAAAATGGTGGCATCCTTCCCTCCATCCTTTCGTATCACTTTGCCTTTGCATCTTAAGTTTCTTCTTGTTCTGATTTGGTGGCACATTTTCGTGAGATATATCCTTCATTTCGTGCTCTTATTCTCAAAAGTCTGGTGGGATCTTTCTGCTATCAAATCTGAGCTGGTTCTTTTTCTTTAGCGTTTTGATCCCCCTGAGTTGGTCTCGCTTTTCTAGTAGCCAGATGACTCTCACCCATTTTGGCGATTGTAGGATCTTGTTTACACCATCTACGGATCTCATCATATCTCCTCTGCAATAGCATGTCAAATTCATTTTTGCTTATTACGAGTTGGTTCCTCTTCTTTTATGAGCTGGTTGCCACCTCTTTCTTTGTAGATGGATATGAGTTGGTTCCTCAAGTTGGCTACAACCTTTCTCTTGACTCACTCGTGGAACTTCTTTATGGTATCATGGCATCATTCCACAAAACAACAATATTTTGGAAACGTGGCATTCTCTGTGATCTTGGTAGCTTCTTCACAGTGATATCATGGCATTCTCCTTGAATTTGTGTAGTCAAAACACAAAATAATTAATTCATTCATAACAGTCAAAACAAAAAATAATTAATTCATTCATAATAGTAGATCACTCCAAAATAGAGAGAAGGAAATAACAAAATCTATAGAGAAACTCTTTTTGTAGGCCTCTTTTTGTAGGTGATGTATATAGTGCAAGAAGGTGGGAAAATCTATAAAATTTGTAGAGGAAGCATTCACTTTTAATCATTAATGCAAGGTTGTATAATTTCACTAAATATCCAACAATCTACTCCAACAAAGACTCTCCCTCCATTACCTATCTAACAAAGACTTTCTCTCCATTACCTATTGACTACACCATACAATTACTAATGAGATAAAAAGATAATGCTATGAAAGTAATTTGATGAAGTTGCGAGTGTATGAAGAAGATATAAACAATAATGCTCTAATCATGCAAACCAATATCTTAACCAAGCCCATAAGAAGATCAAGAACCTTAACAAGTGGCCGCCAACACCACATGCAACAAGATGGTCTTCCCACCATAAAATGTATATATACCAAATAAAATACCGAAGGAAAAGCTCTCATCAAAAACTTATTCATGGAGACTAGCATTATGGTTAATCATTCAAGTAGAGCAATGAAGTTTGTACAATTGTATAAATGATTAAATGCATCAATATGGAGTTTTCAAATAACTACCCAAATGCTACCATGATAAATCATTAATCCAACCATGGAATATCCAAGTAGTTGATACCATTCCAACATTCTTCTTTTCATGCATTTGATATAAAGATCTCTAACCTTAATGACCAATTAGTTCACATGAACCAAAGCATATATTTCGGTGGGGATTCTTAGTCATAAAAATGCTAGTGATGTGCTTCGAGCTATCACGTGTAAAAGTTTGGCCATATAATTTTTTCTCAATTGCAACGAGTTCATGAAACCAATAAGCATTGTAATTAGGGAGAAGAAAAATCAGATTCGTCAAAGAGCAAAATAGTGCAAAAACTATTTTTTTAATGAAAGTAAGAGCTTCATAAAAAATGATGGTTCGCTCAAATCGAAAACCATAAGCTCATTCCCAATATTTATTTATATTCTTTTAGGACGAATATTGAATTGCGTATGAGTAATCCTTAATTGAATTACTTCAACTTGCCAAAGAGTATAGAATTGTGAAAAATACATTAATTTTTAACAAAAGTTTAAGGCTTGTAAAAAATGATGCATTATTCAAACTGAAATCTATCTTCTTCTCTCCACTCTTTAATATGTATTCTTTCAAGGCACAAATTAACTTGCTTGAGATTAACTCTTAGTTGAATTATTTTAATCCGCCAAAATACCTAGTTGACTCAATTATGCACTGAAACCAAATCATGGCGAAAATTTCGAAACATTATGAAAACCCAATTTTAAGTTTGCCAGAGGTGTGAGACAATCTAAAAAGTTCAGGTGATTTTTTAAATAGTATTAATCGAGATGAAAGAAAGCATATTCAAGCATAACAATGATTATGCATGCAAACATTAAAATCGACAACTCATAATGTGAGAATTTTCACGATGGAACAAAATTCATTTTGAAAATTGCTTTATGAAACCCTATTTATCAACATCTTATCACAGACTCAGATCAAATCATAAAACAAATAAACTTTGTTCTCATAAAACCACATGTCTTTAAGAAGCACAAACACGAAGTAAGAAGCAACAATAAAAACAATGCATGCATGAATCAAGCCAATGATAAGGAAAGGGTATCAAACATAAATCAAACAAAAATTCAATCATCAAAGCACTCAAACATCAAAGAATATGAAGAGGCCAAAAATAACAAAAAATATAGAACCTCAAACCAATACATAGAAACCAAACGTAGTGAAATAGGGAGAAATTCTGAAGTTTAACGGGTGGGGGCATCATTTTTGAATAAAAATGTAAGGGGAGTTGTTGAGGCATCAACACATCCCTAAGCCTCTCATTTGCTTGCTTGAAGGTGGTGTCACCAAGGTGTATGCAAGGCAAATGAAGCTTTAGTCACCACGATGATAAGGAGGGTGGAAATGGCATAATAAGGAACCTTCCAAAAATATTTGATTGATGAAGGTAACATTCCATTAAATTTTAACCTAGGAAAAGACACTGAAATCCACATATTTGTATTCCAAAAGGAAATTACATAACAACATAGTGTCCCTTTTCCCTCTTATATCAACTAGAAAAAAGTATGCAATGAAGGGGAGTTGAACCATCATGTCCACCTCCTCATAAGTAACAAATCGTTAGTGAGTGCTTTATGAAATTTTATTGAAGAATACATGAACCAATAGTATTTAATCTCTTTCTCCAAGACACCAATAACGATTAAAAACAATTATGTTTGCATACCTTGGAGTAGTGACAATATTTGAAATGAAACCTCTTCATTTTTTTGTTAATTGTTACTACCAACTCAATTACAATAATTGCTCCAAATATAATGCAAAAATATTCTATTTACCATGCAATTACCATATTAAGCAAGTCTAAGGTTGCAGATGTCCCATAGTTAGTGAATTGCCTTGAAAATATTGTTCTTCATCAAGGTTATGGAGTCTATTCTAGAAGTGTTGAGAGCATCCATGCTATAAAGCACTGACTAATCATCTTGGAAAATAAAAAAATCTTGATGAGAGTGATCGAATAGCATTGATAACTCACACCGAGCCTGAAATGCTCTCAACAAACTTGCACACAGTTGCCCTTCATTATTGTTCACTTGTCCATAAACTTATTGATACAACCATGCCTATGTTGGAGATTGAGTGATACCAAATTTCTAATCGATGCATTGGTAGAGAGATGTGCATACATAAGGCGGGTCTGATTTGATGAACACCCAATACTATGGAATGCCGCATGAACTCTATCATCGTACTTTCATTAGGAAAACTCTTTTGTAAATTTATTAAAACAAGTGAGGTCGAGGATAAAGGAAAAAAGCCATAAGGACACTTGCAATCTATTTTACTTTGTTTTCTCTCTCACATTCAGTCACTAATGCAATGTGAATATGACAATGAGGTTTATCTTTTGTAACTTGTATAGAGATGATTTTGAAAAAGTGGAGGATATGCAAGTCCTTACTTCACCATAATGGAATCACATATATCTCAAAGACATTTTAGTCAACCAATATGTCAAAACAACATTTTGATTTAGATGTTTTCTTCAAAAATTAAAAAATATTAGAAGGTCCAAGGCATTAATACATGAGAAAGAAAATAAAAAGCTAGCTTTATGTTCACTAAAATATTTGGTGGCTCGATCACTAACCAAATACTCACACTTATTTGGTGGCTCTATCACCAACTAACTATTCACACCTCATGATATTTTGGGTGCTTAAGTATATCAATTTTATAAGTTGAACAAGGCATTCATTCCAAGTTCAGGTGTATCAACGTTATTAATCTCATCACTTTACAGGCTAAATACCATTAATGGATAGGGTGGCCACATAGATTAAGTCATCAAAACTTAAGAATTTGAGCCAAATTGTACACACTTCCCTCCCTCCTCCGCAGGAGATGTCGTGCATGGAGGGAATAACACATGGTACTCTATGTTCAAAATATTCTAGTGCTAATCAACTAACTCATCTCATCGATTTACTATTTATTGTTATTACTATTGTTAATGAAAATATTACATGGGAGAGACACTAGCCAATACAAAAACCAAGGGTTGTTCCGTGGCATCTCATATCTTTCTTGTTTTAACTATTTATGTTCAAATTTACATAGTGACTATGATTGTTGCATTAATGGTCACTCACACACTAGTTAGCGAGCCCTTTTAAGTAGGTATGTTATTAGCTAGTGTGTGAGAAATTCATAACAATAGTATCGAGAATGAGAGGTCCAATTGAACATATACTCTACAAATTGTAAATTTGGGTCACGCTTATTTTGTTTGTGAAGGAAAGCATTTTAAATATGTTCTGTTGTTGTGAAATTAATTATTGATGTGTGAGTGAGTTTGTTGTGTATTTGAAATTGCTTCTTCCGTGTTAGTTATATGTTTAACCTCAAGAATGTACAATGGTACAATGGTTATAGTTGGGAATTAACCTTGTGTGTGTATTGGTTTTTTCAGTTCCTTGAAGTCTCTATTCACTTTGCAAGAGACAACCAACGTCTAGAAGTCATCCACTCGTCAAAAGCAAGGATATCAATACAGGAAGAGAGGAGGTTATTGAGACTCACATGAAAGGATTTCTTATGAAAATATTATGGTAGAACCCACATGCCTCCATTTTTCCCAAAGAATTATTCTGTATATCCTTAGTTTCTGCGGACTAGGATAATGCAAGAAAAGTCATGAAATTGCGATATCCTTGGTTGTTGTAGGCTTGAATAGTCATCCGATCAATAGGTGACGAGGTGGCAATGATAATGGTAAAATCATGGAATAGGGGTGGATGGCCAAAAGAGCACCAAACACCATCCACTGCATCTGGATGATTATGCATACCCCATAGCTCACAATCAGACATAAGCTTCACTATAGAGAAATGCCCTATAGTGTATAAATAGAAACGTTTTTAATGCACACGTGTCACACAAATAAAGTTAGGTAAAAGGATGAGGGGAGGAGTCCTTATTTGTGAAAGGATCATTTTCATGAAAACATGACATAATATTTCATTGATTGTGGGCCTATAGATACACTGAGAGAAAATGTACATGTGTTTGGAAGAGAAAGAGCATTTATAAGTGAGGTCTAACTTCAAAAAGTGACACTTTGCACAACAATACATCTCTAAAAGAAGTACAAATTAAATATGACCCTTGAACACGAGTTACATTCTACAAAATGACTAAATGAAACCCAATAAAGGTGGACATACTGCGATACTACAACAACCACTGAAGATGAACCAACCACTTAAGATGAACCTCATATTTATAATACATGATTAATACTTTAACTTGTATAACTTGTAGTACTCATCATTTACTTCTTTGTGAGGGAGGAATTGTTTTTAATTTGTGTCTTAAAATTCTATTATAAATAGGGAATTTGTTACTAAAATGTGAATTCTAAAATTCACTTGACTTGAGAATGCAAGCTTCTTTCTTATAAATTGGATATGTTATAGTCTCCTAGTCTAACATTATGTTTTAATAAAGAGTAGTTCTAAAATTCACTTAACTTGATAAATCGAGCTTCGTTTCTATCAATTGGATATGATATACTTTCCTAATCTAACATTATGTCTTATTAGAGAGGAGGATAAACATTCAAAATAATATCACATGGAAACACAATATGTATTTAATCCTCTTTTAAATTTATGGCTTATATAAATTGAGCTATTAACATTAACTGCACCATAAATATTGAGATTAATAAGTAGGTCGATATAGAAGGAATTGAATACAATGGTTTATAAAATAGTATATAGGTTTTAACTTGTGATATACTTGGTTCTTCAACCTTTGTCTATCTAAGTGCGAGTAGATTCAATCTCCCACCTAAAAGTGACATTAGCTCAAATGTTTGTTTATAAGAGAATATCATTGATTTGGGTATGTATTTAGGCTTAAGTGCTTGTTGATGTGTTATCTTATCACCCATCAACTAGAGTGATTTCGATTCATACTTAATCAAGCGGAGACCAAATTTTAAAATTTGCTAAGTGCCAGATGACTGTCATCTATTGATGATGAAGACACAACAAGTATTTAAGAATTCAGTAGCATTTTATGATGTGGTGGTTCTTCTTCACATAATGTCAACGGGTTTGAACAAAAGAGAAGAAAATAAAATGATACCAAAAAGAAGGAAATTGTTTGTGTTCATCCTTTCAGTGGATATCCTTATGTCTCAACTTCATCCAATGTTTTACAGAATAAAAAATAGAGGTCACATGCCCAAGATATTGCCAATTTTATCACATCCTTCACATTTCCGCAATCTCCATTTTTCCCTCCACATTCCTCAAGTTGTACCCCTCAACTTCCCAACACTTAATCATTTTCATGATTTTCCTTGTATCTTCTCATTTTATTATTTTTATTTCTCCGCATTTTATTATTTTTATTTCTTTGCATTTTACTATTTTTATTTCTCTGCATTTTATTATTTTTATTTCTCCCACATTTTATTATTTTTATACTAAGTTTTAGCACCCCTGCATTTATCTCTTCCCTATATTTACTAAGTTTTACTACATACCCGCATTGAACAAACCCCCACATTTCTCTCCTCCCTATATTTACTAAGTGTTACTAAGTTTTACCGCATACCCACATGCTAACACTCCCGCATACCCACATGCTAACACTCCCGCATACCTACATGCACTCCACCTGCAAACCCACATTCCCACATCCCACACTTCTACATCCCGCAAACCCGCATTCCCGCATCCCACACTTCCGCATCTCGCAAACCCGCATTCCCACACTTCCATAGCCCAAATTATATACTTAGTTTTTGAGGAAGCTCATGCAGATGGATGACCTAATATCCTTCCCCCCGCATCGTCCTTCCTCTCGCACCCGCATGCCACGTCATACTTCCAATGCCCGTACCCACTTGCCATGTAATCATACACTCATATTCCATAAAGGATTTGTTTGGTTTTCCCTAAGGTAATCCCAACATATCCTCTCACATAATGAATGGATGTAGTTAATTAATGAAGATTAATTCTTGCATAGTTCCCCTAGATCAATATGTACGGAAACAACAATTACTATTTAATAAGAAGCATGCACCAAGTGTACAAAGAGGCAATTTTGAATAGTGAATTGGCCCCTAACTTGTGATTAAGGGGTACCTAGTGAGCAAAAAATCAAGGTTATACACACGATCTTCACACTTACCCAAGTGCATTGAAAGTGGAAAAAGATGGCAAACAAGAGGAAGAAAGAGCCTTTCTGTGGAGACACTGTGAATTTATTGGCTCATGATTGTAGGGATTTTTAATGGTCCATAACTTATAAGTGCTATTCTGAAATCCCCCATAAAGACAAGCTCCATAACAAAGTTTGGACGTTAAGAATAGTAAAAGGTAGATGCATACTGAAGGCATTCAATTTCAGAGAACTAGTCACCTGGTGCGCTAAGAGATTCGATTCAAAGAATATACTCATTTAGGTTAAGGAAAGAAGAAGAACTACCATCCCATTAACACCAAATAATTTCATAAGGATGCTATGACTCCTGACACTAGATAAAGTATTGAAGCTCTCTGAAGCAGATTGCTTTATGGATTCCCAAGGCGGTGGCATAAACTTACTCAAGGAATTCTTGGTCCAGCCCATGGTCAGACCCATGAACATCAATGAAATCAACACATGCATGTTGGACCAACCATTTAAAGAGTTTCCTAGATTTTTTCATGACTGGTTGGTTAAGACTCAATGATATATGTCCCCAGGTATGTCCTGTATGTCATCGATTACTCAGTAAGGATGGGTGCCATATTTGATTGGGCCCAAGTCATTTGGAACACAATCTCCCATCAATTGTCTACTTTCATTCAAACTAAGAGGTTCTACATGACCTCTTATTTGGTCTTGGCTCTGGCTGATCCAGAATCGGATCCAGAAGCTTGATGGGGCTTAGAAAAGGCCTAAAAATAAAAGTTCTCAAAATGGCTTCAAAATGGACGTGTGCGTAGACCTCGTCGATACGAACCCAATGCAACTTGAACGGGCTCAAACAAATGTCGTATTCTCAAGCTATGGCGATCTGTTCGTTTTTCCAAACATGCAAAAAAAATGTTGACTGTACAGTCCGTATAGTGCCACGTGGCAGCTGACTGTATAGGTTGTACAGTCAGCTGACGTGGCAGGAACAATCAATGCTGACATGGAAACTTCTGGAGGTGACACATGGAAGGGTGACTGGGCATATGGATGCTGACGTGGACAATACATGTGGACCAACCGGGAAGTGACACATGTTACCACTGCAAGGGTGACATGTGACACATCCGTACGATACGGTATGATGACAGGGTAGGTACATGTGGCAAACAATTGGACAGTTGGATGCTTGACATGTGGCAGATTAGTGGCAAATAGTGTGGTTCCATGTGGCCTAGACGTGGGATGCCATGTGGCACCTAGGGATTGGTTAAAGTTTCTATGGGAAAATTGGTTTAGAGTCAACGAGGTTCAAACACTGGACCTCTGTCTCGGCTACGCCTTGGCAGGGATGGGCTAGCCAGGTTGCCTGCGGGTGGTTCTTATAAAACATATGGCAAAGTTTATATTTGTTTTGAAACTGTGTGTTAGTCGGCGGAGGTTAGGGCTAGGGCTAGGCCCCATCCCCCAGTCACACCACTACACTCGACCACCAGCAAAACCACAAGCCATGGCGCTGTTAAATGGTTGGGGACTTAGCCCTTCGTTCCAACGCTCCACCATATGGCCTAAGAGTATATCGTTGGTTGGCGCGTATAGTAAGGGGTGTTTTTCGATTCTATGGGATGCTCCATACGACCCAGATGTAAGTGGATGGCGTGGATTTTTAGAACCCGGTCTGATCGGACCCTGGTCACATGAGTTGCACAATAAATCCAGGTGCTTGCGGGTTAAGGGCCAGTGCGCAGCCCCTAAGGGGTTGGCGCTTGGCCATATGAAAAACCATATAACCCTGTTTTAGAAGCGTGCACCCAGGACTG
>JZKD02S0330461.1:0-19350 GCA_000966675.3 Picea glauca | reverse complement strand
GTATGGCTTATCTTTAAACCCCAAGAAATCCTTGTTTTCTATGAAGGAAGGGAAGCTTCTAGGCCATATAGTATCAGCAGAGGGAGTAAGGATTGACCCTAGTAATTTAATGTAATTTAATGTAATTTAATGTAATTTAATAATAATTTCACTAGTCAATGTGTTATTGTGAGAAATGACTGCTCTGCGTGTACAGTGACTGAAAGTCTTAAAGTTGCAGGCAAAAACGTTGTGTGTTATGGCTATTTTTATTGTAGTCCATCCACTGTGATTCGAGCCTTTGGTTAGATAGTCCGTTCAATTTAATAATTCTCACCATTTAATGCCCTGGGCTGATTTGAATTGTTTGAGGTAGTGTTCTTAAGTTATATTTGATAACTTGTTTAGTTGGGTAGATAGGTTTTTTTTTATATCCGAATATGAAGGATATGTGTCATTTTTTTCATATTTAATGTGGAATTGACATGTTATACTTCAAATTTTATATAAATGTGAAGTAACAAAAAAATATACAATGTTGATTTTAATCTAAAGTTTAAATCAAAAATATTTTTATTTTTATTTTTTTAGTTATGAAACATTAATGTTTAAGATTTGAGGAAGATTATAATCATCTACGAGGATAAATTTAAGATAATTTCATATTTGTGGAAGTTTAGATAATATCATATTTGTGAAATCAAATAACTAGAATGCACATTGCAAAAATTGAAGCGAAGAAAAATGCAAGGGTGCTCGCATAAAGATTACAACAACTCGTTTTCCCCCAAGTTTGTAGTTATGCATAAGACTTCATGAATTGCAATTGATCAGCATTGTAATTTTGTTTTATATTTAATGAAAACACCTACCAACGGACTGAGGGGAAGCCGCAATATTGAACATGATACCATGAGTGGGAATTGGAGAGGGGAAACTGAGAAGTTTATGTGAAGAAAATAGGAAGCTTGCCTAGAAATCCAACCTACACATGCATGACCTCAAATGACCAACTTGTTTGAAGCACCATGTTCACCATGTTCATAAGAAAACCCGTTAATGGCATGATATTATGTGGTTGGGGCAGTTATGATCTAGGAGGATCTCGGTGGCCACCCACCTATTCCAACTGGCTCAAAACAGTTTTTTGACAATTTACTATTTTTAGTAGTTTTTTTGGTCCTGCACTTTTGGGACCATTTTGAGGGCCTAAACGATGTTTTTCCACAATCAGGAACCTCTATTATAGTCATAGGCTCTGATTGATCCCTCTAAATGAAGCTCCTTGTCAATACCTTTCCAATGATCTATCGTGCACTCAAAACAGAGATTGTATGCAAATGTTACGACCTCGAGAAGTTGATGTACTAACTTACCCCAACAGGGCCCACGTGACTTTTGGTGCTTCATATCCTAGGGATAGGATTTCTTTTTCCTAAGTTTTATCCTTGTTTATTAGTCATAATTAGTCATTATCCAGTCTGCTATAATTTAGGGGAGAATATTCCACCTGGAGAATATTATCTTTCAGTTGACACTTCAGTTTGACTAGTTGAGTTGAGTTCAAATGTTGCATTGGTTTTGTCACCATGCATCATTGGGATCATCACCATGATAATTCATCCTTGCCTTGGTATCATCACCAGAGTGGCGCATTAGCCTTGATTCCCTAAGTTAACTCCTCACTACTCTCTACTCAGTCAGTTAACTGAAAACTAGTTGACTAGTTAACTCAACTAGGTGGAAATTCACTCTCGTAACTATTGGTGTGTGTTCAAATCACTCTATACCACCCCCATTGTGCATTGGTTATCCTCCAATCGAACTCATTGAATTATACAGAGTATATCATGTGTAAATTATTCATTATTCATAATGGTTAATGAGAATTCTTCCATTCTTTCTCTCCTTCTTCTTCTTCCTCAAATTCTCTCTGTAAATGTGTGTATTATTGTTTAGCTAGATCTATTTTGTGAAAGTTCAACATATTTACATGGTATCAGAGCTGATAGACTACTAAGAAAAAGCTACACCAAAATGTTTTGCAGGTACATAAGATTGAAGACAACGAAAAGATGGAATTCCAAAAAGAATTCATTCTTACACCTTACAACTATTTTGCATGGAAGGAGAAAATAGCCATACATCTCCGATATAGAGGGTTGTACAGGTTAACCATGAATACATATACAGAGCCGACATTATCCATAGAAAAATCCAAGTAATTAAATCGCATGGATGAGGCACTCGGAACAATTTGTAGTCTTATTTCTCCTGATCTCCTTTTTCACATATCTTCCTGTAAGACTCCCAATGAAGCCTGGAAAACCTTAGAAGGGATATTTGGAAAATAGAATGAGATGAGGGGACACATGATGGAGGTGGATCTACTCACATTGGATCCAAAAAGGTTCGACAATATCCAAGATTTCTTTACAAAATCCAAGGATTTATTGTCGCAACTCAAAGCTTGTGGGGTTGATAAATCGACAGAGGAGAAACAAATGGTTCTCACCGTTCTCTCCAAGCTTGGTCCTGAATTCTCTGTATTCGTATCCACATTCCATACTGTCAGATTCATCTCTAGAGCCACCTAGAAGATTCTTTCTCTTGAGGAATTTATCGAATCCCTAACACAAGAGCAAACCAATCTCATCAACATGGGCACAATCAAAGGCCCAAGGGCGCATGCATTCATTGTGCAGGATGGCAGCCACAAATAACATAAATATAAATATAAAGATAAACATAAATCTCATGCACATTCGAAGAAGGAAGGGTACACAAAACCCTTCACCAATGCCTATGGATCCAAAGGGGAAAAGGGAAGAAAAGGGGAGAAATGCACGTACTGTCACAAAGGATTCCATTCGGAATCCACATGCATGAAAAAAAAAAAAAGATCTGATGTCTCAAATACTTCAGAAAAACAACCTTGGAGATCACATCCCCGAGGCTGCAAAGAAGAAGAAGCCAGAAGATCCAAATTCCAAGAAAACCAATTCTATCCATGCCTTGATTGCCATCAACTCCTCTCCTGATGCTTGGATCGTAGATTTAGGAGCATCACATCACATAGCTGCCTCAGAAGTAGTCTATTCTTCATTGGATGCATGCAAAGGTCCTCCTATTCTGATGGAGGACAACTCTTCTATCGAAGTCACCGACAAAGGAATTGAACTCACCAATGGAAGCTTCGAGAATGTGTTTCATGTTCCCAAGCTTTCTATCAACCTTATCTCTATGTATCAGATGACGAATTCAAACACCAGAAAGAAATTCATATTCACACCAAATTCCGTGGACATCTACGACATGCAAAACAACTCTAGGGTTGCTACCAGTGAGGTAAATCATCAGTCTAGATTGTATACTTTTTTCGAATTCATTAAACCTAATTCTGATTTACTGCTTACTCATGCTGATGCAAGTAGTAGGATATGGCACTAAAGGTTTGGACATTTGAATTTCAGATACATGCAACAACTTAGCAAGCACAAATTAGTTGATGGTCTACCAGACATCCATTTCTCCAAGGGAGTATGTGAGGGATGTGTTCTCGAAAAACACCCTCAAGAGAAATTTGACAAAGGAAAGTCTCAGCGAGCTTCCACACCTTTAGATCTGATCCACAGTGACCTCATGGGTCCTTTTCTGCATCCATCGATCAACAAAGTGAGGTTTGTTCTCATTTTTTTTGACGATTTCTCACGTTTTACATGGATCTACTTTCTCAGGAAAAAATCTGAGGTCTTTCAACACCTCAAAGATTTCAAAGCCCTGGTTGAGACACAGTCTAGAAAGAAGATCAAAGTCCTCCGAACTGATAATGGAGGAGAGTATGTAAATCATGAGATCCATAATATTTTCCATGAGGCAGGGATTCAACTGCAGCATACAGTTCTCTACACTCCTCAGCAAAACGTAGTTGCTGAGCGGAAAAACAGATCTCTAAAGGAGATGGCATCTTGCATTTTGCATGCAAAGTCACTACCACATAGACTATGGGCCGAAGCACTTAATTGTGCAACATACATTCAAAACAAATCTCCCCATAGATCTGTCAAGGATAAGACCCAATATGAGGTTTGGAACGGCCTCAAACCGGAACTGACCCACTTTCACATTTTTGGTTCACGTGCATGGGCTCGGATTCCCTCTGAAAAGAGGAAGGCACTTGATCCACAGAGCATTGAGTGCATTTTTGTTGGATACCCCGACGATGTGAAGGGATATCAGCTTATTGATATTTCCTTGGACCGGCTCATCATTGAGCGTAGTGTCCAATTTGAGGAAAGTGTCTCGCATGTACCTCAACAGCCGCATGCAAACACCTTCACTCTTCTGCTTGTTCGAGATGATGAGAATGCACATGTTGACTCTTATTCAAATGAGAGTTTTGATTCAGAGGACTCATATGATTCAGATTTAGAGTCAGTACAACCAGATGCAGATTCAGAGCATCCAGATGCAGTTGCGGAGCCAGAATAGAGGCCCAAGTGGGCACAGACTACTCTTCTGGATGTAGGGGATCTTGTTGGTGATCCAGCAGATACTAGGAGGACTCGATATGATTTTTATGAGCCTCTTATTGCACTCACTGCCACTGAACCATTTCCCTCTAGGCATATTTTCTTAGTTCAGTCTTCCAATCCACAGTCTTATGGAGAGGCTGCTGGAAATCCCTTTTAGGAATCCGTCATGCAGGAGGAGTACAACTCCCTCCTCGAGAACCAGACTTAGGATCTGGTTCCCATTCCTTTTTGGAGGAAACTTGTAGATGCAGATGGGTCTACAGGACCAAGAGCACAATGGATGGACAGATCAACAGATACAAAGCCAATCTTGTTTCCAAAGGCTTTCAGCAGGTTCATGGTATTGACTATGATGAGACCTTTGTTCGAGTAGTGAATATGGATTCCATTCAATTGGCCCTTGCCATTACAACAACCAAAGGATGGGAAGTCCATCAGATGGATGTGAAGAATTCATTTCTTCATGGTGATCTCTCTGAGGATATCTACATGGATCATCCCCAGGGATTTATGCAGGACTCATCTTTGGTCTATCGACTGAAGAAATCACTTTATGGCCTCAAGCAGGCTCCGATGGCATGGTATGCCAAGATGGACTCCTACCTGTTGTCACAGAACTTTGTACATTGTAAATTAGACCCAAATGTCTACATTCTCAAGACAACTGATTCACTTCTACTTTTAGTTCTCTATGTCGATGATTTGTTGATCACTGGGTGCTCGACTTCAGCGATTGTTGCAATCAAAAGGATTCTACATGAAATATTTTTTATGACGGACATGGGTCCGCTAGACTTCTTCCTTGGACTCGAGATCATTCAGGATGCATTAGGCATCAAATTGTCTCGGTCCAAGTATGCACGAGATCTCCTTGAGATATTTCATATGATAGACTGGAATTCTACTCCGACTCCTTTCCTATCAGGAGTCAAGCTTGAGGATGGCGGGGAGACTCCACTGGTTGACAACACACTCCACAAACAGCTAGTGGGGAGCTTGTTGTATCTCACACACTCCAGACCAAACCTCTCCTATGCAGTTGGCGTAGTTTCCAGGTTCATGCAGGAGCCGCATGAGCTACATTGGAAAGATGCAAAGCGTATCCTTCAATATGTACAGGGCACCATTACCTCTTGGATTCATTATGAAGTAGATTCTAAATTAGATCTCATTGGGTTTACTGATTCCAACTGGGTTGGCGATAGCATTGATCGCAAGTCCACATCTGGTTACTCACTCAGTCTTGGGTCTGGGCCTATCTATTGGTTGAGAAAGAAGCAAGATGTCATTTCTTTATCTTCAACCAAGGTAGAGTACATAGGGGTAGTTAACATAAGCATTCAGACTATGTGGCTACAACATTTTCTCACTGAGTTGGGCATTCAGTTTCATTGGACGATCGTCATCTGGTGTGACAACCAGAGCACTCTGAAGTTCTACAGAGATCCAGTTCAGAGGCAGAAGACAAAGAACATCGAGATACACATGCACTACATCTGGGACTTAGTACACGAGGGGATCATCGACTTACAATTATGTCCTTCAACATAATAGACGACAAACATCTTCACCAAGACCTTCACTGTGAAGAAATTCTATTCTCTGTGAAGTCGTCTTGGAGTGAAGGACACAGTTGCCTAGCAACTGTAGTTCTTCTTTTTACATACATTGTACCTTGAGGGGGGGGTTTTCCCATTAAGTTTTCCCTCTTTCCTCACTTTATTTTCAGTGTATCTTTTGTACTTGGGTACCTAACATGGCCTCGTTGTCGGGACCCAATCTTTATTTTCAGCATAGCGATGTTCAGGGGGGGTTTTGGAGTTACTTCACACACACCTAGGATTTCTTTTTCCTAGTTTATTAGTCAAAATTAGTCATTATCCAGTCTCTTATAATTTAGGGGAGAATATTCCACCTGGAGAATATTCTCTTTCAGTTGACACTTCAGTTTGACTAGTTGAGTTGAGTTTAGATGCTGCATTAGTTTTGTCACCATGCAACATTGGGATCATCACCATGCTAATTCGACCTTGTCTTGGTATCATCACCAGAGTGGTGCATTAGCCTTGATTCCCTAAGTTAACTCCTCACTACTCTCTATTCAATCAGTTAACTGAAGACTAGTTGACTAGTTAACTCAACTAGGTGGCAATTCACTCCCATAATTGCCTGAGAGACTAGACTAGGTGGCAGTTCACTCCCATATCTATTGGTGTGTGTCCAGATCACTCTAGACCACCACTATGGCGCATTGGTTATCCTCCAGTTGAACTCATTGAGTTTTACAGAGTATATCATGTGTAAATTATTCATTATTCATAACGATTAATGGGAATTCTTCCATTATTTCTCTCCTTCTTCTTCCTTCTCAAATTCTCTCTGCAAATGTGTGTATTATTGTTTAGCTAGATCTATTCTGTGCAATTTCAACACATTTACAGTTAGGTTTTTGGATGTCTAGGGTTTTAGAATTCATGTTTATTGTAAAAATTCCTTCATAGCCTCATTGTACTCATCTTATTGCGAATGAGCGTATATGTCACATCTCTTCTCATAGATAATCTACCACCATTCTAGCACGCTTGTTTTCAGTCTGCATTTTATAGTTTCAACATATTTCTTATTTAATAGAAGTCAAGTTTTATTGTATCTCTGTTATTATTCACTTTGTCTCCATGTTAATATTATAAATTTGTGTTTTCATTCTGTTCCACTCATAAATCTAGATCAAATTCTGACTGCCTTCAGAACTTGTACTCGGAGGAGTGAAGGGTCGATTGCATTTTTCAGCCAAGAGTACATGGAAGTGCCCCTTCGATTCAAGAGCTTGAATCGAGGGTTTCTTTTGAAAGAAGTAAGTTGAGGAACCTAACGGAGAGAAGAATGTCCCAAATCGGGAAAGGAAGAGGCAGAATGGGGAAAAAGAGAGAACATGCAGTGACATAGTGGTAACACAAATGAGCATAGAGCTCAATGAAGAGTGCATGCACAGACCATAGCAAAGAAAAACTGGGAAGTTTTCATGAAGAAAATAGAAACCTTGGACAAAGAACGAATGGCCATAGCTTGAGATATTGTTCATAGAATATCAGTGCCCATGCACTTAATCTCCCCCAAAAGGATATCTCATATCATTATGTTGTTTACCTTATTTAAAAAATAAGTCATAGAGTATAGATGCCCATGGAGTTAATCTCCCCCAAATATCATTATGTTGTTTACTTTTTTCCAGTAGAAAATTTCACAAATTATATCAAGAAAATATAATGTTTGCATCCGCAAAGTACAAATAAGAGAAACAAGGCAATAAGGTTCCATGCACTAAATCAGGCCCATAAACTAAAAAAAACTAGAGACAACTTGAAATATCCAAACAAATGACTCCTTTAAACTAATACCTTCCAGTGCAAAATCATGGAACCTGATTTTGTTAATCACTCAAATCTTGTTCTGAAGGAACAACAGTACATTCAATCATGAAAACAAAACAGTGAGCAAGAGAGGCAAAAAATTAGTAGATTTTGATCATCTGGCGTTGACTCTCGCCTCCTTCCTTCCCTAAATGAAGCATGATGAGGCCCTCGGGTTCAACTAATGATTTTTTTGATAATGCATCAACATCTTTGTTAAATTCTCGGTATATGTGAAAGGCTTGAAAGCTTTCAAAAGAGTTCCTGAGTAATTGAGTTCTATTTTCCATCCTTCAAGATACGTTACTCGAAGCTCGCTTTTTTCGTTCAGCCAGTTAACAATTACCTTTGAATCACCCAGGATTTGAATCTTAGGGAGTGAAAGTAGATTTGTTAAGAATAAGGTAGCCCATGTGCCAAGTAATTCTTCCTTTGAGTTTGTTCCTGGACCACAATTCATATACCACTTATGATTTACCAAGGATGAAAGTCTAATTGTACCTCTAGCTCCACAACACTAACCATCTGCCTTTGTTGCTCCATCAAAACAAGCAACTGGAAAATCAACTATCCGATTTATAAAACAAGAACACAACAAGGATTTTAATATAGATTCCCTAGGTTTGTGGATAGTTCCAAGTGTGTGAATCACAACCAACTGAATCGATGGCTTTTTCTCTTCAAACAACGCTGCATTTCTTTCTATCCAGACTATAATGTCCCCAAGGCCGAGCCCTGTTGTAAATATTATTTATTTAATGAATTTTAAATATGTTTTATAGGCTAGTGAGACAAGTTTATATAAGCTGGTGGGCTTATGTGATTGTTAGTCCAGAGAGCCTAAGTGTTGAAGACCAAGAGCTTGATTTTGTACATGTATCCATGCAGAACATTAATAAAATTATAAACACTGATGTGTGCAGACCGACCACGATGAATGAGTGATGGGGGACTAAGCTTCCATAGAGTGGGCAAGTGATTAGGGGTTGGAAGGTGGGAAAAGGGGCTAAGTGTTGATCCTAGGGGCTTAAGTCCTTGGGAATAATATTTTAATATTATTCCAAAAAGGAATGTGAATTATATGTTTTTTATCCTAAGTTCCTGGAAGGGGGAAAACATGAGTAAAGGGGATGCATGCTGATGGAATGCATGTAGCTTCATGGGTGACCAGTGTCAACCCAAACACATGTAGATAAAACGACCAAGATGAGCCGTGTTGGGGGTTCCTCCTCCATTCTACCTGACCGTCTGAGTGTGAACCCATTTGACCTCTGCAAGAGACCCTCGTGCAATTCTGAAACTGTGGGTAAAGCCTGTGTTGATTTCAGGAAGGCTTGTGTTTGTTTCTAAAAAGCCATTACACCTCTATTTTGAACCATGGATTCTATGTTCATCCCCTGCGTGGAATGCTTGTCATGTGTCCCTGAGAATCAGAGTGTGAATCTATCCTGTGATTGTTGAGCCTATTTGGGAAACCCATGTTTGTTTTCCCAATTGGTTGTTGTGGCCACGTAGTGTTGGACTGGACGTGGCTTTCTGGCCAGTGTAAATCTGTGTTGAGACTATGTCTAACCTCTCTCCAGGTGAGGGAGGTGATTGTAATTTGAAGAGGCAGGTTGTAAGGCCTATGCGAAACTCTCTCCAGGTGAGGGAGTTTGTTGGGAAGAGGTTTCTTCAAGAGAGTGTCCATCACCATCTTCGGGCTCTAAGACTTCCTGATTCGACCTATTTCTGAGACCTAGAGAGGGAGGTGTAGCACCGATGGACTGCTCTTGTGAAGGTGTATTCTCTTGGGCGGAACAGGCATGTGGGGAATGAGATTCCGAGAGTAGTGGGAGTAAGAAGGCATCCTGGAAAGAACCCTTCCATTCATTCTATGGAGTTTTCCCTGTAACCTCAGCCTAGCCTAGGATTCCTTGCCTTGGGGTGGAGCTTAGTCCCATCTCGGGGGTGACCCACTGCTGAGTTTGATGAGCAGCGTGGTCTAAGGCTGGGAGGTTCGTGGAAGGCCTACACGATGTTGGTGGAACTACCACTGTTTCAAAGATAAGTACTAGATGATATTTTAATTATGTTTGCATGCCTATGTATTTATATTATCATGTATTCTATTGTGCATATGAATTAATGTCAATGCCATGGATTATTTGTGTTAGCAGTAATCTTATGCTCACTCTGAGTTTAAATGTGTTAATTTGTTTTTAAATGCTTGTTATAATTAAGCATAAAAATATTTTTGTTCCGTAAAGTAGCATCTACTCGGCTTGTTGTTGGATGACGGAAAGGAGAAAAGGGCATTACAGGTGCCCCAGTCCTATTCGTGAAGAAAAAGGATGGAATGATGAGGTGAATGTACCCCTTCTTCAGAAGCTCTTCAAGCTGCAATTGCAACTCTTTCAGCTCTGGCATACTAATTCTATAAGGAGCTTTCAAAACTAGAGCTGCTCCAAGCATCAAATTTATTGAAAAATCGATGTCTCCCTTCGGAGGTAGTCCAAGTAATTCCTAGAATACATCCTCAAACTCAGTAAGTACCTCATGGTCTCCAATCCTTGAGACTTCATCTCTAGATGCTTCCTCCACATGGGCTACAAATAATTGACAACCTTTCCTGTAGCACTTCTTCAGCTGCATGGCTAAGATTTCTCTAACAACCACAACTCTGGGAATTCCTTGGATTGTTTTCCGATTCCCCTCCTCATCCAGGCATGTAAACCTCTTGTTACGACAATCCAGGAGGGCATGGTGCTGGTCCAACCAATACATCCCAATTAAACAGTCATAAGAGCCTAAAGGCCGAATATTCAATTCAGCCTTTGTTCTCAATCCCTTCATGTCCACAGGATAGGACTTAACCAACTCAGTGACTTTCCTCTTGGTTCCTATAGCCAACTGCACTAACCAAGACTTTTCATGTTTTCTTCTTGATAAATGAAAACTTTCCACCACCCTAGGATCTACATAACTATGAATAGCCCATGAATCAATTAAAATAATAAATGGTCAGTTGTTAAGCATGCCTTCCACTTCAATCATGTGCGATTGAAATTCAACTTTCTTGTTGTCCAGGGCTACATAGATCCTTGGCATTTTACTACCCATATCCTCTACTATTTCAGCTTGTTGAACATTATGGAAAGTTCTTGCTTTACCATTTTTATGGGGACAATATTTGTACTTGTGGTTCCCTTTACAACCCCAACACTGAATGGGTGTCTGTCTCTACCTTTGTTCCCCCACTTCAGCCATTCTCAGCTCTCTAAACGATGGCTATCCCTGAGGACTATTTCTAAAAAAGGGAGGTTTGTTTCCCTTTTGCCTCTGCTCTTTCTTGAACTTCCTCTAATCATCCCAAGCCTTCCGAAAAGTAGGCTTTTCTCTTTGTTGTTCATATAAGCATTTCGACATTCTTATTGTTTCTTCCATAGTCTTAGGATCATCATATTGAATATTGTCACTAATGGAAGATGACAGTCCACTCAAATACCTTTGAATATTGACAGCCTCATCTTTGATGAATGGAACATACTTCAGTAGTTCCAAAAACCTTCGTTCATATTCATCATTGGTCATGTTGCCCAGCTTGAGTTCAAAGAACTCCTTCATCTTTCTGTCATAGTATATTTTAGTCAGGTATTTCTTCTTGAAATACCTCTTGAACTCCTTCCAAGTTACATCTTTCTCTTTGATGTGTTTCACCTGCACAAACTGATCCCACCACATGGATTCTTTTCCTTTCAGTTGATACATCGCAATTATTCCTTCTGCATGAGCAGAATAATTCTGCAGTTGGAAATATTTCCTCATGCCAAGCTTTTGGCATCTTCCTCTTTCTTATGTTCTCCATCAAATGTAGGAAGCTTAATCTTGTTCATCTCCCCTTTCAATTCATCCACTCCATATCTTCGGTGTTTTCTGGTAGGGGACAGGCTTGAACTACTGTGTGCCTCCCTACTAGAATGCTTTGGGGAGTGACGATGATGTTTACTACCACTCCTTGACCTTCTTCTCCTCTCAATGGTCTTAACACTTATTCATCTTCTTTTCCTCTCAGGGGTCCTACGACTCTCTGTCTTGCTTGAGTCACTCCCCTTCTCCAATTTCCTTTCTATTATTTCCAGGCTCTTCAACATTTTTAAGTTGAATTCACCTTGTTGATCCCTGACCCTCATGAGCTTTCAGCTATCAGCTCGGTGAGCCTGGGAATCTCTCTGCAGTCCTTCAATGATTTTCATTATATGCCCTTCCTTATCCAATTCTCTTCCATGCCCATTGGAGTTCGATCCTTTGACTCCCAGGTTGACATCCCTTCCCTCTCTTTTGTTCTCTGAATCGGAGGCAACCTGCACCTCTCCCATTTCTATACTCGATGTCGATTCTCGGATGTCCTGACACTCGTTGAACTTTGCACACACAACGTGCAGTCAATCGAAGTGTGTCAAGCCTTGAACCCTTAATAAAACCACAACATTCATAAACCAACATGAATAAGAAAACATTTCAAATCCACTAAGTTTTTTGAGCTCTGTTTGGCTCTGTAAACTTCGGGACTTTAGGAATTCGAGTTTTGGGTTTTGATCCATGAAGATCTAACAGTTAAATCCTCAACGGTTCTTTTGTCTTTGAAAATTTTGGGACTTCAGGGCTTCAGGGTTTTGGGTTTCGGGGTTTTGTTCCCCAAAGGTTCTCGCACTCGCTTCCCTCTCCAAATCCTGACTCTGGAACTTCTGACCTCTCTTCCCCCCCCCCTGGGCCCATAGCACAGTTGTTGCCAACTAAGGTAGGAATTTATGGACTTCGACACTTCGGGTTTCGGGTCTTTGGTGCCCGAGAGTTCATGAGGCAATGAATCCCAACTTCTTGTCACTCCAATCCTTGAATTCCAAAATTCAATTTCCTTACCCTCCGGCCCTACAACACAACTATATCCCACATACACAGTGGCAAGTGGCACACTCAGGAGGGTCCACGTCACCTTTGGTGATGTCATCGGGTCCCACCACTCTCGCTTTTCTTCTCGACCCACTAGCACGTGGTACACACCCATGTGTCCATGTCCATTGCAAGTGAAATCCAACAATTAGGCCTCTCTCAGATCTACGACGTAGATCCTTTTGGTGTTTTGGCGTTTCGAGGTTTCAGGCATTGGGAGTTCGTTCATCCACACATCTCGAACTTCTGTTTACCAAAATCCCAAAATTACTATCTACTGAACTCTTAATCCAATGGTCAAGTTCCTCTCCTACGATCTACGGTGTAGATTGTTTCGGGATTTCGGGTTTCATTATTTCGCAACTTGCGAAAACAAGGGCTCTTGTCCTTTGGTTTCCTGGGTGCTGAAACATCGTCCGGTAGCCATGTGTCCCCCCGATGGACTGTCCTGATGAATTCGGGATTTTTCTTATCGCGATTTCCACGTTCCTGTGTAACTCCAAAGGGTTTTAAGCCCTGTGCATGTTTTCTAGATCTGATGATCACGAGGGTTCTCCTTTCCTCCCGAATAGATCCTATGGCTCCAACACTTCTAGTGTAGAGTCCTCTCTCCTTGTGGCCATATACCACACCGGCTACAGTTTCATAACATTGCTACACCTCCTGAGCTTTGTAACATGGTCAAGTAACTCCTTGACACTCAAGAGCATTCAAAGGTCCGAAATTGGTCCTTTAGACACAATTTCTCCTCAAACCCTCGGTCCAAAGACCACTTATCTGGCCCATCTAGGCTCAGCATCGAAACCTTGGCTCTGATACCAAACTATAACGCCCTTTTGGCTATCTTGGGAAGCCATTGCCCAGATGGAGTCATAGCCCTGCTCCGGGGTGGAAGGTCTTCTCAATCAAAGATAAGTACAATTCTCTATTTATTGTATGTTGTGTATGTTGTATACAGTTTTAATGTTATTGAATTTGTTTATATATACATATATATACATTGCATATATGTTTGCATTACCACATCCATGATGGTACATAATGTGTCTCATATTTCATTACTTAAGAAATATATATACCTGATGCTAATCATGTAATCGATTGGAATATGATTCGGGTGGAGAAACAAGGTGTCTTGCAAATGCATCATGTACGCATATTGGACAAAAAAATAAAACAGCTCCAGAATCGAGCTATTGAGCTTGTAAAGGTCCAGTGGACCTGGTATGGTCCTGAGGATGTGAAATGGGAGCATGAGAACACTATGCAGGCATAATACCCGCATATTTTTTAAGATTTTGGAAATCTTGTTGATGTTGTGTGAAAGTTGCACTGAGGACAGTGCAAAAATAAAGGGAGGGGGATTGTAATGTCCCCAAGGCCGAGCCCTGATGTAAAGATTTCATTATGAATTGTAAGTATGTTTATAGGCTGGTGAGCCAAGTTTATATAAGCTGGTGGGCTTATGTGATTATTAGACTAGGGAGCCTAAGTGTTGAAGGCCAAGAGCCTGCTTCTGTATATGTAATCATGCAGAACATTAATAAAAATATAAACACCACCGTGTGTAGGCCGACCATGATGAATGAGTGATGGGGGAATGAGCATCCACAGAGTGGGCAAGGGATTGGGGGGTTGGAAGGTGGGAAAAGGGGCTAAGTGTAGAGCCTAGGGGCTTAAGTCCTTGGGAATAATATTTTAATATTATTCCAAAAACTATGTTGAATGTGAGTTTTTATCCTAAGTTCTTGGGGAAGGATGAGGGAATGAAAAATGGGAAGGAACACATGCTGATGAAGTGCATGCAGTTTCATGGGTGAAAAGTGTCATCCCAAGTGCATGTAGATAAAAGGGTTGAGTTGGGCCGTGTTGGGGGTTTCTCTCGCATTTTTCCATCGAATGTTCCATGGGAGCTCGGGACTGTTGCGTCTGAGCTCATGACCATCCACAATTGACCTCTGTCTGGGGTTTTGTTCTCAGATCCCTTACTTGAACAATTGATCCTATGTGTGGGATCTTTGTCCCGAAACCATAGTCATGAGACTATGTCGTAATTGCAGTTAAAACTGCTGAATTGAGATATGATGGGGGTCCCTTCTCCCATTCCACCGTCGACTGTCTAGATCAGAGTCCCATCTAACCTTTGTAGAAATACCCTCGTGCAATTATAAAACCAAAGGAGGCATGTGTTGTTCTGGAAGGTCGGTACACCCCCTCTGTTCTGAACCGTCGAGTCTCAGTCAACCCTTGCATGGATTGTTTGTCATGTTTCCTAAGAACCAGTGCGTGAGTCTATCCCGTGTTGCCGAATTGAGAAAATGGAAGTGTCTTGTTCTTGCTAAATCCTTGTTGTGCTGTTGCACCTGTCTATTTCTATCCCGGGGTGTTCGTGTCTAGATTCCCATTGATTGTGGTGGCCATGCAATGCTTGACCCTGTGTGGCTTGTTGACTAGTATATACAACACTTTCTCCAAGTGAGAGAGGTGGTTGAGGTCAAAAGGGCAGGTTGCCTGGACTTTGAGCGACTCTCTCCAGGTGAGAGTGTGTCCAGGAAGGAGAGAGATCCTGGAAGGAACCATGTAGCTGCCACAGAGCTCGAAGATTTCCGGTCCATTCTGTTGCTGAAGCCCAAGGCAAGGGAGGTTAGCAGCCGAAGGAATGTCTAGGTAACAGAGAAGGTGTATACTCCTAGGGTTGGAATAGGCATGTGGGGAAGGAGAGTCTGTGGGCAGTGGGCATAAGTGGTTCCTGGGAGAGAATCCTTCCTTGTGCCTGTGTGTTTTCCCTGTAACCTCAGCCTAGCTTAGGATTCCTTACCTTGGGTGGAGCTTAGTCCCATCTCGAGGGTGACCCACTGCTGAGCTTGATGAGCAGTGTGGTCTAAGGCTGGGAGGTTTGTGGAAGGCCTGCACGTGGTTGGTGGAATTACCACTGTTTCAAAGATAAGTACCAGATTATGCTTTAATTGTGTTTTGCATGCCTGTGTAATTATATTTATCATGTATATTGTTGTGTAATCATGAATTATTGTTAATTCCATGGATTATTTATGTTAGCAGTAATTCAGAGCTAACTCTGAGTTTGAATGTGTTTAAGTTGATTTAAATGCATGCTATATATAAAAATAAGTATGAGATTGTTATTCCGTACAGTAGAGTCTTCCCAACCAATGGGTCGAGGGAGCATTACAGAATGGTATCAGAGTGTTACAAATTGGTATTAGAGCGTTACAAATTGGTATCAGAGTGTTGGAGCCATAGGATTTGCTCGAGAGGAAAGGAGAACCCTCGTGACCGACAAATCTGGAAAACATGCGTAGGGATTAAAACCCTTTGAAGTTGCACAAGAACGTAGAAATCGCGATACACGAAATCCTGAATTTGTCAGGATAGTCCATCGGGGGGACATGTGGCTTCGGGACAATGTTTCATCACCCGGGAAACCAAAGGAAAAGAACCCTTGTTTTCACAAGTTGCGAAATAACGAAGCCCAAAATCCTGAAACGATATACACTGTAGATTGTAGGAGAGGAACTTGACCGTTGGATTAAGAGTTTAGTAGACAGTAATTTTGGGATTTCAGAAAATGGAAGTTCGAGATGTGTGGATGCATGAACTCCTGATGCCTGAAACCCCAAAATGCCGAAACACCGAAAGGATATGCATCGTAGATCTGAGAGAGGCCTAACTGTTGGATTTCACTTGCAATGGACATGGACACATGGGTGTGTACCACATGCCAGTGGGTCGAGAAGAAAAGCGAGAGTGGTGGGAATCAATGATGTCATTGAAGGTGACATGGACCCTCCTGAATGTGTCACTTGCCACTGTGGATGTGGGAGATATTTGTGTTGTAGGGCCGGAGGGTAAGGAAAACGAATTTCAGAATTCAAGGATTGGAGTGACAAGAAGTTGGGAGTCATTGCCTCTTGAACTCCCGGGCACCGAAGACCCGAAACCGAAGTGTTGAAGTCCCAAAATTCCTACCTTAGTTGGTGACAACTGTGCTATGGGCCCAAGGGGGGGAAGAGAGGTCAGAATTTCAGGAGTCGGGAGTTGGAGAGGGAAGCGAGTGTGAGAACCTTTGGGGACCAAAACCCCAAAACCTGAAACCCCAAAGCCCCAAAGTCCAGAAATTTTTTAAGACAAAAGAACCATCGAGGATTTAACTGTTGGATCTTTATGGATTGAAACCTAAAACCGGAAGTCCTGAAGTGTCAAAGTTTGCAGAGCCAAACATAGCTTAGAAAACTTAGTGGATTTGAAATGTTTCCTTATTCACGTTGGTTTATGAATGTTGTGGTTTTATTAAGGGTTCAAGGCCTGAAAAAATTCGGTTGACTTCATGTTGTGTGTGGAGAGTTCAATGAGTGTCAGGACAGCCAAGAATCGATGCCAAGTATAGAAATGGGAGAGGTGCAGGTTGCATCCAATTCAGAGAACGAAAGAGAGGAAAGGGATTTCAACCTGGGAGTCGAAGGATCAAACTCCAATGGACACAAAAGAGAATTGGATAAGGAAGGGAATATAATGAAAATCATTGAAGGACTGTAAAGAGATGCCCAGGCTCGCCACGCTAATAGCTGAAAGCTTATGATGGTCAAGGATCGGAAAGGTGATTTCAACTTAAAAATGTTGAAGAGCCTAGAAAGAATAAAAAGGAAATTGGAGAAGGGGAGTGACTCAAGCAAGACAAAGAGTCGCAGGACCCCTGAGAGGAAAAGAATATCAAGAAGTGTCAAGACCCCTGAGAGTATAAGAAGGTCGAGGAGTGGTAGCAGACATCATCGTCACTCCCCAAAGCATTCCAGTAGGGAGGCACATAGTAGTTCAATCCCGTCCCCTACCAGAAAACACTGAAGATCTGGAGTGGATGAATTGAAAGGGGAGATGAGCAAGATTAATCCTCCTACGCTTGATGGAGAACATAAGAAGGAGGAAGATGCCAAAACATTGTTTCTTGGAATTAGGAAATATTTCCAACTGCATAATTATTCCACTCATGCAGAAGGAAGAATTGCGATGTATCAAATGAAAGGAAAAACATCAATGTGGTGGGATCAGTTTGTGCAAGTGCAACACATCAGAGAGAAAGATGTCACTTGGAAGGAGTTCAAGAGGTATTTTGAGAANAAAGACATGATTCATGAGGCTTTGGAAGGTGGAGGGGGCGTTACACAAGCCAAAGGGCATGACCAAAATCTCATAGTGGCCCTCATGAGTTCGAAAGGCCATCTTGGGGATGCCAACCTCTTTCATACGTGTCTGGTGATAGCCTGAGCGAAGATCAAGTTTGGTAAAGAGTTGGGCTCCACTTAATTCATCCAGGAGGTCATCAATGACAGGAATGGGAAATTTATCTTTAATAGCTAGTTTGTTGAGGGAACGAAAGTCAGGACACATTCTCCAAGAGCCTTCTTTCTTCAGGACCATGACTACTGGATAAGAGTAAGGGCTCGTACTAGGATGGATAATGCTTGTAGTAAGGAGTTCCTAGACCATTTTCTCAATTTCATTTTTTTGTGAAAAGGGGTGGCGATACAGACGGATATTGGGAGGAAGGCTTCCTGGTATAAGGGGAATGGAATGATCATGAAAACCGCGGGAAGGAGGGAGTCCTTGGGGAGTGGAAAATAACATTTTATGTTTAGAAAGGAGGGCTTGGAGGTCTTGCGGCATCAGGGGTGTCTCTGTTGCTTGTATGGCATGGAGTTGGGCAATGACACCAGAATGACCTTTTTTTAGCAGCTTTTCCATGTGATGGGAACTAATGACCTCAGGTGAACCAACAATGATGCCTTGGAATTTATATTGGTGGTCTTCCTGGTCAAATTGCATGGTTAAGTCTTTAAAATCCATGAGAATGGGACCCAAGGTCCTTATCCATTCTACACCCAACACAATGTCACAACCACCCATGTTGATAGCAAACATATGGGATTTGAGGTGGTAGTCATCGATTTGGAGATGCACATTTTCATAGAGCCCTCCACATTTCATGGAACCACCATTGGAAATCATAATTTGGAAATTGTTGATGGAATGGATGTAGCAATGGGTTTCTTGAGCAATGTGGCGATGAATAAAATTATGGGTACTTCCACTATCAACCAGAATGATGACCTTCTGATGCTTGATGTAACCAATTAACTTGAGGGTTTGGGGGGCAGAGAAGCCAGTGAGAGCATTCAGGGAAATGATCAGTTCTACTTCGGGAGGGTTGGAGGGAGGGGTTATGTCAGTGATTTCAAGGGACTCAGGCACAATGGGAGTTTCAACATCCTCTTCCAAAATATCCTCAGAGATGGCCATAAAAAGATTTTGTTCCTTACATTTGTGGCCTAGGAAATATTTGTCATCACAATTATAAGAAAGGCCTTTGAGTTGGCGTTCAACCATTTTAGCCCTGGTCAATTTTTGGATCTTTAATGGGGTGGAAGGAGTAGTGGGATTTATGGGTTTAGGGCGAGGGATAAAGGAAGGTTTACAGTTTT
>JZKD02S0330439.1:0-19350 GCA_000966675.3 Picea glauca | reverse complement strand
GTGGAGTGTTATGTACATTTTGAGGAAAATTATCAAATAACATTTATTATCTAGCATGAGAATAATGACTTTTTATTTTTTTTATTGTTGTTTAATGCAAGTCATTTATATTTAGATTTATTTTAATATGTTCCCAAAATATTTAGATAAGGAAGGTTGATGGATAGTAATTAGGCGGGGTGAGGAGACTTGGGGAAGTGTGTATGGAAAATTGATAAATAGGGAGAAGAAGTAGAGAGCAGGGGGGTGGAGAGGTTGGAGCATGATGAGAGGTTGTGAGAGTTTTGGAAGATAATTCTTGTGATAGTTTTCTTTGAGCATTTGTGCTTTGTTGTTCTTGGAGTCATGGGCACGGAGGTCCAAGAAAACGAAAGGTTTCTTGGACCTAGGAAGTCGGCTAGGCTCCAAGTTGGTAGGGAGGATTCCGTTGTTTCACTCTGGTCAAGTGGGAAAAGAATACTTGGAAGCGCCCAAGACTACATTACAACTGATGAGATTCTACAAACTAAGGAGGAGGTATTTTTCAGTGATATTTTTTGTTATTGATATTTTGGGTATACTTATGTTTTAAGTTCTTAAATCTTAAAATTAGCCTACTACTTATTTCATCATGTTATTATATTTATCATTGAGAATATGTGGAAGAAATGTGGAAATAAAAATCAATGAAATAATGATAAAACAAAGTTTTTAATGTGTAAGTATTTAAATAAATGGTTAATTTCTTAGCATCCTGTGGATGGGTGCTACATGGCACTAGCACTGATGATGCAAGAGCATCACTTTCAAAGTCAAATATGCAAACATGGACATAGGGATATGACATCTCAATATGACAGGATTTCAAATCAACATTTATCTCTGGAACAAAACGAATTGTTGAGATATTTTGGAAACTATGTTTTTAAATATATCTTTTTTGTAAAGTCTTATACAACTATAAGGAGTTGCAGATAGAGAGTGTCAATTCTTATATGGTAATAACTGATAGTTATTGTAATAGGAAAACGTAGGTAACCACTAGAAACTGATAGGATTGGTTGTAGATAGGATGAAGAAGAGATGAAGGAGCCACTCCTTAGATATATTTGTTGTTTTATTGTAGGGATAGAGTAGAGCGGAGTAGTAGAGTAGAAGAAATATCCAATGAAAAATTGTAATACTATGTTATTTATTTCATGAATGAATAGAGCATACCCAATTGTTCTAATTCCTTGGACAACGTTCATTTTGATGTGTGATATAACGAATGATACATTTTATGAGTGTTTTAATTCATTTCATTTTTGTATGATTATTCATGTTGGATCATATGAAATTGTGACGAACTAGAAAAGTTTTAATTATTTCTCTTTTGAAAATCATATGCAAGGTGTGGATATCATATGCAAGGAGTGCATCGATAGAGTCTTGAATTGACTTAGAAGATTTTAGAAGGAACAACGAGAACTTTGACTAAGTGCAAGGAGTGCACATCGTCAATGAGTGACTAAGAATTGAAGAACCAAAACCAAGAAGCACAAGGAGTGCGGAAAGAGTTTCTTTCGAGGAAACCCTTTTATTTGAGTTTGTTGAAATCCTAGGAAAACAAGGAGTGGGTCGGTTTCCTCGAACTACCTACCCAATCAAAATTAGATTCTATAGCTAATTAAGTCCTATTATATAAACGTCTGTGTCAACCAATTTAAGGCGAATCTTTAGATCCACGCCAAAATAAAATAACTAAAGGATGATTTGATCTCTTTTGGTTTTGACGCGATCGTTCAACCTCCTCCCATTAACTTCTCTCATTCATCTTTTACTAAGAATTTATCTGAGATACGTCATCTTTCAAAATTTAAAATTTTACTCAAAAGGCCCACTAAGCGTTGTGGTCTCATCCCATGTGACTTTGTTTGATGATGCTCCTGCATCACTAACATAATGTCTCAAAACAAATACATGAAAAACATCCTGCATACGCCTCAAAGAATTAAGAAAGGCTAGTCGATAGGTGAGAGGCCCCTTCCTTTCCACTACCTCGAAGGGTCCCAGAAACCTAGGAGAGAGTTTAGCACCCTTTCCAAACCTGATAGAAATCTTGTATGGTTTTATCTGCAAGAAGATTCAACATGATGCACATCGACATAACTCTTTTGTCCATCCTCCACTTCCTTAATCCTTTGTCTTATTGTTTTCATTTTCTCTTCCATTTCTTGGATCGCTTCTAGTCCTACCAGGACCCTATCCTCAATCTGATCCCAAATCAAAGGCGTCTGACATGGCTTCTTGTAAATAAAATCAAAAGGTGCCATCTTAATGGTACTTTTATAGTTGTTGTTGTATGTAAACTCTAGCAGTGCCATGAAATATTCCCAATGTTTATGTTATTCAATCACGTACATACGAAGCATATCCTCCAATATTTGGTTCGTTTTTTCTGTCTACCAATTTGTCTTTGGGTGATATATGGTACTAAAGTTAAGTTGGGTTCCCAAGGCCTATTGTAAACTAGTCCAAAATCATCGGGTAAGCATCGATCCTCGATCAAATATGATCCTCTTTGTCACACCATGTAGTCTCACTATCTCGTTGATAAATACTCTAGGTATATCAAGTGCCTGATATGTCATACGCATAGGGATAAAATGTTCACTCTTCGTCAGAATGCCAGCTACCACGAAAATCAAGTCATGCCTCCTTTCCATCGAAGACAATCCAACAATAAAATCCATCGAAATGACCTCCCATTTCATATATTAAATAACGTGTGGATGTATTAATCCTGCCACATGTCTATGTTTAGCCTTTACTTTCTAACATTCTATACATCTTTCTACGTAGTTGACTATGTCAACCTTCATTCCTTTCCAGAATTATAAGGGTTTACAATATGCCCTCATCTTCATGACTCCTAGATGAGCCATGTACACTTCTCTATGAGCCTGGTTTCAGATCAAAATTTTGAACTCGTCATTAGATGGTACATAAATCTGGATATTATATTTCTTTAATCAGTAAAATTTTTATCCCTAAAATTTTGATGTCAACATGTTGTTTTGTCTGATAAATTCCTTAACCTATTGATACCAGTCATCATTGCATTATATAGTTAGAATATTTTCATGTAGATTCATCTAAAGAGGGATCAACGAAAATATGTGTGGTCTCCAACTCAACACATCCTCCACTCTCTTCACTGTTCCTTTTATGTAGGTAATATCAAAATCGTACTCGCTAAAGAGTTCCGACCAACACCTTTGTTGTGTGTTCAATTCACTTTTCATAAAAATGTGTTGTAAACCATAGTGGTCCATTTTTAGTTCAAATTTCCATCCAATTAGGTAGTCTCTCCACACTCTGAGGGCATACATAATGGATAATAACTCTGAATCATGTGTTTCATAGTTCTCCTCATTCTTTCTTAACTTCCTTGAGATGTAAGCGATCACTCAATCATCTTGCATCAAGACTCTGCCTAAGACTTCCTTGGGTGTGTTAGTGCATTCAAAGAAGTCCTCGTCCATGTCAGGGACTTTTAGTATTGGAATTGTTGTAAACATCTCCTTGAACCTTCGAAATTCTTCCGGACATTTATCGGTACACACAAACTTCTTGTTCTTCTTCTACAATTCCATAATCGTATTTTCTATATTCAAAAAACCCTCCACGAACCATCGATAATATCCCGCTAAACCCATGAAGCTACTCACTTCTGGGACATTCGTCAATGTAGGCCATTCCATAATAGACTCTACCTTCACGAGATCCACATCGATACCTTCGTCTGAGATAACATTGACTAAATAATGTATCTTCAATTGATAAAAAGAGCATTTTGACACATTCCCAAACAATTTATTCTCTCGAAGAAACTGTAGTACCAAGCGCCAATGTTCATCATGTTCTTCCATCATCCAAGAATAAATCAAAATATCATTGATAAATACTTGAATGAACTTGTCCAAGCATTCGTAGAACACCCCATTCATCAAGCTCATGAATACCCCTGGTGCGTTTGTCAGTCCAAACGGTAAAATGATAAAATCATAATGACCAAAACTCATCTTGAAGGCAGTCTTAGGAATGTATTCCTCCTTGATCTATAACTCGTGAAACCCTGATCTCAATTAGATCTTTGAAAACACAGTCGTGCCATTCATTTTCTCAAACAAATCATGAATTCTTGGTAACATATACTAGTTCTAGATCATTTCCTTGTTCATTTAACAGTAGTCAATGCATATTCTCCATGAATGATCCTTCTTCTGTATGAAAATAACAAGTGCACCCCACAGTGACACACTTGTACGTATCATTCCTAAGTCCAGTAACTCTTTACTTTCATTTTCAACTTCTATAATTCAAGGTTCAACATCTGATACAATGTTCTTGCTATCGATTCAATCCCAGGTTTTAGGTTGATGGTAAATTCCAATTCCCTCTGAGGCATCAACCCTGGTAACTCATTTGGGAATACCTCCACAAATTTTTGTACTACAGGAAGGGTTTATAGTCCTTCCACCATGACTTTTTCATTCAACACAAGGATCACATATAACTTGCATCCCTTGCGCATGCTCTTCCATAGCTATAGGGAAGAGATGAACCTTAGGGAAACTCCCTGGTTCCTTCCTACAATCACATGTCTTTGACCCTCATCATCGACCAAACTCGATTGTTTCATATTACATTTGAGGATCGCCTCATGTGATTCCAACCAATGCATACTGATCACGACATCATAAGATCCTAAGATCATGATGTACATGTTTTCCTTCGTCATAAAATCTCCCAGGTTAAGGATACAACCCGTAACCTTTCCTCCAACCTTATTTTTGGATTCCGAAGCCATTTCTATGTAGCTAAACTCGTCATATTTGACTCCCTTTAACTTAATTTCTTTTAGAACTGCAATGGAAATAAAGCTCTTTGTAGCACCTAGATCTATCAAAATACTAAAGGCCTGGCGAGCAATGCTACCTAATGTCTCGAGCAAAGTATACTGGTGCTCAGCCTGGCGATTGTTCATCGCTACATGAATCTGATGGGCCTTGCCCAAATATCCTACTGTGGTGAGTCTGACTGATCTTTCTACTCTCACCCTATCAACTCGGTAGACACGTTGTTAATGTGGCTCTTCACATGTCGAGCATCTGGTCTTCGGTCTAGTACTCCTGGTCCCATAAGTAGAAGTATATGGCCTACCATCCTGTAACCTTGGTTTGTTCAACTGAATAGGCTTGAACTATTTCTGCTGCAGATGACATTGCCTCTAGTGTTGTGGTCCTCTACAGGGAGTTCATTTTTGAGGAACCAATCATTGTGGTTCCATCAATGTGGAACCTATCGGGGTGCCTCAATAACCCGATGGATTTCTAGTTGGTGTCTGCTGCTACTGCACATGAGAAGTCTCTTGTCCCATCGAACTTGTTGTATTCCTATTTGGACCCCCACTGATGAGCTCCTCCTCAATTATGAGGGCCTTTTGGACAACATCCTACAATGTCTGAGGCATTAAAATCCTCACTTTCGCACAAATTTTGGCATTAAGGTTGAACAAAAACTTGTTGACCTTAAGCTTATCAGTTTTCAAATGTGGAGGATACCTAAGTAACTCCATGAAATGAAACTTGTACTCAAGAAATGTATGACCGCCTTGTCGCAAGGTGTTGAACTCATTGAGCTAGCACTCAACGAATTCCTCCGACATATACCTCTCCTAGAATTGTTCCTTGAAAAATTACCATGACACATATTCAATGACCATGTTCAGTTGTGGAAATAACATCTTCCACCATACCAGAATGATCCCCTTCAGCTGAATACCACCATGCAGACCTTCATATTAAAGGTATAGTAATGAAGTGAAAATCACATCACCATATTCTCCAGCCATGCCTTGGTGGTAGTGCCATCCGCGACACCAAAGAACTCAGGAAACTTGACCTTCTCAAGTTCTCAGTGAATGCAACCATTACCGTCTTGATCATGCAGTGGACCCTCAAGGGGTACTGGCGCCCAGGCCTGTTGTCTATCCATTCAAGTCTTATGTTGATCTTTCACTTCCTTGATCCTTTGTCTTATCATTTTCATTTTCTTTTCCATTTCTTGGATCTCTTTTGCTTCTACCAGGGCCCTATCCTCAAGTCGATCCCAACTCAAAGGCGTCTACATGGTCACTTGTAAAGAAACTTAAAAGGATCCATCTTAATGGTTCTTTGACAGATTATGTTGTATGAAAACTATAACAATGCAAAGAAATCTTCCCAATGCTTTTGTTTGTCCATCATGTACATATGAAACATATACTCCAAGATTTGGTTTGTTTGTTTTGATTTCCCATTTGTCTCTAGGTGATATACGGTACTAAAGTTAAGTTGGCTTCCCAAGGCCTATTAGAAACTAGTCCAAAGTCATCTGGTAAGCATCGATCCTGAATCAGACATGAGCCTCTTACACACACCATGTAGTCTCACTATCTCGCTGATAAAGACTCTAGCTATATCAGACACCTGATACGTCATATGCATAGGGATAAAATGTTCACTCTTCGTCAGAGTGTCAACTACCATGAAAATCGAGTCATGCCTCCTTGCTAGTGATGACAATCCAACAATGAAATCCATCGAAATGACCTCCCATTAAGATTCTAAAATAACGTGTGGATGTATTAATCCTACCATATGTCTATGTTCAGCCTTTACTTGCTGACATTCTATACATCTCGCCACATAGTTGACTATGTCTGCCTTCATTCCTTTCCATAAGTATAATGGTTTAAGGTATTCCCTCATCCTCGTGACTCCTAAATGAACGATGTACATTTCTCTATGAGCTTCATTTCATATCAAAATTCTTAACTCGTCATTAGATAGTACGTAAATATAGTTATTATATTTTATTAATCCGTCAAATTTTTATCACTCAAATTTTGGTATCAACATGGTCTTGTGTTCAATAAATTCCTCAACCTCTTGATACCAGTCATCATCACGTTGTATAGTTAGAATATTTTCACGTAGATTCATCTGAAGAGGTATCACCTAAAATATGCATGGTCTCCGAATCAACACATCATCCACTCTCTTCATTGTTCCTTTTATGTAGGTAATCTCGAAATTGTACTCACTAAGTTTTGACCAATGCCTTTGTCATGCATTCAAGCCACTTTTCATATAAATGTGTTGTGAACCGAAGTGGTCCATTTTTAGTTTGAATTTTCATCCAATCAGGTAGTCTCTCCACACTCTCATGACATACATAATGGATAATAACTCCAAATCACGTGTCTCATAGTTCTCCTCGTGTTTTCTTAACTTCCTTGAGATGTAAGCGATCACTCGACCATCTTGCATCAAGAATTCACCTAAGACTTCCTTGCATGTGTCAGTGCATACCAAGAATTCCTCATCCATGTCAGGGAATTTTAGTATGGGAGTTGTCATAAACATATCCTTGAACCTTTGAAATGATTCTGCACATTTCTCGGTCCAAAAAAACTTCTTGTTCTTCTTCTTTAATTCCGTAATCGGATTTTCTGTCTTCAAAAAACCCTCGACGAACCGTCGATAATATCCCGCTAACCCCATGAAGCTACACACTTCTGGGAAATTTGTCAATGCAAGCCATTCTATAATAGCCTCTATCTTCATGGGATCTACAACGATACCTTCACCATAGATAACATCCCCTAAATAATGAATCTTCGATTGATAAAAAGATCATTTTGACACATTCCCAAACAATGTTTTCTCTCAAAGAAACTATAGTACCAAGCGCCAATGTTCATCATGTTCTTCCATCATTCGAGAATAAATAAAATTATAGTCGATCAATACTTGAACGAACTTGTCCAAGTATTCACAGAACACCCGATTCATCAAGATCATGAATACCCCTAGTGTGTTTGTCAGTCCAAATGGTAAAACAATAAAATCATAATCACTAAACCTCATCTTAAAGGAAGTCTTAGGAATGTATTCCTCCTTGATCTGTAACTGGTGATACCCTTATCTAAAGTCGATCTTCAAAAACACAGTCGTTCCCTTCATTTGATCAAACAAATCATTAATTATTGGAAACATATACTAGTTCCTTATCATTTCCTTGTTCATTTGACGGTAGTCAATGAATATTCTTAATGAACAATCCTTCTTTTGTATGAAAATAATAGATGCACCCCAAGAGACACAATTGTACATATAATTCCTAAGTTCAGTAACTATTTACTTTCATTTTCAACCGTTGTAGCTCAAGGTTTGACATCCAATACAACGTTCTTCTATCAATTCAGTCCCAGGTTTTAGTTCGATGATAAATTCCAATTCCCTCTCAGGCCGCAAGCCTAGTAACTCATCTCATAAGACCTGAGCAAATTTTTGTACTACAAGAAGGTTTTATAGTCCTTGCACCATGCCCTTTTCATTCAACAAAAGGATTACATATAACTTGCATCCCTTGTGCATGCTTTTCCACAAATGTAGGAAAGATATGAACCTTAGGGAAACTCCCTCGTTCCTTCCTACAATCAAATGTCTTTGACCCTCATCATCGACCAAACTAAATCGTTTAATCTTATAGTTGAGTATTGCCTCATGCAATTCCAACTAATCCATACTGATCATGACATCATAAGATCCTAATATCATGACGTACATGTTGTCCTTCATGACAAAATCTCTTAGGTTAAGGCTGCAACCCATAACCTTTCCAGTACTCTTGGTCCCAGAAGTAGAAGTTGATTGTCAACTAGCCTGTAACCCTAGTTTGTTCAGCTGAACTAGCCTGAACTATTTTTGCAGTGAACAACATTGCATCTGGTGTTATGGTCCTCTATAGGGAATCCATTTTTCTGGAACTGATCGTTGTGGTTCCATGAATGTGGAACCTCTCAGAGTGCCTCGATAACCCAATGGATTTCTAGTTAGTGTATGATGTTGCTGCACATAAGAAGTCTCCTCTCTCGTCGGCCTCGTCGTATTCCTATTCTAACCCCCATTGATGATCTCCTCCTTAGTTATGAGGGCCTTCTTTACAACATCATGCAACGTCTAAGGCATTTAAATCCTCACTTCTGCACAAATGATGACATTAAGGATGAACACAAACTTGTTGACCTTAAGATTATCGATGTTCAAATGTGGAGGATACCTAAGTAACTCCATGAAATGGGCCTCGTACCGAGGCAACATACAAACACCTTGTCGCAAGGTGTTGAACTCATTGAGATGACACTCAATGAATTCATCTGACATATACCTCTCCCAGAACTGTTCCTCGAAAATTTACCATGACATGTCTTCGGCAATCATGTTCAGTTGTGGCAGGAGCGTCTTCCACCATAAAAGAGAAATCCCCTTCAACTGAAATACCACAATGTAGACCTTCATGTTGTACATATAGTAGTGAAGTTCAAATCACATCGCCATATTCTCCAACCATGTCTCGGCGGCTGCGCCATCCATGACACCAAAGAACTCAGGAAACATGACCTTCTAAAGTTTTGAGTGAATGATAGCATTATCAACTTGAGTGTGTGATGGACCCTCAGGGGGCACTGGCGCCCGGGCCTCATGTCTATTCATACAACTCTTCTATCGATCATGCACTTCCCTGATCCTTTGTCTTATCATTTCATTTTCTTTTCCATTTATTGGATCTCTTCTGGTTCGACGAGGACCCTATCCCCAAGCTGATCCTAACTTAAAGGCATCTGACATGGTCACTCGTAAAGAAACTCAAAAGGTGCCATATTAATGTTGCTTTGATAGATTATGTTGTATGCAAACTCTAGCAATGGCAAGAAATCTTCCCAATGCTTTTGTTCGTCCATCACATATGTATGAAACATATCCTTCAACATTTCGTTTGTTTGTTCAGTCTACCCATCTATTTTCGAGTGATATACCGTACTAAAGTTAAGTTGGGTTCCGAGGGACTCTTGGAAACTAGTCCAAAATCATCCAATAAACACCGATCCTCGATTTGATATGATAATCTTAGGCACACCATTTAGTCTTACTATTACACTAATAAAGACTCTAGCTATCTCAGGCACCTGACACATCATACGCACAGGGATAGAATGTTCACTCTTCGTCAGAGTATCAACAACCACACAAATCGAGTGGTGCCTCATTGTCGTCGAAGACAATCCAACAATGAAATCCATCGAAATGACCTCCCATTTTGATTCTGAAATAACGTGTGGCTATACTAATCCTGCCAGATTTCTATGTTCAACATTCACTTGTTGACATTCTAGACATCTTGCCATGTAGTTGACTATGTTTTCATTCATTCCTTTCTATAAGAATAAGGGTTTAAGGTCTACCCTCATCTTCGTGAGTCTTGGATGAGCCATGTACACTGCTCTATGAGCTTCGTATAAGATCAAACTCCTCAACTTGTCATTGGACGATATGTAAATCTAGTTATTATATCTCATTAATTTGTTAAATTTTTATTCCTGATATTTTTGTATCAACATGGTGTTTTGTCTGATAAATTCCTTAACCTCTTGATATGAGTCACTGTTGCATTATATAGTTAGAATCTTTTCACGTAGATTCGTCTGAAGTTCATTGTTCCTTTTATGTAAGTAATCTTGAAGTCATACTTGCTAAGAAGTTCCAACCAATTCCTTTGTCACACGTTCAAGTCACTTTGCATAAAAATGTGTTGTAAGCCACAGTGGTCCATTTTTAGTTCGAATTTTTGTTCAAGAAGATAGTGTTCCCACACTCTCACGGAATACAAAATTGCTAATAAATCCAAATCATTTGTCACATAGTTCTCCTCATTCTTTCTTAACTTCCTCGATATGTAAGCGATCACTCAACCATCTTGCATCAAGACTCCACCTAAGCCTTCCTTGAGTGTGTCAGTGTATACCAAGAAATCCTCGTCCATGTCAGGGACTTTTAGTATTGAGTTGTCATCAACAACTCCTTGAGACTTTGAAATGCTTCCACACATTTCTCGGTGTGCATAAACTTCTTGTTCTTACATCTACATTGAAAATATGCATTTAACATGAAATTACAAAATCTCTTTCCTCATTCATTTCCTCAAGTACTTATATGTACATTGGAAATATTATTTAGCCAGAAATTACAAAGTTCGTTACTGTCTAGTGGAACCTGAAATAAAACTCTAAGAGCAGATGTTACCACTCCCATTGTAAGTGGACGCAATTCAAGTTTAATAGAAAATATTTTATTATAATATTAAATGGTCTTAAATAGTTTATTATATAAAATTTGCAAAAGTTCACCATTTCTGATTTTTAAAAGAATTTTTTTTTGGAATATATGCAAAGGATTGAATGATTACTTCAAAAGGTGAAACCATTTTTTCATCTATAAAAGAGAGAATTTTCATTTCCGATCCGCAACATTAAATTTTGTGAAAAAATATTTACTCAAAAACAAACTAATACAAATAAACAATGGAATCCATGACAAGATGGAGGCCAACCATTCTAGAAGGGATTCAAATTGATTGTATTCATGCCATATCTGAGGGAGTCCCATTTTTTCTATGTGTCTTTTTTTTCATTTTTTATATTTGGTGCATAATGCGTGTATTCCTCGACTGCTCACTTCTTGTCTCGTGATAGTGAGGAGGTCAATGTTTTTCTTAAGAATAATTTTGTCATCATATTATGGACATAGGGAATCATTGTCTTCATCCCTGTATTGCCATTGTCTTCATCAAAACGTGACTTACAGGTAGTTTTTTTTCACGGGTTAAAGACCAAGTGAAGAAAAAAAATTATTTAGAAAACAGATGGTAAGTAGAAAACACAGAACAACACTTCAGAGTATCAAATTTACTAGGGGATCTGGATTGTTGCGCACCTTATACATAGATAGATAACAAAAATTCTTCACAGAAATTGTAATGATTAATATTTATAATAAAAAATACAGGCTTAATGTTATCTCTACATGATATTTAAAATAGAGAGTACAAAGTCCAATGCAATCCAGACAACACAATATGAAAGACACTGCAAGGTGGCAGAGAATGTTGCCTTACCTCCTACGCTTTATCCTTGTTTTGTAGTGGAAAGCTTACCCTCAACCTTGGATAGGCACAGAGGGGAACTTGCCTTTGGAATTTTCAAACTACAAGTTTCTTTCATATCCATCTTCATGGAACACCTTTAACTCGAAAATCAATAATGTAGGTTCAATCGTGGGAATATCCATGGGATCCTCTGAGCTTCCTCTCTGAGGGATCCCTTGGGCATCATCTCCCGTAAGAACTCCAAAAAAATGGTGTTAGTTTCATTTATAAAAAAATGGTGGTTTCAGGAATCCTCGTCCTCCTTCCATGTCAACTTCACGTCCAGGATATGGAACACCACCAAACATAGATGAAATGAAGAGGTAAAACATGGATATGCCATGTTGTCACAAGAGTTGACTCTAGGTTGTAATTGAGCCAAGCCTTAGCACATTTTAAACGAAAAATAAGTTATTGCTCAGAACTTGATTTGGGTTGCATGCAAGTAAATTTCGAGATAACCATGAACCAATTTTGATTAGAAGTTTCCCCTTCTAACCCAAGAGGGATCTCTCAAATATATGTCATGATAGGATATCCAATAATCTTAACATCAGACATATTTGTGGGTAACAAACAGTTTTGAGGTTTTTAGGGCTGATGGGTTGGACCGGGAGGTAGTCCATTGGGCATGGAGTCAAATAATAAAGTAAATAATAAGAGTGTTTCGACAATGGAAATCCATGGAACAGAGGTGAGGTAGAAGATGATTACAAAGAGAAGGATTTATAAAAGTATGACAATAGAATAAAGAGAAAACATATCAATACACAAGGAGCACTTAGCGATGAGTGAATTCCAAGCATAAATCAGTGGAAAAATATGGTTGGGACAGAGAATCTAGCATAGGATGAATTTTTAACCTTGATCTCTACAAGAAACAACCTATAACCAGTCTGCAACAGAGCATCTAATAGAGGATGAATTCTATTACAAAATAGTTACAAATCGAGAAGAAAAGATAGATGGAGTGATATTGAAACTAAGAAAATGGATAAACTTTGCAAGAAACATCACAAGAATCTTAGAAATGGATAAAACATGCTTCTACAATCTTTTATTAAGTTGAAAATGAAAGCTACAGCCCAGGAGTACTACTCCTGTGTGTCTTTCCCCCTCTCTCTTCTTCAAGAAGATACAATAACATATGTCTTATGCCCCCTTTCAAATAAATGAAAAATGATTTGGATTCCAAAATAAATCCCTCTAGAAATGAAAAGGCATTTCATGTAGGTATTGAGCTAGAAATCCTCCCAAAAGATAACAACAGTTACCATCAAATTAAGAAACTTTCTGCCATAGAAAATGGGCCAAACTGTTGAAAATTGGGACTACAGTTATGGTTTTGTATCTTTCGAATCATGATAGTTGTGTATAAAATGAAAGATTTGTTTGTTCATCTATCATTTCTGACCAAAAACCTCTCTCGGTTTCCTGATATTCGTTTCCATTTTCCCCAGATCTGCCTTTCAAAAAACATGTGTCAAACAGGGAAATTCTGAGATACAAAAATTAGGGCTCGGAGATGGATTCGATTCTCCAAATATGTGACACCTGTAGGAAAACTAATGGAGTTTATTGATCTCTGATCTATTAGGAACAAAAACCTCTGACTATTTCTCAAAATGATATTCAAGTCGCTCAGAGTCATCATTTGAAAATGATGACTCAGCAGAGTAAAAAATGCCACATTTTTTAAAACGAACCTCATATTTAAGGGGACCTCTGACTGCCTTCCGAAGCTCCAAATTAAAATATGAATGCACCAATGGAAATTTTAGGATCTGTAGATGTCAATCACCCATTTGAGCATGCAAAACGACCTCTCCACGGCTAAGAAAACTGATTTTTTGCTGAGGCAGTTTATCCACTAAAAACAATCTGTGATTCGACAACTAATAGTCCGAAAACAGGGGTCTCTTAACTACCGAAAGTCTTGGATTTTGACGGTGAACAGTGTGATTTCAGAGCGCCGTAAACCACCGAAAGTATCGAAACCCGATTTCGGGATTTCGGGATTTCGGTTTTCGGAGATATGGTTAAAATATTTATGTTGGCCAAACCTTCGATGGTCGAAACCTCGAAATGGTGACGTGGAATTTGTGTGAAACCTTATTATAGTGATTTTATTTCCATTTATTGCATTTTTTTCGTGCCTCCTCATGAGCTCTTCCTCCATGTGCCTTGATGCATGATGCTTGAATGCTTGGTCTTGACTGATACACTTTTGATAGCTAAGGGCATATGAAACTTGATATTTAAGCTACCAAAAGTCTGCACTTTCAGTAGCTAAACATTATAAAAAATTTCCTCCTGAGTTACCGAAAGCGAAAATTTCAATATTTTTTCCAACATAGGCTCCATATAGGGATAGTGCTTTCCTGTAAAGCACCAAGAACAATAGACCAAGTTCCTTCATCCATTGGGAGACCCAAAATCATCCTTATCAAACTCTGAACCCTGTCACTTTACTTGCATCTTTTCGGAATGAAAAACTGTTTATTCATCCATTGGGATATGGAGTCATAATGCTTTAAAAAAAAACCTACTGGATTCAAAACTAAACTAAAAACATATTGAAAACCACCGTTGTAATCTAATGCTCGAAGTCAATCTTATTTATATACATCACCTACTCTAACTAATAAAAAGTTCCCACTGAATCAAATGATACAAAAATGCCAATGAAGCCAACCCAATAATTGTCTACTTATTTGAAATTTTCTCACACTTTCTTTGAGCAGGCTGAAAAAGGAAACTAACAACTCCCATATGACCTGTTGGTGATCATGAATTTTCAAACCTTTCATCGATTTTTGTGACCAAATATCCATGACATAGCATACTCCTCCATTAAATGAATCTAAAAGATCAACAAAAGGATTTTGAAAAAATATATGGTCCTGAGGTTTTAAAACATACAGGACTACTCTATGTTCTGATTTATAATTCTCAGGATCATTCTCGAAGAGAATATCTGAACACCCTTCAATATCATCTACAATCGCATCTCCAAAATCATGGCACAATCTTGTCTGAAGACCCTCATCCCTCCATGAAAAATCTGCAGCAAGTTGTTCTACATAAATGATGAAATAATCATCACTATACTCATTATATTTAGGTTCAACAGATAACTCTAGGGGGTCATCAGTCAAACAAAAAATCGAGACATCAACTGTGGATCTCTCAAGCAAAGGAAACTTTGTTACTATCTCTAGCGTACTGTTTATTTCATAATCATACTTCTACAAATCACAATCTAAAGCATTTTCGAACATCAAACTTTCTTCATGATCATTAAACATGGAAACCATATCTTTTTCATGAAACAATGCAGAGTCCAAAATCTGATCTCCTAGTAGGAAATCATCATAAATAGTTTCACTATCTTCCTGTAAAGTTCCATGAAATACATGACTATCATGATTTAAAAACAGATTTACATTTTCAGAAATGGAAGAAGTTTGACACTCATATCTGGGACTGTGTGAAAGCTACAAATCTATGTGAGTAGGGGCTGCAACATAGCTGTGCAGGAGTAGATCTATTTATTCTTCAGTCAAAGAAGGAGGCGGTCTCTGTATTTTTTGGATAAAACAATAATCATTCCTTTCTATCTCTTTTGCAGGTTGACTATGATGATGAATCTCTTCTTCTTGAGTATGTTCACAAGATCCAACTTCTTTATAAGCCAACTCTTCATCATAGTGATCATCTTCATCAAATTGAGAAATTTATGTTGTTTCTTCCTCCTCTTCAAGAGGATTTGTATGATCTTTTTGTCGTATGAATCCTATATTACAACAATCTTCCAAAAGGGTTTCAACTGAATATATCCTCTTACAATGTTGATGAAAAAGTGTGTAAAAATATCTCAATGAAGGAATATTGGAATGGGGTAAATATTTATACCAGAGTCTAACATCTTTTTTCAATGAAAACATAAACAATTTCATGAGGACATCTTCATGATGTACATTTAATTCCTCCATGAGATTATTGAATTCAAACAAGTGTTGAGTGGGATTGTCATCCTCATATTCTCCAAATTAAGGAAGGACATCTTCCCAAATTTTAATGTCTAGAACAATGTTTGGAAAGACATAAACATTTGTAAAGTCCAAAGGAGCAAACCTTGCGACAATTCGAGCAGCGAACGAATTCAACATTTGAGACCAGTCGAGTCACCAACAAAATCATGTAGAGTCTATGAACCAAGGAGTCACCAAGTGAATGGTCATAGCCAATTGAATGACTATCCCTTGTTCACCATCAAAAGATAGATCTGAACTTTGTTGTATCCCAGGGAAGATAACTTCATCTTCCATCCCTGCCAATGGCACTAGAAAATGTTGTCGCAAGAGTTGACTCTAGGCTATAATTGAGTTAAGCCTTAGCACATTTTAAATAAAAAGATAAGTTATCACTTAGAACTTGATTTGGGTTGAATGCAAGTAAATTCCAAGATAACCACGAACCACTTTTGATTAGAAGCTACCCCTTCTAACCTGAGAGGGATCTCTTGAATATATGTCATGATAGGATATCCAATAAGATTAACAATGAGCAGAGCTGTGGGTAACAAACAGTTTTGAGTTTTTTAGGGATGATGGGTTGGACCAGGAGGTAGTCCATTGGGCATGGAGTCAAATAATCAAGTAAATAGTAAGAGTGTTTTGGCAATGCAAATCCATGGAACAGAGGTGATGTAGAAGCTGACTACAAAGAGAAGGATTTATAAAAGTATGGCAGCAGAATAAAGAGAAAACATATCAATATACAACGAGTACTTAGCAATGTGTGAATTCCAAGCATAAATCAGTGGAAAAAGATGGTTGGGACAGAGCATCTAGCATAGGATGAATTGTAAACCTTGATCTCTATAAGAAACAACCTCTAACCAGTCTGCAATAGAGCATCTAACAGAGGATGAATTATATTACAAAATAGTTACAAATCGAGAAGAAAAGATAGATGGAGTGATATTGAAACTAAGAAAAAGGACAAACTCTACAGGAAACATCACAAGAATCTCTGATATGGGTAAAACATGGTTTTGCAATCTTTTATTGAGTTGAAAATGAAAGCTACAGCCCAAGAGTACTACTCATGTGTGTCTTTCCCCCTCTTTCTTCTTCAAGAAGATAAAATAATATATGTCTTCTACCCCCTTTCGAATAAGTGAAAAATGATTCATATTCCAAAAGAAATACCTCTAGAAATGAAAAGGCATTTCATGTAGGTATTGAGGTCGAAATCCTCCCAAAAGATAACAACAGTTACTATCAAATTCAAAAACTTTCTGCCATAGAAAATGGGCCAAACTGCTGAAAACTGGGGCTACGATTATGGTTCTGTATCTCTCAAATCGTGACAGTTGTGTATAAAATGAAAGAGGTTTTTGTTCATATTTTTTTTTGACCAAAAACCTCTCTCGGTTTCCTGAGATCCGTTTCCATTTGCCCAGATCCACCTTTCAAAAAACATGTGTCAAACGGGGAAATTCTGAAATCCGAAAATTAGGGCTCAGAGATGGATTTGATTCTCCCAATATGTGACATCTGTAGGAAAACTGAGGGAGGTTATTGATCTTTGATGTGTTAGGCACAAAAACCTTCGAATGATTCTCAAAATGATATTCGAGTCGCTCAAAATCATCATTTGAAAATGATGACTCAACATCGTAAAAAATGCCACATTTTTAAAAAGAAACATCATCTTTCGGGGGAATTTTGACTGCCTTCCCAAGATCCAAATAAAAATCTGAATGCTCCAATGAAAATCTTAGGATCTTTAGATGTCAATCAACCATTTGAGCATGCACAACGACCTCTCCACAGCTGAGAAAACTGATTTTTTGTTGAGGCAGTTTATCCACTAAAAACAATCTGCGATTCGACAGCGAACAATCTGAAAACAAGGGTTTCTTAGCCACCAAAAGTCTTGGATTTTGACGGTTAACAGTGCGATTTTGGAGCACCGTAAGCCACAGAAAGTTCCAAAACCCGATTTCGGGATTTCAGGATTTCAGGTTTCGGAGCAATGGTTAAAATTTTTACATTGGCCAAACCTCTGATGGCCAAAACCCCGAAATGGTGACGTGGCATTTGTGTAAAACTTTATTATAGTGATTTTATTTCCGTTTATTGCATTTTTTCCGTGCCTCCTCGTGAGCTCTTCCTCCATGTGGCTTGATGCATGATGCTTGAATGCTTGGTCTGAATGGATACACTTTCAGCAACTAAGGGCATATGAAACCTGATATTTAAACTACCGAAAGTCTGCACTTTTGATAGCTAAACACTATAATTTTTTTCCTCCTAAGCTACTGAAAGCCAAAATTTCAATATGTGTTCCAACGGGCCACATAAAAGGATGATAAATAGATAAATGAAAGAGGTAAGGCAAAGAAACGCCTATACTAGAGATAAATATTAAAACTAAATAGGTAAATATTAAAATTGAAGTAATCTTGTTTGAATTTGCTAAATTATGTTATGTGGAAATTGATACATAACTCACATTATAATCATTATTTATATATCTTGATAAATTAATATAAATGTGTTAATGAATAACATTATTGTTATATATGACATTATTGTAATAATTAATTACGCCCACGATACAAACTGATAAAATTAATATTAAATGATTTAAAGTATAAGCATACTAGTATTTTCTTATTCCGCAAAATATATTAAAATATATTAATACATGACATTAATATCTATATTAATATTTTATTTAACAATTTTTTATTTATTTTGTGGGATTTTCAATTAACTGTTAAATTGGATGCAAATGGTGATTGTGCAGGTGCCCAGGCTATTGGGGTTACGGTTATAAAGTTTTAAACTATTTTAAACTATTCTATCCGTTTTTTTACAATGAGCCGGCAGTTTTTTACCATACTTTCCATGAGTTTTTAAAATGAATAAAAACAAAAATTATTGTTCGGATGCTTATGCCCAAGTGGATGTGAAGTGAAGTGCCAATATCAACCTCTAACCCCAATGTTTCAATCAACAAGGCTTTGAGTGAAAAAAATGGATAAGAAATCTATATTAATTTATACATTATACATTTTAATTTTAAAAATTATTAATTTTATATTAATAATTAAAAAAAATATAAATATATTTTATTTTATTTTAATTTATATTAATGTAATAACTTGTTATTAATATATTGATATTTTAATAATGTATTATTACTTTATTAATATATTACATTAATAGTGTCTTAAGGTATTTTAATAGAGTTGAATTGTTATTTAATTTAAAAAAAAAT
>JZKD02S0330417.1:6340-19351 GCA_000966675.3 Picea glauca | reverse complement strand
TATTTCTATCTCTTGTTATAAAATGAAGAACACAGAAAAATGCAAAACTTGGCGTGAATTACATAATCATATTAATCATTGAGTTTTTGAATGAAATTTTTGTTTGAGGCCATAAATAAGGGAGGCATTTATCTAGGAATCAAATCCAATATAGGGCCATCCATGCCCAAAGTAGTGTGGTTGGATGAAATACATTCCATGTCATTTTTCTTGCATCAACAATCAAAGGAATTGTCTCCTTGGGAAAATTGGCATTCGTAAATGCAAGGTGTCTGAGGGATTGAGGGAATTATTCCTTGTACACACAACAAACATACCATATCCATTCACTTGTTGAGAAGTGGTGCAATGGTATTCAAGGTGTTATAGATCAAGGTATCCAATGGATTTTATTTATAATATGAGAATCTCATCTAATAAGAACATCATTTCATGTGTAGAACTCTTTCAATATCCTCAATATTGAATATACTTTATAATCTACTTGCATTATTAAAACCATACAACTTTATATTCAATATCATCAAAATATTTTGAATACATTTTATAATCTAGATTCACATTATTAAAAACCTACAACCAATGTTTTGTAGCATCAAGTGCAAAAAGATTGAAAACAACATAACTTATGAAAGAGTTTTAATATAATTTAACGGTAAACAAGGCATTGTAAGATACTTTGTAAGCTAAACTTTGTAAGAAACTTATGATACTCTAATATTACATATGTAAGCTTGGCCATGATATTCAAGTATTACAATATTTTCAATAAAATAAAAGATAATTATTTTTATTATATAAATTATCATTAATATAATAATAAAATCTATTACCTATGATATAATAAAATTTTATAGTTTACATGTTGAAAGTAAATATTGACAATTATATGGAAATGTAATTGTAATTGGATTCACCAACTTCGGACTATGGAAGAGTTGAGAAAATAAGAAAAAAATCTAAGTATTTTGAAAGAAAGTGTAGCTAAATGATACCCTTATGTAATGGAAAAGGATAAGTCTTCATAATGATAGGCATTTGTGAGGTTAAAAAAGGTTGTCAGAATTGAAAGCCTTGGAAGCTATCTGTCACGTTACACTCATAAGTGTCACTTGTCAAAGATTGTAACTCTTCTCTTAAAAAAAGTGGGATCACTAGCTATAAAATGGCTCTTATCCATTAGAGTAGGGGCCTTTTGAAGCACGCTACTGCAGGTAGTCTGGAAGAGATTGTTTGGGCCAGGACTACTCTTGAATTGCAACTGAGTCAGCGTCCATGCCTTCTCAAGAAATTTTATGTTCAACGTACTTATTTTTCTGGGTTATATGAAGTTCAACTAGAAAACATGTCCTGCTAAGATTTACTTCTTTTCTTGAAAATCTATGTTCAATTCTGACCAAAGCCTCTGGTATTTCATTGTTGTTACTATTGTTCATTTGTTTGGTGTCAGTACTCCTAAATATGTTGAAGATATTATTGCATTTAGTGCCTTGTTAGTTTCAGATTTTTGGTTTGCTTTAGTTTCCAGATTTCAGATCTAGTTCTAGGATTTTCAGTTTTTTTTTTTTTTTTAGTTATAAATTAATAAATTATTATAGAAAAATTATGGATGGCTCACATCAATGGTATATGAGCCTCGATTGATAGCAGATTATATAGAATTTTCAGTTACAGTTCAGATTATTTACTTATGTTCTCCAATCTGCTATAACTTTTGATGATTTTCTATGATGTTATTATGCTAAACCTACTATTAGGCTATTAGCCCATTATTAGTGCAGTCCTTCAGTCTATAACAGTTTTGGTCTCAAAACAGTGGAGTCCCTAACAAATTAGGTTCATAACTGGATCATATTTTTCATATAAATTGGGTGTTGTTTAATTGTTTTAGGTTTTTTTTGTTTTTTTTCGAAATCAAGCAATATAAATTTTCAAGAAATTCTTAGTTTTTTTGTTTAAATTGTATTTCTGAATGTAGAAATGAATTCATCTTGCTGAAAATTCGTAGAAGAAAACTAGGATTATACAAAAAAAAAGACCATTCCAATATACAGATTCAACAATTTTTCCTCTAATTTCAAACAAATATACTCAGAAAATATAAAAAAACAATATACAGATTCAACAATTTTTCCTCTAATTTCAAACAAATATACTCAGAAAATATAGAAAAACAAAAAACAGTTATACTACACATATAAATTGACATGTAATGCTACACATATAAATTGACATGTACACACAACACTGTAGAAATAGAATATCAATATGTTCTCAAGTTTTCAATCCTTTCATGTAAGGTAGGTGCTATGTAGGAACAAAATATGAGTATGTTCTCAATTTTTCAATCCTTTCATGTAAGTTAAGTGATAAGAAATCGCATTAGCGAGATGATTTCGACTATGGGTCTTACTACACCTTTAGATTAAGGTGCAAAGCTATGAGGAAAAGTTAAATTAACCAAGGAACTTACAGAAGGAATGCAAAGAAGTTTAGTTGCTTAGTTGCTTTTTGAAATGTTTTTTTTTTTTAAGTAAGAGGTTTTATATATAAAGGGCCTTCAAAAAACCAGACCAGAGGTACAAAAACTTGATAACAACCGTACTGTAGTTACTGAACTACCCCAATAGAGGGGAAACAAGTTCAGCCAGCTGGGTAAGTCTAGCATTTGATAGTTTAATAGTCTTATAGAACATAACTAAGCTGACTAAGTTGCAGCTAAAAGAAGAAACTATTAAAAAGAAAAGAACCCCTATGGGGTCATACACTTGACGAGTAACCTGGCCAGGTGGCAAGAACGGTCGCGTACCAACGCTCCTCTTCAACGGGTGTCCCTTTTCTTTCCAAATGCATGTCAGCGTCCACATTTCTCTCGTCCCTGTTGGCAACTGGAAAGGCGTCTCCAGGTGGACTGTGCACATGCTAGCCTGTAGCTGTCACCACTTCCGTGTCCTCATGCTTGACCTACTCCACAATGACCTCTGTTGAATGCTGCGTCTGAGCATTTCTGTCGTCTCTCTCTGCATGGGGTTCCTCTGCTGAAGCCACACCTACTAGGTTGGAGGGGAAAGCATCTTGGAAGGTAGATAAAATTTGAAGGAGGGTCGAGATCTTTCCATCCATAATATGCAGTCGGAATTGGAGGTCCTCCATTCCCTGACGAAGTTCGAAGACCAGACCATAGTGAATGGTTAAACTTTATTTCAACTACGATTCAGGGATGGAGTCGGTAGACACGTACATGATGTTTCGGGCACTTCGAACAGGAGGTGGCGCCCCCATGGGAGGCCTTGAGGAGCCATCTACTAGTGCATGGGAAGGATCGATGGTTCCAGAGTTCGGTGGGATGGAAAAGTAACGCGAAGAAGAGCCTGACGAGCTGTCAATAATGGCTAAGCATTCAAACCGAGAGGCAGGCGAGGTGGAGGAGGCGAGAGGTGCTAGCTCGGACTGCAGAGGCGACGAGGAGATCATGGGGGGCAAACCAGGGGGAGAAATAGAGGCTCGGGGCCGAGGAGGATGCCATGGAGATCCTCTTCATGACTGTCCTCTTTGACGCTGCATAATTTCCTTCGTTTGAAGGCAGAGAATGACTAAGTGCTCCAGGCAAAAGCAGAGAGCCTGAAGATGGACAGGGGATGTGAGCACCATGAAAGTCCAGTCTAAACCAGGCCAGGGTAGCGGAGGGATGTGGGAGTCAGTCCGCGAGCGAGGATGCGAAGAAAATGTAGAGGAAAAAACCATAGAGAAGTTCGTAATGGGGGTCAGGCGCACCAGAATTAAAGGTGTTGCAACGACGTGAAGTTGAGTTAATGCAGGGTCGAGGCGGCAGCTGTTGGCACGAGCTCATCACATGGCTCCCTGCCTTGTTGGCTTACCCGCACTGCCTCTTTGTGCCATTTGGCTTGCACTAACACCCCATCCAGGGTGCTTTTTGAAATGTTACTATGTCTTTGTACTTGAATTTTGACAATATTTAAATTTTTAACGATGCTGCACTTATTCACCATGAAATTTGTACAAAATGAAAATTTAAACTAGCCTTGATTTAGTTACATAACCAAATTTTACAAATCCAATCCCGCTGACAATATTTGACTTATTTTAGTGTTATCAACTATATTTGAGTTTATTTCTTAATTTTTTTTTCTTAAAAGTTTTTAGTATGATTATTTGTATATAATATATTAGGAATTGATTTATATAATTAATCAATTCTTAATTATATAAATCGTCAACTCCTACAAGAGTTTCGATCTTCCCTTATTGATCTCATATTTATTTATTTTGACAATTAATACAGAGTCTCGATTGACTCTAAGTTATTTCTTTCGAAAATTAATACAGAGTCCCGATTGACTCTTATTGATTTCCATGTATATAAAAAAATAACAAATAAACATTTTCATGAATTCCATTACTTGGTGTAACTCGCATTTTAATTACTGTGTAAAAGGGGCCAAGAAAATAAATTTTAATTATAAATTGAAAATTAATATTAAAATTTAACAATACATAAAAAAAAATTAAAACTAAAACTAAATACTACATAACAATACATAACAATACATAACAATACAGGGGTCAGAGAAATACCTGGAGCTCAACGCGCCAATGATGCCAATCACCAACACGACCTCTGCACTAACAGACCTCATGCTCACACATGCTCAGAAACGTCTTCCTACACAACCTGCGCCATCACAACCTCATGCTCACATATGCTCAGAAACGCTCATGCTCACGACCTCATGCTCACAGACACTCAGAAACACCAACAAACTCCAACAAAGTTCGAAAACGTAACAAATTCAATGTGTGGTTGATATATAAATAATATTTTTTCCGAAAGATAGTTCAGGCGAACTATCTTTCAACCGAAAGAGTGTTCGGTCGGAATATCTTTCGGCCGAAAACATATTGCCGGATGGAAAATATCCGTCCGACTAAATTTTTACACGCAAATCGAGGGTGTCGTTACTGCACCGTTTGATTTGACGTTTCACTTTTCGGCCAAAAAATAATATTAGTTCAGCCTAAAAAATGTTTTTTGGAATTTTGGAGATCCGATTGTCACGAAAGTGTTACCCACCTCCGTGATTTCACCCCATTATGATATTTTGTTTAAATTTTTTAATTGTTGTAAACTATTTTGTATATATTGATCTGGTTTGCAACTATCTTGCAAATATAAATTAACCAAATATATCCATCAAATCCCTTGAAATATTTTGGTGAAGTCTAGCTCAAATCCAAAAGTTTTGGATTTATCTAAAGTTTAACTCCAAACCCTCAATCCTTGTAACCTTGTAAGTCACTTCTATGTATCTTCTAACATGATAATTTTATATACAACTTAAGTTCTATGATTGATGTGGTAAATGCTACAACATTAACACAACTCAAGCACAAGTGCATTAGCAATCACTTTTAGAACAATTTTCCACCCAATTTCACTTTCACATGCCACAAGAGTAACACAACCCAACCACAAATGCATTAACAATGACTTTTACGACAATTTTCAATTAACTATTACACTATAGTATTTTCGCATTGATTTATATAAATGTTTCAATATAAGAGTGGAGATCTATGTTCCCCTTTTCATCGAAGTTGTTTTGTTTATTTTTTAGGGATTTCTGGTGAATTGATTGGCATTCAACCTCCTCCCTCATATTTTTATTACTGATGTGCATATATGTATTTGAGCCCAAATGTTCCTAAGAGGGATCAATTGTTATGGTTGTGTAGGCATGTGTCTATTGAACCAGGATTTATATGTTAGGTAGTAAGCACGATTGACTCTTAGTCTCGTGTTATATCCTTGTGGAGGGATCAACTTGTAGGGGTTGTTAAACCTTTGATTTATTGTAGCTAAGCCACCATATGAAAGGTGTGATAGTCTCATGATGTTTTGATTACTCTAGTTGCATAACGTTTTGTTGTATTTAATGACCATGTTATTCATTATGAGATTTTGTTTAGATTTTCTAATTGTTGTAAACTATTTTTCAACTATTAATCTGGTTTGCAACTATAAATTAACTAAATACATTGATCAAATCCCTTGAAATATTTGGTAAAGTCTAACTCAAATCCAAAAGTTTTGGATTTATCTGAAGTTTAACTCCAAACCCTCAATCCTTGTTATCTTGTAAGACACTTTTATGCATCTTCTAACATGATCCTTTCTTTGGAAGTGATGTATAGAAATACAATGTACAATATTAACTATATTGCAAATATAAATTAACTAAATACATCGATCAAATCCCTTGAAATCTTTGGTAAAGTCTAACTCAAATAAAAAAGTTTTGGATTTATATGAAGTTTAACTCCAAACCCTCAATCCTTGTTATCTTGTAAGACACTTGTATGTATCTTCTAACATGATCCTTTCTTTGGAAGTGATGTATAGAAATACAATGTACAATTTTGATGGTATTGTTACAAGAACTTAAAGTCAAAATTGTCCTCATCTAAATATATTCATTAAAAAAAAAAAAAAAAACCCCATTTACCTAGTCATGTGCTCACAAGAAACAACAATAAGATGAATAATAACAATGCAGCCTATAATTTAGTAAAAAAAAAAAAAAACTTTATTTTCCAACCTATATACTTTGAATTTGGGCGTTCCCTTCCCAGCTTCGGGGTATACTAGTGTATATTCTTGCAAGAAGAAGGCCTTTTGCCTTTTCATGTGCTTTGACAATAAACCACAAGATCCATGTCCACACACTTGAAAGACTTCATGTGACTGAAGATGAAGGAATTCACGTTTTTGCAAACTTTCTATGGTAACACGTCCAATCAAGATCTAAATCCTTGATGTTTTGCAAAGTTTTGGTGGAAACACTAAACCCCTTGCAATCGATTTAAGCTGAGGTTGCAAAGTTTCAGCGGAAACACGTACAATAAATATTCCAGTGCTTGCATTTAGGTATTACAGTGGTCTGGCCTTGTCTATAAGAAAGAGATCGATGCATCATTCACATGTAACCTCTCCTCCTTCTACACCCAGATTGGAGATCGTGGCAACAGACGATGGACATAGATAACTTTTTTTTATTTAAAAAGATGATCACCATGAGTGACACAGGTGATTTATAAGTTAGAGTAATTTATTGTTCATCTTAGAACAAATTAGGATAGGCTAGATTTCAAGTGCAGACCCATGTAGCTGGAAGTTCGGAAAACATCAACATATATGCTTTATTTGCCTCCCTGAATGGGGATAAAAAAAATAGACAAAGGAAGATATATTCAAAGTAGGTGTTTCTTTTTCTTTTTCTTTTTTTTTAATATCAAAATTGAAAAAAAAATAAAATTATAATATCAATCATATAATAAATAAATAAGTGTTTGATTAAGTAATATATATTGTAGTTTTTCAAGTAACTCCAAATCTTCTTCAAAATATTTTGGCATTGCATTTGGGTGCTCTTCTTCATTGTTGTCTACTTCTTTCGGTGCTCCCAGCTCTGTTGTTGCAGCTTCAAATACTTCATCTATATTAACCTTTGTTTGAGTATTGACGTTTTCTACAACATCATCTAACACATGCTTTTCAATTTCCTCCACATCATTCATTATTGCTACAGATTCCTCATCATTCATTATTTCAAGCAGGTGTCCTCTTACATTTAGAAAATTATAAATATATTGCATTTCCATTTCATTCTTTTTCTTCAACCAATCTTCATTTGACATGTTCTCCTCAACATACATTACCTCAATGACAATTTCTTCATTACAATCATCATTATCCACATGCAACTGAAAATAGTGGGATTCAACACCTTCTACAGGTTCACCATCAACTTCTGAAGTTTTCTCATAAGAGGATGCACTCTTTTCACTATATTTCATTTCTAGAATATCCTATAACATTTTTTCATTGTCTATCTAACCAAATTCATATAAAATAGGAGACAAGATGCTTGTATCCAGTGCTGAACTGATAAGATATAAGGCTATTTTATATTTTCTCTTATCATGGGAATTGACCAAACCATCTTTAACAAATTGACATAAATATATTCAACCAAATAATCCTTCCATTTTAAATGCCCAAAGCTTAAAATGTTTACCTGAGAAGGATGGCAGAACTGACATTAATCTTTTAAACATTTCACTGATTTCTTCATGGTCTTCATTGATCGGGTCCAAGACTGCATTATGTTCCTCAAGTATGGGTTCTTCAATGATTTGGTCTTTATCAGGTACAGGTTCCTCAGCTACAACTCGAAACATTTCAAATTCTTCTGGAAAATATACTGCCTATGTCCTTTGATTTTTTCTCGTGATCTGTTTTAGCTCTCTTCTGAGTTGTTTAATTTTCCTTTGCTTACCCATTAGAGTAGCAATAAAGTATGCATTCTCCTTCAATTCATCTATCATGATGGAAACTCCACCCAATGGAAAGAAGAATAGATGAACTTGAAATATATGAAGCTCATGGACAGAGAGATTTGGTTCCACACACAATGAGTTGGCGGCAAAACTCCACGCTGGGCGTACAATGCTCCATTGTAGGTGTTCTCTTGGAACAAGTGAACTTCAAATCAAACAACAAATAAAATACCTCCCTTTAATTTGCATCGATTTGCATGATTTAATGACACACAACAGTTAATCCTAGAAGCTACAGGAATCTGAAGAGAGACTACGCGCAAACTCCTTTCTTCCACGCAGGTTCCTCTGGTGGCTAATTGTGACTTCTTCTCCATGCATTGTTGACAACTCACAAATAAAGATGTCGAGTATTTGAGAAATGGGAGTTCAAATGCACTTGTTTGGGGTGTTGCTCCTCAACCTTGATGTGATCACCGAACATACTATATTGATACCAATACTGAGCAATTGGTAGCGATGTCTATACCTTTTTTTCAATAGGCTCACATGATTCTACTCTTCTACCTCTTGCAACACATATTTCCACAAATTATTCTTCACTGGGCAGCAACAGAAATCACCTTCACCAAGAAACGGTGACTGATCCTGATTTTATGAGCAGAAGGAAATGACTACAGATTATTAACAGATGCTTAACATAGAATAACAGAGATATAGTAAAACTGGTTTTCTATTCAATAAGGAAATAAGTTGAAACTGTAAAATGCAGCGGAAAACAAGCTTGTTGGAATCGTGGCGGCTTATCTCTGAGGAGAGATGTGACAGCTACGTTCATTCGCAAGAAGATGATTACAATGAGGCTCTGAAGGCCTTTTTACAATAAACAGGAGTTTCAAAAACCCTATACATCCAAAAACCTAACCCTAGGAGATGAAGCACCAAAAGTCATGTGGGCCCTGTTTGGGTAAGTCAGTACATCAACTTCATGGGGTCGCAACTTTTGCATATGATCTTCATTTAAGGCATACGATAGCTCGCTGGAAATATATATCCAAGGACTACAACAGTTGCCAAAAATTTCATGATGAAAGTTGTTGACTGCAACATACCCAAAAAATGTCGTTTAGGGCCTCGAAACAACTCCGGAAGTTCAGGACCCAAAAAAACTGCTAAAAATAGTAAATTATGAAAATTGCCAAAAAGTTGTTTTGAGCCAGCTGGAAAAGGTGATGGCCACCGATATCCACTTGGATCAATCCTCCCTCTTTAGGAAGCAATGGTCTCCATTGAGTTGAGTTCCCCCATCAGATGAGGAAATTTCCACTGAATTTGGCCCCAGGTGAGCCACTTGCCTTGGTGCAGGAGCTGCCCTGCTTTGACGACTCGATAAATATGGATCCTTTGTGGTCGAGTGCCCTTGATCTGTGTGTCCACAATATGATAATTGGATTCCTATTCTATCTAGTCGAGGTTGAGCTATGTTAGTGTTAGCTCTTCTGCTACGTTTGAGGTGTCCAATAATGGTGGGAAATAAGGTCGAAGGAGGTCCACGTTGAACATTGGGTGCAGACCAAGGAAAGGAGGAATGTTGAGCTCAAAATCATTATCCCCCACAGCCTTGGTGATGGTGTATGACCCGTAACGGAGTGGGCGAAGCTTCTGATGGGGTCCTGTAAGGTGTTCTTTCTGCAAGCGCAACCAAACTTTGTCGCCCATCTAAAACTTATGTTTGTCATTGGACTTCTGTAGGATATCATGAATCTGTTGGCGGATGTGTTGGATCTACTCAATGAACCGGGTGGCTTTGTCAGCTTCAGTTGGAGCAGGAGATGAGTTGACCGAGGTGATCGCAATGGGAAGTGCAACATCTATGGGACCCAATGGTTGGAATCCCAACCCCACCTAAAAGGGGTTGTGGTCAGTTGAGCTATGCAGGGCTCGGTTGTAGTTATGTTGGACATAGGGAAGACTCTCATCCCATGTGTGAGGGTGCTTGGAATTATACATGCGCAGGATATGCATGACTATTCGATTTACGACTTCGGTTTGGCCATCTGTCTGGGGGTGGAAGGTCATGGATTTGGTGAGCTTGGTGTCCAACACTGACCGGAGGCTCGACCAGAATGTGCTGAGAAATCGAGTGTCCCGATCTGAGAAAATGGTTTGTGGGATCCCAAAATGTACCCAAAATTGTTCAAAGAAGAGCTTGGTAGTGGCTTATGTTGTGATGTTCTTCCTGTAGGCAACCAAAATCGCCATCTTAGAAAAGCGATCAACAACCACAAAAACACAGTCATTTCCCCGCTTGGTGGACGGGAGGCCCAGCATGTAGTCCATTGAGATGGATTCCCATGGCCTCTCAGGAGTAGGAAGAGGGGTGTAGAGTCCCTATTTCTTAGTGGTCTATTTGGCAATAGCGCAGACAGTGCAGAACCTGATATACTTGTTGACCTCCTGTCAAAGTTTCAGCCAGTAGAAATGTTTATGTAGCATTGTCGATGTCTTTTAGACGCCGAAGTGTCCTGCCACTCGATTGTAGTGGGATTCCTAGATCATCTTTTCTTGCTCGCTTGATGGAATGCAAATATGGCCCAAACGACACAACAACCCATCCTGAAGATGGAAGTTATCGACAATTTTGTTTGCACCCAACATTTGGTAGGTGGTGGCGAAGTCTAGGTCTATCTCATAGAGTTCGGGCCATCCAAAGGTCTCATGGCCGCAAGAGTCTAGCACTGTGGCGAGTGTCGCGACTGGAGGTCTACTAAGGAAATCAACGACACGATTGGTGCTTCATGTTTTATACTTGATGTTGAGGTGGAATTGTTGTAAGTAGGTGGACCACTTTTGATGGCGGTCATTCTATAATTTGTCTTGTGTTTACATGAACTGCAGTGGCTTATGATCAGTGTGGATGACTATCTCCCTCCCAAGAATGTAATGTCTCCACTAGCGGCAGGCTTGCACAATGGATTACATTTATTTGTCGTAAGTAGGGTACTTACAGAAAACATCTGATAATGTCTCACTATGATAGGTCATGGGGTGGTCATGCTGAGTGAGAGCAACACCCACAGCATAGTTTGAAGCATCTCTCTCGATATCAAAGGGATGTTGTAGGTCTAATAGTGAAAGTAATGGGGTTGAGCACAAACGCTACTTCAAATCATCGAACCCTTGTTGTTTGGACTGCCCCACACAAATTTTGCCTTACCACCACCCCTGGTTATTTGGATGAGGGCCCATGCAATATGGGAGAATCCCAACATGAACCTGCGATAGAAATTGGCAAGGCCCAAGAAGATCTTAACCTTAATGAGTGTGGTTGGGTTCGTCCAGTCACAGATGACTTAGAGCTTGGTTGGATCCCCATGTACACCATGTTGATCAACAATGTATCCCAGGTAATGGACCTTATCCATGCCAAAGGAGCATTTTTCCAAGTTGGCGTATAACTTATATTGTCACAGGGTGTGCAGAACCTGTTGAATATGTTGCAAGTTTTATGCCCGAGAGTTGTTGTAAATGAGAATGTCATCCAGATACACCACTATAAAAGTATTGGTGAATGGATGCAAGATATCTTCCATCATCCTCATGAAAGTGGTTGGAGCATTTATCAAACCAAAGGGCATGACCAACCATTCAAACATGCCTTCCTTTGACTTGAAGGCGGTCTCCCATACATCTGTATGTTCCATCGAGACCTGGTGGTAGCTAGACTTCAGATCAATCTTACTGAATTATTTGACTCCCATGAGTTGATCAAGGAGGTCGTCGATTTGGGGAATTGGGTACTGGTTTCTGACTGTGATTTTATTCAAGGCCCGATAATCAATGTAGATTCGTCAAGTTCCATCTTTCTTCTATAACAGCACGATTGGGCTCCCGCAAGGTGATGAGTTGGGACGGATGTGCCCTTTATGGAGTAGTTCTTGGATCTGTCACTTGATCTCCTCATTCTCTAACATAGAGAGACGATACACTGGCCCATTGGGAATCGGTGTGTCAGGGGTAAAATCAATGAGGTGCTCGACCTGACAGTACAAAGGTACCTCGGTAGGTGAGGATAATATATCTGAGTATTCTTCGACGACCTTATCTACTTGCTTATGTTGTCTGGAGAGGTCGGTCGCAGAGACCCTGGATGTGGTTGTGATATTTTTCTCATTCCGAGAGTGAATCACGAAGAAGACAAACTTCACCGTCTGAGAGATGACCTTCCTGCATTGCCTGGCAGAGATCAAGAAAATAGCATTAGGTGGGACTGCCTCGGGTATCCTATACAATTTCCTATTCAAAGTAATAATAACACTACGAGGCCTAGACTCATATACAACATGATGTTTCCATAAATAAGGTTGGCCCAAAAGAACATTACAAACTTCGAGAGGAGCAACATCACACAATACATCATCTTTGAAGGGCTTGATGTCGTATGACAGTCGACACTGTTGGCTGACGCAAAGATCACTTCCTTGGTGGAACCATCCAATGGTGTAGGGTTGTGGGTTCACCGTTGTCGGCATGGCCAACCGCTTGACAACCTCTGTTGAGGTGAGGTTCTTCTGGTTATCGCTATCAACGATGAAGTGTAGCAGGGTGCCTTTTACCCACATCTGTGAATGGAAGAGGCACACTCCTTCTTCT
>JZKD02S0330406.1:0-19351 GCA_000966675.3 Picea glauca | reverse complement strand
GGGTAATGAATAAATGTTGAATGCTAATTGATGAGTTTTTGTGCAAGAGGGAAGTTTTGGGAAAAAGAGCCCCACACTCATTCACCCCCCCTCTAAGTGTGGTAGGTGTGTACAATAGGTTCTTGATTAGTGCACCTTAGTTCTTGACACATAGAAACTTATTTTACAAAGTATTTTGGTTGTCTTGAGTTCCAGCCTCATGCTTTGGGGGGCATTCTGTTACACATTATTTTGGTCACCCTGATGATGATTACATAAAAATGTGTTCAGGTTCCCAATATAATATTTTGCCTGAGAAAAGAAACCTCTTTCCACTCTTGCAAGATGAAATTTTGAAAGGTCGCCGCAGGCTGCTCCTTTTACATAGTGCAAAAATCCCTGATTTCTGCATGATGCACTATAGCCAGCCTGTGGGATTTCTGCAGGCTATTATATAGGAAGGTCACGGCGATGCATTAAAAATAAAAGAGGAAAGAATTTCTAACAACTTCTAGAAGTGGAATCTTCTGGAAATATGAGGTGGCATCCGTATGGTTACGATCCTACTGACTTCTCTGATTTGATGGGATCATCCTCATCTCTTTAACCACTTCAGCTTCTACTATATAATGATAGGCTTCTCATGGAAAAGGTTAGAGGTACAAGCATAAAGAATCATAGATACTGAAGAGAGAATAGGCTGAAGACTGTGTGAAGAATCCTATTTCAAGTCATGCTTGAAGTCTCTATTCATTTCTCAAGATTTTGAGAGAAATCTTCATGCAAACGTCAGAATAGATGTATGTGTGTGTTAGAATGAAGGGCCACTGAAAGGGAACTTGCGACATCAAGGCTATTCAGTTGTATCTTCTACCTTTCATTAATATAATGCGGTGGCATGTCTCTTTCTCATAAAATGATTGATATTTTATTACATGATTCCTTGATCACATGTTTAGGTTATCATTGAATTTCACTATTTCTTCTTTCACGTTAGTTGATTTGTGTTATTATAGATCTGATCTCATAGGAGCATTGGAGTAAGGAAGGATCAACAAATACAAAAGGAAACAATTAATAAGGTATGCTATCTATTCCTTCTTTGGTAGTTAAAATCAATGGTTTAAACCTAGGGAAAGCGTTGTGTTTCGTCTTGTTTTTTTCTTGATCCAGGTGGATCTAGGGGGATTAGTTCATGTCCGCATCTACCGATTTACCCGTTAACAATTGGCCAACAAACGGTGCTTTTTCAGAGTCTCTAACACTTTCATAAGATTTGAGATGTGCTCCTCAAAGGTAGTGCTACAAACCAATATATCATCCAAATAGAAAATAACAAATGAATCTACATAATGGTGTAAAACATAATTCATTAGTCTCATAAATTTAGTTTTTGCATTGCATAAATCNTAATGAATAAATGTTGAATGCTAATTGATGAGTTTTTGTGCAAGAGGGAAGTTTTGGGAAAAAGAGCCCCACACTCATTCACCCCCCCTCTAAGTGTGGTAGGTGTGTACAACAGGTTCTTGATTAGTGCACCTTAGTTCTTGACACATAGAAACTTATTTTACAAAGTATTTTGGTTGTCTTGAGTTCCAGCCTCATGCTTTGGGGGGCATTTTGTTACACATTATTTTGGTCACCCTGATGATGATTACATAAAAATGTGTTCAGGTTCCCAATATAATCTTTTGCCTGAGAAAAGAAACCTCTTTCCACTCTTGCAAGATGAAATTTTGAAAGGTCGCTGCAGGCTGCTCCTTTTACATAGTGCAGAAATCCCTGATTTCTACATGATGCACTATAGCCAGCCTGTGGGATTTCTGCAGGCTGTTATATAGGAAGGTCACGGCGATGCATTAAAACTAAAAGAGGAAAGAATTTCTAACAACTTCTAGAAGTGGAATCTTCTGGAAATATGAGGTGGCATCCGTATGGTTACGATCCTACTGACTTCTCTGATTTGATGGGATCATCCTCATCTCTTTAACCACTTCAGCTTCTACTATATAATGATAGGCTTCTCATGGAAAAGGTTAGAGGTACAAGCATAAAGAATCATAGATACTGAAGAGAGAATAGGCTGAAGACTGTGTGAAGAATCCTATTTCAAGTCATGCTTGAAGTCTCTATTCATTTCTCAAGATTTTGAGAGAAATCTTCATGCAAACGTCAGAATAGATGTATGTGTGTGTTAGAATGAAGGGCCACTGAAAGGGAACTTGCGACATCAAGGCTATTCAGTTGTATCTTCTACCTTTCATTAATATAATGCGGTGGCATGTCTCTTTCTCATAAAATGATTGATATTTTATTACATGATTCCTTGATCACATGTTTAGGTTATCATTGAATTTCACTATTTCTTCTTTCACGTTAGTTGATTTGTGTTATTATAGATCTGATCTCATAGGAGCATTGGAGTAAGGAAGGATCAACAAATACAAAAGGAAACAATTAATAAGGTATGCTATCTATTCCTTCTTTGGTAGTTAAAATCAATGGTTTAAACCTAGGGAAAGCGTTGTGTTTCGTCTTGTTTTTTTCTTGATCCAGGTGGATCTAGGGGGATTAGTTCATGTCCGCATCTACCGATTTACCCGTTAACAATTGGCCAACAAACGGTGCTTTTTCAGAGTCTCTAACACTTTCATAAGATTTGAGATGTGCTCCTCAAAGGTAGTGCTACAAACCAATATATCATCCAAATAGAAAATAACAAATGAATCTACATAATGGTGTAAAACATAATTCATTAGTCTCATAAATTTAGTTTTTGCATTGCATAAATCGAATGGCATAACCAACCACTCATACAAACCTTGCCTCATTCCTGTAGAAACTCCTCCAACTCATTTTTATGTTATTTAGTACACCCTTCCAAGGATTCCTTCACTATCATTGACTCATCATCAGACTGATTTTCTCTTAAGGAAAGAAAAGCATATTTATTACTAGAACCAATAAAATTCTTGGCTTGGTTGGAACTTACCAGTGAGATCTTCAAATTTACTGTATGTGCATTAATGATGTAGAACTTACCATCCTTGCTTAGTGGGATTTAGTTGGCTATTTGGATGCATATTTCATCCCTCATATACATGTAGGGACTTCCAAAAACTACTCCACATACATCAAGGGGTACTACGTCTAATTCCACTTCATCAATAAAATATTACACTTATATAAAACTTAATATTACATTGTTTCATTACCTTTATATCTGCAACCTTGTTTACCCAACCTAATGGATTGGAGCTAGGATGATCGTGAACCTCCAATCCAAGATTTTTGACCAAATCCATTATTATGACATTATCCCGTGAACCAGAGTCAAACAAGGCATCTATCTTGGTATTCTTGACCTAAATATTGGTATCTTCCTAGTCATGATGAAGGCTACACAGATTCATCTCCTTTTGCAAAAATGTGCAGTCGATATTTACATCCACATCCGAGCTACTTTCAAACTAATTGCTTGAATACGTGGCTAGAAGGTTCTTTTCATTTCTATCCTTCTTGTTGGGATATTTACTCAGATGTTCGGTGGTTGTTGTCTTCTTATGGTTTCCCCATTTCCACTTCCTCTTCCCTTCCATGGAAGATTCCTAGTTCTCTTTCTTCTTTGAACCACTTTCCTTTCCTTTCTTGTGGCCTATGATTTTTAGTTACTATGCCTATACACACGCCTCATCCATTTTCCTTGGCTTGAATATCATCACCTTATTTTGTAGCTAACTATGTAAACCCCCTATATACTTGAGGAGTACATATTATGGGTTCTTAGGAGAGATACCCATCATGATGGTAATATTTCTGAACTCAGTATTGTACTCTTGTACACTCTTCCCCTACCTCCCAATCATCCCTATTTACATTGAAAATTTTAGTTAGGGAATTCTCCAATATTTTATTAAATTCTTTCACTGTTCCATTAGCCCGAGGATGGTATAGAGTTCTCTTCTGATGGTGTATTTAAAATTATTTAGTCATTTCCTAAATGGTGTTATTGAGAAAATGAGTTCCCTAATCACTCATAAGAATTCTAGGGCATCCAAATCTTGTAATTGCTTGTTAAAACAAAAAGTGCACTGTATTTTTTGGATTGCAATATTTTATTATTGATGCTTCCTCACATCTGGTTAGATATTTTGTCGTTGTAATGATGTACCTTTCTCCTGATATTCTAGTTGGTGGGTTGATTGTTCTTACAAAGTCTATTTCCCATTTGTCAAACACTTTAAGGGTTACCTGATATTTTAGGGTCATCTCAACCCTCCTATATGGCTTTCCTACACTCTGAGAAACATCATCATTCTGGAAATATTTCTTTGCATCTTTAGAAACTGTTGGCTACCATAGTCCTGTGCACAATATCTTCTGTGCAATGGTTTTTCCTGCATAGTGTCTTCCATCTATTCCTCCACGTGCTTCTTCCAAGTTGATGGATGTTCATGTTGCATGACACATCTCCTTAGAATATTATATACACCTAGTTTATACAAGTGTCGTACAATAAGTTTGTAATCTGCAAATCTAAAAACAAAATTCTTCTTATGCGTAGTGTTGTATTCCTTTGGAGAAAATCTTATACTAAAAAATCCAGTGATATCATAAAAGTATTCATCAACAATCTACAATGAAAAGAGTTGTGCATTAGGAAAATTTTCCTCCAAGCTGCTTGGTTCGTCTCCATTAGTTATCCTGGAGAGATGATCTGGCCCTGCATTCAATCTTCCACGTTTTCCTACTACTTCAAAATCAACCTCTTGAAATAACAACAACCATATACATACTCCCCCCCCCCAACACTGGCTTGTTGACTAGCTATCTAAGAGCAGAGTGATATGTGAGCATTTTAAAATGTTGGCCTAATAAATAATGTCTGAACTTTTGTAGTGCATACACCATATCCAAACCTTCTATGTATGTTGTATTATAATTTTGTTTAGAATATGAGAATTTCCTACTTGCAAATTCTATTGAATGATCTATGTCACCCTCTCCTGGTTGTGCCAGTACTTCTCCAAGTGTTATTGAAGAGGGATCCACATGAACATGGAACTCTTTTGACCAATCTGAAAACACTAGAATTGGTGTTGTGAACATTTTATCTTCTAAGATGTCCAAACTTTGTTGGCACTCATCATTCCGTTGAAACTTGATATCCTTATTTAACACTTTCTCCATGGGTGTAGTAATTTGTGTGTAGATATTTATGAACTTCCTATAGTATCTTGTATGACCTAGTGTAGCTCTTAATTTGCACACTAATTTAGGTGGTGGTAAATTAACAATGACAACAATCTTTGTAGGGTCAACCAACATAACTTGTTTACAAACCACATGCCCAAGAAGAATTCCAAATGGTGCGTATAATATTCATTTATTAATGTTCAAGGAAATTTGGCATCGTCTACACCTATCTAGCATAAATATTAAAACTTAAACATGATCTTTTAATAGGCTTTAATACTTTCCAATCATCTAGATAAACATCCAAAAAATTATGTATAAAATATTTAAATGCAACTACCACTACTCTTGAAAAAATAGCAGGGGTATTTTTCAATCCAAAGGGAATCACTGTGTACTGGTATGACCTCCATTCCATGGAAAATGTAGTCTTATGATGATCCTTTGGTGTTATTCTCATTTGGTGATACCTTGGAAATCCATTAGTAAATGAGTATGATTCTTGTCCTCTTACATTTTCCAATACCTCATAAGTAAATGGAGTAGGGAAGTGATCATGTAGATAGGCATCATTCAACTTCCTCAAGTCTACATAGATCCTTATTCCCTTGTGCTTCTTCTCCTGGACTACCATAGGGATAATCCACTCAGATTCTTCAACAAGTTCTTTTATACCAACCTCTAATATTTTATCAATCTTTGCCTTACCGTTTTGTTTATATATTGGATTCATCTTATAGGGTCTCTGCCTTATTGGTTTGGCATCTAGTCGTAGAGGTATTTTAATTTCTCCAAGTTCTCTTTCTACCCCTTTCATTTATGAAAATGTTGCTGGAAATAGATCACTATATTCACGTAGTAGTTTTGTTATTCTTTCCACTGTTTGGTTGTCTCAATAGTCACCAAAACTTGCAATTTTTGGATTCTCTTCTATTAATATTGAATTTATTTATCTTCAGTGGTGCAAAAAATGATTCTGATTGTAAATGTGGGCTTTCTACCTCTGTTTTCCCTTCAACTTCCATTATCTAAATATCACACGGGTTTTCTTTTACTGGGTCATGTTTTGCGACATGGTAACAATGTAAAAATTGTCTGACTGTTTTTCGATTTTGATTCTGATAAGATGTTACAATTTCAACTTCAGGTTCTTCAAAAATATTTTCCTTTATCAACTTCAGTGTTGCCTCTATCATTGGATTCTCATGTTCAAAGGAAAACATGATTACAAAGTTTTGCTACAAATATTTCCAATTTACAGTTCCCCTGCACAATTCCAGTTATGTATACCAATTTCTTGGTATGCCTTCTAATGTATGGATGAAGTGATGTGGCCATTCCTCTAGTGGTGTCAGTATCCATTGGGTTATGCATCTCTCTATATGTTCTCTTGTTTTTCCTCTTTCATCATATTTCTACATGTGTATTCTCTTGTTCTACGTCAAATCTGATGCACAATAAAAATTTTCATTTATACCAATAATGGATATTTTATTTGTGATAACCCCACCAATGTGTAGGTGTTTATTTCAATGTAACATCTAAAATTGATAACCTTTTACTTTCCAATACTTCGAACTCAAACTTTATTAAAAAATATTCCAAATCATTTTGACCATAAAAACTTGGAGTTGTTTCTCTTACCTCTGAGCCAATCCATCTTAGTGCATGTGTCATTATTGCACATCTTCTGGTAGATATCTCATGTAAGTGTTGTTTCCAATTCTTCAGTCCTATGTCAGAATATGAAGCACAAGAACCGATGCTTCTCCAACTAATCATTCCATCTAATTTTGGGTTAATGTAATCTTCCTCGTGTGCAGTAGTTCTATAGAATTGGTTTACCTCTTCTGTGATAAATTTATTTTTCATTGATTCAACATATCTTTCACTTTATGAAGGATCTAATGGTGCTATGAATCTATAATCACCTAATTGAAAAATCATTTTCCGAGCCTTCAAGTGCCCAATTGAATCAATTGGGCTTGATTGTCAAATGCCCAATTGAGTCCCAACAATGTTGGATAAGGTGAAGTATTATCCACTATGTCAATTACCTCAAAATATTCCATAGTGTGCACACCATCTAAATCCACTGGTATGCCTTTCAATTGATGAATTGGTATTACCCTATGTTGGTTTTCTAGTTTCAGCTAAATAGGTGAATAGCTCAGTGTAGGTCCCCCCATGCATTCCCATGTTTTCTTAGGAAGAACATTTACCTTAGATCCCAAATATAATATGATCTCATCCATGCTAAAGTCTATAATATTTTCATTTAGTCTGAACTCTCTATTTGTTCTTGCCTTCCTATGGACATGATTTGTTGTCTTTTGTTCTAGTTTTATATCTTCATCAAAATTGCATTTTTCTATCAAACTTTGTAATACTTGTAGAGATGTTTGATCATTCAATAACTTCAAGCAAGACACCAGAAAGTTTCTTAGATTACTTACCTTTTATAAAGATTGATCTCTGCTGGTATGATCATATGGATGAGGCATATCATATACTAGCTCATCATACCTTGGCCATGTATTTGAAGTAGAAGCAATATTCTACAACAAAATTACTTGTTTGGCCTTCTTGAATGTTTATTTTTCCTTACGCGCATCAAAATGTTGTTGTGGTGTTGGTTTTGATTCTGATTTACTATGTTTGATCTTGTTTTTGTTCCACCTCGAGTAACTACATTAATATTTTTCCCATCATCTCTAGTTTATGTGGAAATCCATTGAACCTTTTGGTTATTTTGATTCCTTTTGTCCTGTATTTTTTTAGAAGTATAGGAAAATCTTTTGTATTATGATATGTTGCACAATATTACATGCACGTTGTTAGTGGCTATGGAAAGTACCTTGCATAATGTCCAAGTTGCTGGAAATTGTGGCAGTTTACTGGTCCTCTGCCTTTTCCAAATCCTCCTCTTCGACATCCTCCTCCTCTGAATCCTCCTTTGTTTCCATGCAGTGTATTATATTGTGGTACTTGATTATATTGTGGTGGTGTTGTAAATTGTTGTGCATTAGTATACTGATGTGTAGGTTGTCCTGTCATTAGTTTGTCCTGCATCCTATAATCATCTAAGGTTATTTCCTTCATAAGTTCCAAGGTTCGACAATCCTTATCCTCATGTCAAGTAAAGACTTGCAGAAATCGTAGAATTTACTTTTTAGGCATTGTTTGATATTTTTGCATCATTGGACAATGAAAGGGATCATGTTCAGGTGTTTTATAGAATTCACACCATAATCCTCATGTGGGTAAGGGATTTGGCAACCTTGCTCCCAAATAATGTGCAAATGTTGGGCACTCATTTTTGTGGTGTTCTTCTGTTCAACATAAGGTACACCAGACAACTTCCCTCTTTTCCTTGCCTTTGTTCTGATTCAACTTAAATGTTATATTATTGAGATCCTCTCTCAACTCTTCTATAGTTGGATATGTATGTTTATATTGATTCTCTTCCATTTGTAGGACTTCTTGTAGAGCCTTAGCCTTAGTATGGAACTTTTGTTTCCTCAATGGGTATTTAAAATGTGGAAAAAATGAATTTAAGAATAGTTCCCTATGTTGCATGTCTGTTATGGGATATTTCAACTTACCTTTCAATTGCTTGAGCTTCTGGTCGATTTCCCAAATTGGCTCTCATGGATTCTATTTGATTTATATCATCTCATTCATATATTGATCTTCTAAACTTGGTCACTGGAATTTATTGATTATTTCCTTCTTTGCATATGTGACGATTGTAGGTGCTCCTTGTGGACTATTCACTCCTAGGCTCATAAACCAGTCTAGTGCGCGGTTTCTGAATGTAATTGCAAGTTGAGCCAATTTTGTGTCTTCATCTATGATCTACTTAGCTTCCCAAATCTGTTCACAAATAAATAGATGTTTCCCTGGGTTCGCTGACCCTTCTCCATGAAATATTGGTAACTGAATGGTCGAATTTGTTCCTGCCATTGTAAAAATTGTAGTACCACCTCTGCACAGTTCATATAACTTACTATTGTTAGATGAAATTGTACTTCCACTAGTCCCTTGACCTATTAGACTCTTTCTCCTACTAATTATTGGTTTTCTCAAAGATTATTTCTTTCCTAGTCTTTTAGTTTCACATGGAGTTGTGGGTTCCACAATAATTTTGATCAGGAATGGAGTTCCTTCTTCTGTGTCGGATCCTTTACCTCTGGTTTTTCTGTCATATGTGGCACAAAGGATTTCCTCAATATGCTTTGTAGCACAAAGATCCTCTACCTTTTCTTCATCACTTTACAAACCTTTCCTCTCGGTTAATGCCCTTGTTTTCCTATTAATATTATATTGGTAGGGTCTTCCACTGTGCGTCGTTCCTGCTTCATCCATTATTTCCTTGTTTTTTCATCATCCATCATAATAGGGTCCATAGTTTCCTTCTTCTTACCTCTATATAGGTCCCTCTACATGTCTCACATCATTCTCAGTGTTTCCCCTTGTCTCCCCATGCACATAGAGTTATTTAGTTGTCATACTCAATTTCATCACACCTTTATCATGCAACAAAATATTGATTAACATATAGAGTGATCTAATGTACCTTCCTCTTGGACCCTTCAAAAACACAGTCTTTTCAATAGTGTATGATTTTGCAGTATCGACTGCAAACTCGGTAATGAATCCTACAATGATGTTGTCTAGCTAGAAATCGACTACACACGTGAATTTGTTGTTGACATTTTGTAGATGCACAATATTGTGAATAATCCATTCTACTAGTCTTATCTGGTTAGTTGGGTGAGTGTCTTTTAATCTCACTATCCACTCCTGCAAAAAATGTGGAAATTCATAGAAATATGACTCATGAATATCAATGAATACTTACCTCTCCAAATATTGGTGCACTGCATACTTAGGGTTTCTATTGTCTTTCTATGCAAATTTGAGCTCTTTTGTTTTCATCCATCATTCAATATCCTCTTTAGATAGATTCCATGGTATAAACATCCCCTTCCAATACTTCATTCTATTAACTTTCCTTCTCAACAAGTCCCTTCTAATATGTTCTTCTGGGTTCCAGCTGGCAACAAAACCATTTGTTTGAGGTTTTTGGGTTGACCCAGGTTCTACTTTAGGTTTCCAGCAAAAACCTATAAATCATAGACCCTTTTGAAGACCATAAAGAAAAACTACGCACATAGTGCATAATCGAGTCTCACCCGATATGGATAATGGGTGACTTTAGGACCTAGATGTCTCCCATCATGGAAGGGAGACTTATATGGGGATGAGAGACATTCTTTCTACCTCAAAACACATCATATTTATTATTATATTACATCAACACATCATTATATCTTAGATACACCACTCAAAAATGAATTGCATTCATTTAAGGTTTATTCTACAGTAATTATCTTGATTATTTTATTGTGCGTCACATTTCACTACTGGCAGATTAATCCATTCATCATAAATAAACATTTCTAAGAAATACCATAAAAATTCCACACAAAGACACAAAATTTACTATGTTTCACCCCCCCTTGGATACATCCACACAGATTTGGTTGTCTTGGCTCTTTTATTACTCTACATCACTATTATAGTGTTGTGTGCATCACATTTCTTTCTCCCACCTAGTAGTCCTATGGAATAACATTCATAGGCCGCATACTTCCATTCAGAGGATGAAAAGATAGCAATAGGATCCACAACCCATGACTTACAACCTTACCCTTAATTACAATTCTTGATCTAATCTATCTCTCAAAAACTCTCCTTCTCTCAAAACTTGGCTCTCAGATCCTCCTTTCCACTATCTCACAACATTATATTTATATTACAAAAAGGGGTTAATTACTCGTTACAAAATTGTCCAAAATTGTAACCCACTAACCCTAAGTGGATNAGAGCATTATAGTAATGAATTCTGAAATGGTTTAGAAGAGATAAACATAGTCTAAATCGCCAAGCCGAGAGCATTGAATAATGAATTCTGGACTTTTAATTTCTCAATTCAGATATAAGAAAGCAAAATGAAATACATAATAACAGGAATCACACACTATGAGAGAGAACAAGACTTATAACACCACCAATTAGAATCTTTTCATAAAAAGTCCAAAATCTTCCTTTGCATCCATGTATTCATTCCAACCCCAGAGATTTACAAAGTCTTCTTGCACAGAGGGAAGGCTCCTCCTTTCTCCCATGTTTTTATACTCAGGAGGCCAAACATATATAGAGGAATTTCGTGTGGAATTTTAAATGTTCTGACTTCCTCATAATTCTAAAAACAGATACAAGTTACAAAAAGGAAGAACAATTGTATTATTTAAAGGGACCGTTAGTAATCGGACTGTCATATCAGGACTCCCTTTTCTTAAACTGACATTTGTCCAAAAATTTCTAAAATACACCAAAATGTTACCTGAGGATTCACCTTAGCTTGGCGATTTCCTCCTTTAGGGTACTCCACCACTCGAGATTTTCCCCGACGCTCTCTATCATCTCGGTTTTGGCCTCTGTCCTATGCCTTTTTCTCCTCCTCTTCTTTGCAGCTGGGTGGAAGGTGTTTTTCGCGTGTTCATTTATGACAATATCCCTCATAATAGGTTTTAATTTGACTCTCAACTCTATCTTAGTCTCAGGTTTAGTATGAAATTTAGTCGCCAGTATTTGCAAGACCCACCTTTCATTCTTACTTATTGACTTGCTTGGTACATTAGTTGAGAACCCAGTCATGCCAGACACCGTTTGACAGGAATTATCCATACCTTTCGGACTTTGTAGAGACTTTCATTTGGCCACCCTTTGAATTTATAGAATTGAGGAACACAAACCGAGCTTGTTTTTCTTACGCATAAGATGGAAATTTCCTAGAATAGGATAAAATGATTTCATATCTAAGATTTGATAGTTTTTGTACATTGATCACAAATTATTGTCACAGTACATTGGTGTGCCACACTTCATCAATCCACTTCGAATGATGGGCCTTGAGTTAGTTATGCAACGAAAGCCTTTTGGTAAATCATCTGGGAAAGTACCTGGACCGGTGATGTGAGGTGATCTGACCAACCTCATTCTCCCCGTGAGTTATTGACGTGATGTTTTGAACCATGTGACATCGGGGCCATAGGAAAAGTGGTTTCAGGCAATCCTTTGTCTCCCTCGATGCGTGTGTAAGTGTGCCACGCATTCCCCATCAAAACCAAAGTGGTTTTCCTCGATCTGCCTTCGTGATGTTAAGTTCCATGCTATTTGTTGATCCGATGTGAGCCTCGACCATGGATCTGAGATTATTCAAGATCAACGGTCCACCAAGATACTCCCTTCCTGCATCTGCTATATTCATTCATATGCCGCGGGATATAGCCGAGCACCCTAAACTATCACGCCTCTACTGTGGTATAGAATCTCACTGAACCTCGGAAATTTTTAGACCCCGATATAAAAATTGTTAAGGTGATAACACTTTGTATGTGGGGCAGACTCATACCAGTGTCTTAAAAGGCACATGGTTTCCACATGGTAGTACAGGTAATTCATGTGAACAGTGTCTCCATTACCGCGTAAAGTCCATGGAATTCTGATAATTGAGCTATACGCAAATTTATGCAATGTTGGTACTGTGCTTTGTTTGTTGATGTGTGGTGGGGCATTCCCCATAGTCAAATGCTCCCTTAGGGATTAAATATGTCCCATTAAACTTGACATGCTAACAATATACAAATTGCTATTGAATATTGAATGCTGCCACATATTAATGGTTCGTTATGCCACAATGTTTCATAATTGGTGGAGCATATAATGGTCCATTATGCCACAATGTTTAAACAACAAAATTCAGATGCACTACAGAGTACATTTACATTTCCCCCTGTCTGAATCATTTGAATACCAGTGGTTAACCTTTATTTGGGTGTGGAGAAAATGGTCTTTAAATTGTCTATGAGGAAGGAGAGAAGCAAGATGAATGCAAAGAAGGTTGTTGTTGAGCTAGGTTATGGGAAGAGTTGTTTCTCTTCTCGATTCGAGCTTCAACAAGTACCTGGGAGAAATTGCTGAGGCAAGGTGTTTTGAAGAGCTTCCGGAAGACTCAAATTTGAAGAAATAATTGCTTGATTCACCCATGGATTTATTTCGATTTGGTGTCTATTTGAGATTTTTTCACAATGTCTTCTTTCAGTTCACATTGGAACCTAGATTCCTTTCCTTTGACCCTGGGTAACGTGATGATGGAGAGAAGTAATATCTATTTCGGTTGAGGGAGTACTTGATGGCAGAGCTCTGTGGAAAATTTTTTCTTCTAGATAGTTGTTGTTGTGGGTTTGATCATGATTTTCTTCATGAGATCTTCTTCCCCTGTGGAGATGAGAAGGCTTCTCAGCACTCCACAATGGGGTGGGCATGATTGGGAAAAACGTGTGATGTATTCGTTCCGTGTGAATACGGAGAAAGTGATCGTTGTTCTGGTCACGGGTGTGGCGGGGTTCGTCGGCAGTCATGTAAATCTAACCTTGAAGAGAAGAGGGGATGGGTTTTAGGGTTAGATAATTTTGATGACTAATATGATCAATCTCTCAAGAGATCTCGCGAGGGTTTCCTGGAGAAGCATTGGGTGTTTATGGTGGAAGGAGATATTAATGATGCAGTACCAAGGAACATCAATTGCAAATACAAGAAAATAAGCAAAATCATAACGAGCGCATGTTACAGAGACAATGAGTAAAACTTTAGAGTTGAACACATATATGCGGAAAAAAATTATATTAAAATCAGAGCATAATCGCCAGGGTATTACAATATTTGTGCAGGATGCACGCAGTAAGAGAAGAATGCTCGTATTCCCTCACAACTTAACTACAGACTCAAAGAAATACGCGAAGCTTCAGACAGAAGGGAAGCTTAGAGACTCGGACTAACTGACTGACCAAATGACTCCTCTTCGAGAATGAGCTCGCATCCTTCTCTTATACAAATTTTTGAAGGAAGAGTCATCATGAAGAAATAATTTGAGAAGATGTTGGGTCCTATGTATCGACCACTAGATCTTACTTTACGGATTTGGTGGTCGAGATCATGCAAGATCCTCCGACCAAATCATGTACTTTATTTCAAATCGACCGAAAGTAGATAGAACAGTAAGTCTGACGGGGTTTTCATACAATATTCCCTGATCAGAAGACAGAAAAACATGACATAAAGTAGAACATCTTGGAAATGTGGGTCAAACCGCACCAAAAGTCGGAGAAGTGCTCCGAGTTTCCAATATTCTCATTATTACAAAGGGATAATAATTACAAGCTAAAGATTGATTCCGGTAACCCACTAAACCCGAATGGCACCACTATCATCCATTTAGACACGAATTCTCGTGATTTCACTGTGGAGGTTGGTAACGTCAACCCACGGAAACCGACTGCCTCCAGCTGTCCGGCAATAAAACAATAATCATTCCATTGGATGATCATGGAAGTGACAGAAACTGTAAGGGTCCCAGTGCTGAGAGTACACTTCTCTATATAGTTTTGGGTCTTCGTCACTATCTTCATCTTGTTGGAGTACATATCTGGTCCTGATAATCCATGGATGTATTTCTCTTATAAAGATAATTTTGTGTTCTTCATTAGAATAGAGGTCACTGATAGTCTGTAAGTTTCTATTTGGGAATAAAAACATACGAGATGTCTTTGTTACTTCAGGATCTATTCCACTTGGATGTAGCCCAAATTTTTTCCACTAGTCTACTAACTAATTAGGTTTAGGAAAAGCAATGAATAATACAGAAAATTTGATCATGCAGTAATAGTATCTATACCTATCTGTCCAGAGGAAGACATTATACCACAGTGCTTTGTATTGTAAATAGTTTATGTTGAACAATCTTTCTTCTGGATCCTGATTTGGCCAAGACTGCAGAGTTCTCATTCTATTAATTTGAAAGAAATTTCAGGCTGGAGTTTCTTTCCATGTCTGGGTTTGTTGACAGAACCATTCTCTATTAACAGATCTGATTCTACTAAGACCACCCATTTCAACCAGCTTTTGTTTGGAAGCAATTTTTGATGCATGATGCATTCTCCCAATTATGTGTTGTGGAGGGATCACATGGATACTGGTATTCTTTGAAAATCCTGGCAATCCGAATTCAATTCCCACATATCCAGCATTGAATTTTTTTTTTAGCCTGATAGGTATGAGTTTTCAATTTGATATCCCCGGGCTCATAATAATGGGTTCTAGGCCTATATCTATATCTGTATTTGGGTTTTCTTCCCTTTTCCTCCCTGGCTTCCCTTTTCGTTTTCTTCTTTTCTCTCACAGTGTCAGTGATGTATAGACCATATTTTTCACAAATAAATTTTTGATCAGGGAGATAGGTCAACTTAGATACAGAGTTTTGGACTTTCATACTAGTACATAGTCCAATCAAGGCATTAGTAATTAAAGAGTAAATTTCTCCCCATGTGTACACCTCATAAGGAAGTTTAAACACTTCTTGCATTTTCAGATATTCAACAAATTTACTTGGTATTGCTGCCAAGTATACCTGTTTCCAGAGGAGGTTTTGATTGTCCTGACCCTCAAATATTCTCTGTGTCCACTCTTTATGAAATTATTCATATTCGTACATCTTCCTGCATTTTATATTAATGAGAATTAGCTCATTTTTATCAACTAATTCGGATTCGGTTCCACACCAGTGCTCAAGAATTGTCATGGTGAGAGAACCAATCATGTTATTATGGGGAGATCCATCAATATGATATACAATATCTCCCTACTCATCTCTAAGGACTTCAGCCTCCATTTTGGCAATCATTCCATGGGAAGAAATGACTTCCCACCATTTGCTGAGGGTGCCTGTGAAGCACTATATGATAGATTTACATGCCTCTATCTCTGTCTTATTTCACTCAATGTCTTTCCCATATTAGAGAAAGCTTGTCCCATACCTTCCATTATTTGTTCATGGTTTCGTGTGGACTCTCTAGATTTATAAGATATTTCACACAAGGCAGAGTCCATTTTTTCTTTCACATTTGTGACCTTTTCTTGGATTTGATTGACGGATTGTACAATAGTGTTTGTAGACACTTGTAGATCTACAATTTGGCATTTTCGATCATAGTCATTGGTCACAAAGGTGTGGGTATCCATACCTCTTAAGGTATGGTTGGTCTAGTTGATTTGTTCAGATACTGACTGGACTCTTTTATCAATTCCAGAAAGCTGAGTAGCTTCCTCAGAAAGCAGTAAAGGGACTACTTTAACTTGCATGTTATTGTCTTCCAAGACAATTCCTTTCAAAGGTGGAAAAGTGGAATTGGATTATAAAGTATGCTCTTCAATGCTCTTCCACTTGTGTTTGGGAGGAATCTCAGAGGTTTCTCCCATCATTTGGACTACAACCTTTTGGTTTAATTTCCTCCATTCAAGGAAGGAAATCCACAGGTTATTGTCAAATATAAATCTCTGCCAATCTTTAGAAAGTTCAAGTTTTTCAAAGTCTGATACGAATGTATTGAAATCATTTGTTTCAAGATTTGTAAATAAATCCCAGTTTAGCATTTTCTTGATCCATTCTTCATTTATAGATCCTTTCTGGCATCCTTTCATGATTGAATGAAATTTATGAATTTCATCCACAGTAGGTCTGTGTATGTCACCGAGCAAGGGATTTGAAAATATGCAGTCTGGGATGAATTGGTCACACTGTTCTATATACCCTAACCCATATATTGGAGTACCAGGAAGTCGCATGCCTTTGTAAATATCTTGAAGTCTAGGGTCTAGTGACTCAATGGTAGGCATGTAATGGATCATTAAACAACATGCATATTTAGAAGTAGAAATAGTGCTATCTACAGTGTTATGTACAGAACGAACACAGACTGAAGAATCCATAGAGATTACTATAACTAAACAGGAAAGTAGGGAGTTTAGTCTTGTGTCTTTCCGTAAGAAGATTAAGAAGGCTCATGGCCGCCTGCTCAGGCAGAAACTAGTAACTCTATCAGGAGGTCACAGTAGTGGAAACTCTACCTTTAAAGAGCTCGAGACTACTGATACGGCCTCAAAAGTGTGTTGCGAGAGTGGAAACCCTGATTTTAAAGGGATCGAGACTCTTGATACAGCACTGGATTCTTTCCACACACATAATTTATCACACAAAAACTAAAAACAAAGGGAATAACTTTTATCAGATCGAAAAGTTTGATATCATACCTGGGGCGAAAGGAATTCGTAAGAGCCATATGACTTCCTTTCGCCCTGGGTATGATATTAGACTCTTCGATTTGATAAAAGTAATTCTCTCTGTTTTGAGTTTCTGTGTGATAAATTCTGTGTGTGGAAAGAATCCAGTGTTGTATCAAGAGTCTCAGGCCCTTTAAAGGCAAGGTTTCCACTCTTGTGACACACTTTTGAGGCCATATCAGTAGTCTCGGGCTCTTTAAAGGCATAGTTTCCACTAATGCGACCTCCTGATAGAATTACTAGTTTCTGCCTGAGAAGTCGGCCAGGAGCCTATCTAATCTTCTTTTGGGAAGACATAAGACTAAACACCCTGCTTTCCTGTGCAGTTATAGTAATTTCTACTATATCTATGGATTCTTCAGTCTGTGTTCGTTTTGTAAATAACACTATAGATTGTATAACATATACTTCTGAACCTGCATTCTGTTTTATGATCCTTTACATGCCTACCATCGAAACTCTAGATCCCAGAATCAAAGAAATCTACAAAGGCATGAGACCTCCTGGTACTTCTAGATATGGGTTAGGGTATATTGAACAGTGTGACCAGGTCATTCCAGACTGTAGATTTTCAAATCCCTTACCCAATGACATACAAAGACCTACTGTGGATGAAATTCATAAATTCCATTCAATCATGAGAGGATGCCAGAAAGGGTCTATTGATAAAACATGGATCAAAAATATGNTGAGTTCTGTATGGCTCTGTGTTTTTCGAGTGTCTGAAACTTCAATTTCAGTTATTTCGGGACTTCCAGTTTCGGAGTTTTTGCAACTCCTGACGTCGCAGTGTACTATCCTCTCGGATTTCCGATCTCCGATAAGCCCTTTTTACGGGCTGGCCCTCCCGAGCCTAGCTCTTGAAGCATATGACCATGCGCCACGATCATGGTCGTTTTCCTCTCGTGCCTTATCCTCTCGGGGTTTCGGCCCTTGCGCTGTCAACAGGCGCATGCCTTCGCAATCCTCGATTCTCCGATATGCCTTAGCCCTTCAAGCTAAGCCCTAGCCGATGTGACTGTTGTCTCATGACCCAGGCCTTATCTCTTATCGGGGTTCGGGGTTTCGCAATATGAATGCGCCCAGAACGCTTGATAGTGGAATCCCCGATTTCCCGATTTCCAATGGCTCTGTCCGTGCTAGCCCTCCGGGCTATAGCCTCACCATGCGACCATACTATATGACCTTAATCAACCACTCATCGGGGTTCGGCGATTTCATCGTCATGCTCATACGCTCACGGGATCTCCGATGGGTCCCAGTCGTTGACTCGTCAACAATCCTTTCTCCTGTTGTTATAAATCTGCCACCTGTCCTCTTGACAGTCGGTGTGGCCCCCACGCACCTAAGCTTTATCGGGAATTCGCGTATCGCGATTTTCCTATGCAAGAAACCTTTGCCCTCGGATTCTCCGATATCCCGATTCCCGATATCCGATGCGCCTTTAGCTTTAACACATTGCGGTCAAGTTAGGTCCATGTGACCTCTACCCCGTGACCGTACTCAAGCTCTCGTCGGGGTTTCGGGGTTCGGAGTTTCAAAGTGTATGAATCACTTGTCACCGGGGTTCCCGATTTCCCGATGAACTTCCAACACCGATGGACTCACTCCTTGTCGGGACTTTTCCCGATGGTGCGGATCTCCGCCACGTGTCCACTAAATGAACGGTCCAGATGTTGCCGTGAATTCGCGGATCGCGATTTCGTGTGACAAGATTTCTACATGCTCAAGAACTCCGATTCTCCGAGTTCCGACTCTCTCCGAGATTATGACATGTGTCCTCCCGAGATTTACGGCTATGATCCCTCCTCAGGTTTTCGACAATCACAGGGTCTCTTGAGTTCGAATATCCCGACGCCTCTTCGAGACTTCTCCTCTACCCATGAGGACTTAAGTTCCTCGCAACTTCTGTCAACTCGGACGGTTG
>JZKD02S0330405.1:19851-41010 GCA_000966675.3 Picea glauca | reverse complement strand
TTTAATTTGAGAGAGAAAATATCCAAGATTGCCAATGAAGATATCTCGTTCATGAGAAGGATATGATTGCAGTGGTACATTGTTTACATACTTGTAGACAATACATGTCGGGAAACGCATTTGTCATGAAGACAAACAACATTGCAACAAGTTACTTCACGACACAACTGAAGTTGTTACCCAAGAAGGAAAGGTGGAAAGAATTCCTCCCATAGTTTGACATGACCATTGAGTATAGGTCGGGAAGGTTGAACATTGTCGTGGATTCCTTGAGAAGAAAGGCACAAATCACTATCCTAGAGGAGGAAGAAGAGTTTCATACATCATGGGGCAAACAAATTCATGTCTTGGAAGAGTTGCATGAATAAATCAAGCAAGGGTTAGAGCATGATCACACAATGAAGAACATCATGAGTAGGTGAAGGAGGGAAAAACACAGAAATGTTTGCTACATGATGGACTATTCTACTTTAGGGACCTAATATATGTTCGTAAGTCATCCAACCTCAGTAGGTAAATCATGAAGGAATTTCGCAAATTGCCATCGGTTGTCCACCGAAGAAAATGGAGAACGATGGTGTTGTTGGAGCCACAGGCGATTTACCTTGTTGACCAATATCTTATAATTTTCATTCATAAACGAGGTTTTTTAATTATGAAAATAAAGGTCAATATATTTTAGGTATTGGGGGGGATGTGGGGTCTCAATGGATTTATATGTATTAGGGGGTATAAAAAGGGATAGCTAGTTAAAATAGGGGTTCATTTTATCATAAATATGTAATGGGAGGGGGGTTCAAAAAAAGGATTTTGGGAGGTATTTATTAATATCTAGTAAAATTGGGGGTATTCTTTAGTTCCCCATGAAGGCAGGTGCTATGTCATGGGTTCACTGAGTGAAGATCCTATGGTTTGAATGAGGATACTTTTGGGAGAGTATGAATAAGGATGTGGAGGAGTATTCTCATGCTTTCTTTATATGTGAGCAGGATAAAACATACATGGAAATGAGAGCATGGACTTTGCAACCTTTACTGATTCTGGAGAGACCATGAATGAGTGTCTCGATGGACATCATCACACAACTTCTGATGGTGTAAGGATACAATAGGATTTTGGTCATGGTGGATTTATTCTCCAAGCATGATGTCTTCATTGCGATAAAGATTAATTTCGGTGCCAAAGAAGTTACAAAGTTATTTTCAAGAACATAGTAAAGTATTGGGGTATTCTATTGAAAATTGTGTTGGACAGGGATGTAAGGTTTGCGAGTAAGTTTTGGAAAATATTTTTCAAGATTGTGGGGACGAAGTTGTTGAATAATGCATCCTACGATTCGTAAATAGATGAGCATACTGGATGAATAAATTCACTTATACATGACTACTTGTGGCACTATGTACCAGTAGATCAAATGAATTAGTCAGAATTGTTGGACGTCTCCTAGTTCATCTACAACCTGCAGAAGAGTTCAATGACGAGATACATTCCATTTGATTTGATGAATGGAGAACAAAAAACAACTCCTCATTTTGGTATGTAAGGATATTATGGGATGAATCCATCAGCCTTGGATTTTTTGAAGAGTTGTCATGATCAGTTGGAGAAATATCGCACACACTTGACTAACGTTGTAGATAGAATGAAGCAGTGGGAATATTGCAACCAACATGAAACAAAATTCCAAGTAGGAGAGTCGGTTCTACTCAAGCTAAGAATTGATCAGTTCATAGCCCTAAAAGGGATTTCTCCATCTCTCATGTGGAGGTATGAGGGATCATTCAAAGTTATTGAGAATATTTGAAATGTCACCTATATATTAGAGTTACCATTCCACATGTGACACATTCATATTCTCTTCCATGTTCGATGGTTGAAGTCATTCCAGAGGTAATCGGATGACCCAAGTTGAGTTGAGCCATCCAAGGCATTGACCACGGTTGTAGATAAGCCATAGTCATAGGTAAAGAATATTTTTCCAGATCACATCTTGGGACATGGAAGAGGACAAGTGCATGACTATTTTTTCCATTGAAAGGAGAAATACGACGAGGAGAACATTTGGGAGAGATATTAGTTCACTAGAGAGGTTGAATGGCCCCATTATCACACCCATGGAGAGTCGTGATGATTAATAGAAGGAAAGAGAATAAGGAAAGGGGCACACACCCAAGGATGTGGTGCTCTAGTCTAGGATACATGTCGGTTGATGGGATTGCAGACTTAGTTGGGCACACTGGGTCCATAAAGGGGCATGACGGTTGGTTGAGTGTGATGATTCGCAAAGGTGTGCGACACACCCAAGAGACATGATGTTTTTCACAAGTGACTCTTGGACTCCAGGGATGCTTTTAAGGATGGAAATTTATTTTTAAATGTAGAAATCTTTGAAAATCTTACTAATCCTTCATATGCAAACTTTAAAATGTTTGGCGATATTTTTGTAAAACTATTCAAATTTTTAAGGATTTTGTATAGTTTGTAGAAAATTTTGGCTATTTTTGAGGTAAAATAATTGTATCCTATAGAATTTGGGTGAATAATTTTTAGAATAGCGAATATTGTTTTGGGAAAATCCTTAAAAAATTATCCCATGAGAAATATTTAGCCCCTAAAATCATCCTTGTTGGATTCCATATAAAAGAAAGCCAACACCACCAAATTATATCATGGAAGAACAAGTGAAGGAAAGAGACATGGATATTTAAGGCTAGGTGCACTAGTGGTGTGCACCTTAGGCTGAGGCAAGGAGAAATGACAAGGGGTAAGTCTTGGTGTGACAAAACCACATGTTTGGATAATTTTGGTGTATGAGGAAGAGTCGTTAGACTCTTCCTTCTATGTATTTGGGATAATAGTTCCCTTTTTATAAATATTTATTTATGTTTTGCAATATAAATAAACAAAGTTGAGTATTAGTAATTTTTGGTTCCAACCACACTGTTACAAATAAAAAATACTCACTTTGATAGTGTCGCAAGTGTCGTCATTACAAAGGTCGCAAGTGTCGCAATTTGCTCACAAGTGTCGCAAATGTTAAAGGAAGCATACTGCCATGATGCCTATGTTGTGCCTGTAACGACATGGGAAGGACACTTGAAACACCTAAAACATTTGATTTGGAAGAGGAGAAATGAGTCAGCAGGTTTATAAGCCTTTTTCCATCTGAAAGCACCCAAAAAACTGAGTTTTTGGAGGGGAGCACTCCCCTATACCTCTTCTGGGAGTGATGGAACTCCCCCTTACAATGTTTGGGAGCGCTATAAAGCTTCTTTGTCCCTTATGGAGAAGAGATATTGATTTTAGGAGTGTTGGCACCCCCCTTGAGCTTACTAGGGAGCGCTACAGTGCTCTGATGGCCCTTTTGAGGGAGTGTTGCCTATTTTGGGCAGTAGTTAAGTTATTGAGATGAATGGGGGAAGGATCCTTTCATTCTTGGAAGGCAGTTGGATTCAAATCCCTATTCCATCCATGATCTTAGGGAAGATCCTCAACTTCCCCAAGGATATCTCAAGTGGTTAAATCCTCTCCAAGGCTATATAAGCAAGCTTTCTCATGGTGAAAGAGGACGAAAAAGGAAGAATCACACCAAACTTATGATCTTATAAGTGGTGCTAGAACATAGATATTTTGGAAGCAAGAGACCTATGATATCATAGGGAGAAATCTTTGAATCTATTATCATTTGGATCGTGGATCTTTTGAGCAAGGGGTACCCAAGGAGGACTTGACGAAACTGCTGCAATTCATCTATGGATGTAGGCAATGTTTTGTCCTCATTAATATAATTTGCTTGGTCTGTTTATTTCTAATTCATGTTCAATATCAAATGAATTTGTCTCTTTAGTAGATAGACCTATTTCGGACTAATCTTGATAGAGTAGGAAGTGATCGTACCTTGTTTGTCTACAGGATCCATCAAGGAGCAAAAGATCAGATCTCAACTCGGAGTGTACAGGGACAAACACCGATAAAAGGTACTTCTTTTCTCCTTCCTACTCACACACTAGTCCACCTAGATCTAAAAGGAAGTCAGTGACCATGATAAGCACTTTCTGTCTTAGAGTTAAGAGTCTATCTCTTTGAGGAGATTTACCTGTCCGCAGGGAGATTTTCCTTCAACAGAAATTGACGACTCCACTGGGGATCGAATCAAAACTTTTGGTTTTGATTTTTCCTCATAGACCTTGTCTTACCTATTGTTGTTTTCCGACCTTTTTCACCCCTTCATATCTGATTGCACTTGCTGATTGATTCTTTACCCCATCACACTCAGCCTGATTGTCAAAATTTGATCAAAAGTTTGGGTTTTTGGACTTTTTTATGAGTTTTTTTAGCCTCGTGCCCCCATTCCCATGTTAGAAGAGTTCCATCACTCCCTGGAAGTGTTATACAGAGCTTCGTAACTCTCTGGTGGCCCTTATACCAGAGCACCAACCCTTTTTGCCCAAAATCTCTTCCAAAATTGCAATTTTTGGAGGTCCAAACCCTATTTTTTCACTTGCTAAGCTGCTTCGTGATTCAATTCTTCTTCTTTTGACCTTTGACATGCTTCCTCCTGATAAGTAAACACCTTTTTGTTCATATTTTATGCTCTTCTTACTTATTTTTGAGTTTTTGTTGTTGAGAGCTTGAAATCAATCCCCTGCTTTCTTCTCTCCTATCCGACTGAGCGAGAACTCTAGTGAAGGACATTAGAAGTCTATAACTCTTCTCATTTGGTTCTTTGAGTTCATATGATACAATATCTTTCTCCTTCCTTTTGCAGTTTTGATTTTCTTTCTCTTGTTTGATTGCAAAAGGGTGTGTTGTTCGTGCGAAATCTGCGTTTTCTTGTCTGAATCTTAGTTGGCAGGTAAAATTTTGCATTGAATTGATTATCATTCGCATACAAATGACAAAAGTACATCTTAGTGATTAGTTTGCATATTAGTTTTCATTCTGAAACGTTGTAGCATTATATTGGATTTGATTGAGAACAAAATTGATTAAGGGCATTCCTTATCAAGTGTTTGATAGTGAAAATGACTCTTCCTCTTTCCCTTAAATAGGTATTCATTGAAAAGAAACGATTGNTTATCATATTTCATGCATATTTTTGGGAATTGAGTCATCATTCCATCAGTTTCACTTTTGTACACCCTCTGAGTAAACAATATCCATTAAAATCAACGCTTAACTAAAATTTATCAGACTTTTTACATATTTGTTAGCAAACCTACATTAGTTTAAGGTGTAGGGATTTGGAATAGGTTGAAAGGAGAACTTTCCAAAGCTATCAAAAAAACTTAGTATCTTTCGATAGGGAGAGTCAAATCCAATTTTCGTATTGGCTTGTTGGGATCCCCCTCTCACACAGGGGTTACACACAAGGTCACATTCAGGTGAGTTACGGAGATTATCCCTCCGTGGTTGAACTGTTTGTAGTGGTCGGATTGTATATTGGGGGTCGTTGGAAGGTATACCCATGATTATGTGTGGGAGCCTTTCAAGTTTATTTCGGACTTGTTATCCTGCCCATATGTTCCGATTGGACTGTCGACTGTTCCCGCCCAGGGGATAACTACGAGTTGGTGACCTTAGTAGCCACAATCTTTAGGGTCTCACACAAGGTGACGGTGAAGGGAAGTCTCACTGTACCTGGAACAGACGTTGGTCAAACTCACTCGGGCTCCTTGGAGGGTAAATCCACAATTACTGCGTGGAAGCTTGCACCAAGGCGTAAGTCCGTTAAGCAGGTCACCAAAGTAACTTATCCACCCGCTCTATCCCCACCCCTTCCTATTTTGATCTCGCGACATTGGATTTCATCACTAACTAGTGGTTTCATCATAGGAAGGTTTGTTTGATTGATTTCTTCTTAGATTCACAGCGTGTGTTGTTTGTTTTACTTAGTGGACCTTAGATTGAGTCAGTGTTAATGGCATCGAATCCTGGGAGTACCAATGGAGGAACCCCTTCTCCTGGGGAACCTTATACCTTTCCTTCATTTGGAAAATTTGGTCCTCCATTTTTCGCCACACTGAGTCTTCCAGGACTCACTATTGGATTACCAGTTTGGTTGTTCCCCGCTCCAGTGATCCCGAATCCTCCCAATGTTTCAGTTGCACCTAATACTTTGGATGTCAATACACCACCCACACATCAACCTCATGTCRACTTTTTGCCTTCTTCACCCATCAAGTCTCCTTCCATTTCTCCTTCTTCRCCTAGTGAAAGCTCTAAATCAAGTAGYCAGGTTGATCAGAAGAAGAAGAAACGGAAAGAGAAGAAGAAGAAGAATAACCCAAAAAGGACAAAGGCCCCAACAACATCATATGTTGGCTCTAAGCAACCAGTTATTGTTAATAGTACTGGGAGTGCTGATGAGGTCAACAAGATTAAAATGAAGAATCCAAAACCCAAATTCCCTTGCAGCCTTTGTAAGGGTGACCACTTTTTGAGGGATTGCCCTGGTCTTACCCAGGTCTTATAAGTGTGGTCCTCCACATCATCGGCCTCTGTCGGTCATGTCGATGATACCCCGTCGACTAGTGATGGTAAGGTTGGTAAGAGGAAGAAAATTGTCAAGTTCCCTTGCATGTTATGTAAAGGTGATCATTACTCTCACCTTTKCCCTCGTATGGACGAGGCTTCTTCTCTTTTGGAAAAAAWTCAACTTCAAAAAGGTTATYGTAAGATTTCCTCYRAMCCATCRTTGGTTGTTGGACTGGTCAATCGAGTTCCATCCCCGGTCAGTCCGGTTGATCTGGTTGGTAAGGTGTAGACAMGGAGGACTTGATGAAACTGCTGCAATTCATCTATGGMTGTAAGCAATGTTTYGTCATCATTAATATAATTTTCTTGGCATGTTTCTTTCTAATTCATGTTCAATCTCACATGAATTTGTCTCTTTAGTAKATAGACCTATTTCAGACTARTYTTGATAGAGTAGGAAGTGATCGTACTTTGTTTGTCTACAGGATCCATTCAGGAGCGAAAGATCGGAGCTCAACTCAGAGCGTGCAGGGACAAACACTGGTAAAAGGTACTTCTTTTCTCCTTCCTCCTCACACACTAGTCCACCTAGATCTAAAAGGAAGTCAGTGACCATGATAAGCACTTTCTGTCTTAGAGTTAAGAGTCTAGCTCTTTGAGGAGATCTACCTGTCCGCAGGGAGATTTTCCTTCAACACACACTATAGTTTTCTTCTTTGTTTCATATATTTTTTGTTGTATTCTAAATTGACCAAGTTTTAAACTAAGTTAAAAAATGTCTAAGTATACAAATGAGTAGCATAGAGTAAAGATGTGAATTGTCTGTAGCGTAGCACAAAGTATGTGTATTCTCTAGGTGAATAGGCATACAGACTGGGTGAAGTATCCTTTGTTGAGCCAAGATGCCATGGGAGAAACACTATGGTGCCACATGTCCACAATATTTCAAGGTTGGACTTGGTAGGTTAGGTATTTATCTAGATGGGCACAGGGACCTTTGCCCAGGTCTTCAAGGAGATGTAACTTATGATCTCTATGGAACCCAAGTTTGGAAATTGGAGGCCTTGGGAATGTGAACATGACAAGGGGCTTGACTAAGTGTGAAGCAACCAATATATTGGTGCACGTCGACATCAGGGGCACACCAAGGTTGGGTGTGTCAGTCTCAATGGGCACGATGGCTGACGAGCACATGGGTTTGTTTGGGTGACCAAGTCCGTGAAGGGGCACACTGATTCATTTGGACATGGGTTCATGAAGGGGAAAAATATCCTCAAAGGACATGATGGTTCATGATGGTAACCTTTGGAGTGTGTAACATCCCCAAAAATAAATTATTTTTGAATTTGAAATTTCTTAGGAAAATTATTTTGTTTTTGGTAAATTCAAAATTGAAATTTTTTTTCCATTTATGGAAATTTTGAATTTCAAATTTAGTTAATTGTAATTAATGATTATGAATGTTGGGAAAAGACTTGATTTGACCCAACTAACTATTTGACTATGACACTTGAATGAAAAAAAATATTTTTAATTATTGCTGATGGACAAATGGAACAACCATGTTAAAAATCAGTTGACCATGACTCCATGAGTGGGGAACATGTTGGAACTACCTCAGGGCTAATTGTTACAAGTGGAAAATCCATAATTTGGCCATTGGCAGCCCCTGAAAATAAGGGATTTGGAAAGTTGCGAAAATTCCCAAGGGGGAAAAAGACCTAAGAAAAAATGACTTTGCATATATAGCATATGAGACGAGGCAGGATGCTGCCTAGTATTTTGGAAAAAGTTAATTTATCTCTTGCTTTTATGAACACTAGTTTTCAGAGTGTGAAGCAAGGAGAATTTGTTGAAGTGGAAGGAATATTGTTGCAAAGAGTTTTGAGTTTTCCCTCATGGATTCATGGTCAGGCTAGGGGGTGAATGGAGCAAGTGACTTTGACTGTTATGTTCTAAGGTTGGGAGGAACGTGGTTGTTCCATTTGTTTTTCAACGAACTAGTTCATATACGTTCATCTACTCTTTTCTGGTTATAGATATACCTCTTTCTTTAATGGCTGTTAGAATACATATATATATTGTTGGGTGAATTATTTTCTACTGAAGTCCTTTCTAATGCAAGAATCATTTTTTATTTAAGTTGTTTGAAAGAGAATATATCTAGTATAACGTTGTGTGAATTCTTCCTATGAGTTAAAATACCAATGGATGGAACAGGCATAGGATAAACTCCTACCAATTTTAATTTTATGCTTTGAATAAGTCTGCATGTATATAGTTATATACATATATTAATTACGAGTAGAATCGGAAATTTGTGAATACACCAGCATACTTCTAGTATAAACAAAATCAGACCGATTCCCTTTTCGAATATTAGAGATACGGTAATTTCATAAGTATAGAAATAAATTCGAAGGAGTGTTTTAATACTTCCTTGACTTAGGAAATGATGAAGGACATAGCAAAACAAAAGAATTTTATACTCTCATATTATTGTATTAAGTTATACAGAGTAATAACACTGTTATATTACCAATGTGGGGAAAAATATAATGGAAGCCAACATTATAACTAGTAATAGCAGTTATGGAAAGATAAATAGAAATTCAAGGAAACAAATTGAAACTTTTAATACAAACAAGATTCTGGAATGAAATATTAGAAAGGCGAAGGTCCGATGAACTCAGTAAATAGAAGTACAAAAACCCTTTTTCATGAATATTCACAGTTTGATAAGTTTGAAATATGATAATTGTATTAATGAGGAATAAATCATTCAGATAATATGGAATAAAGAAAACGATAGTTTCTATTGACTACAATGATTACAAAGGTAACAAAACAGAGTTTTGGGAAAATGTATTTCTAGAAGTATACATGCTTATATGCCTCCTTTATAAACAATATAGGCAATATAAAGAACCATAATACCATTAAGATTGGATTTAAATTTGCTAACCCTATTATTTTCAAATACAAGTATACAAGAGAAAGAATCCTGTGAATTAAATTGTAAAGTGGTTATACAATTCCAAACTGACCAAAAATTCAAGTATGTCCAACCTTACACAATCACTTCATTCTTAACCAATAGGGAGATATCGACATAAAAATAGGATTACTCTTCAACCAACCGATACAGGAATCAGGACAAAACTTCACTTATTAATGATAAAACTGGAATGGAACTTTGGCCTTTATTCCTAGAACCATGAAAGCTAAGTATGAGATTTACTGGGCACAGAACCCGAATACCTTTTGCACGAAGGATAAGAATCAACATCCAGAAATTTTGCATGGTCGAAATATGTGCAAAGATTTACCATTTTAGAATATTAGAAAAATATATGAAAGTAAAGTGAACGAAACTTTCAACATAATGATAACGATAGTAACAGTTGTTTTTTCCAGAGTGGCACTCAACTTATGATGTGGAGACCCAACATCCTTTCCTCATCACATTCTGGTTTCATAGACGTCCCCGGCCGAAGAGAGGGTGGGCTAAGGAATTTCTGATGGGTACCCTCGCATCAACAGGGTCCCATCATTAGTGTTGGTACCAAATCATATAGTCAATTTCTTATGAAAGGAAATAATCAACAGTGCTAACATTTTACATACAAATTGGATAAGACATACTGTGCGAGTAGGCCGAAGGCATAGTATAAATGTTACAGAAAGAACAAATGCTATATGTAAGGATTGAGATTAAAACCTCCCTGAACCGACTATCTATTTGCAGAGGGTATTTATAAGTCAATGATAAATACAGAGTTAATCTTATGTTGAATTTCAAATGGAGTAAATTACACATAGACCACGATAATGACAGTAAGAAATATAATTAATCCACGAAGTTCCGCAAACTCAAACATTATATGCCATAGGGTATTTTGTTTAGTGAAATGTTCAAAACACAGAAGTCACATTCCTTTAAATATACCGGACAAGAATGAAATAACCATTAAGGAGGCATTATATGCGTGAATACCAACTAAGGGTTTAATGAACATTACAGAAGGGTGGATTCATCCTTTACAAAGAGAAAGACATAACATGCAATGTATTATTCTATACACAGTAATATCATTCCACTCCTGACCAAAAACCCCGCATAGTCTCACGAAAATTCAACATCAGGCCTCGACATACATCAACAAAGGGACTTAAAAGAACAATGATAATATGGAATAACAAAACCCTGGGAATTGAAATATATACACGAAAAACTATACGGATGCAATTTCTCTAAGTCAAGAGGTGGAATTCCGAGATCTTCAAAGAGATTAAGAATGAAACGGTCGAATGATACAACTTCTACAGGAGTGGGCATAACTTAGAAATATTGAAAGGAATAATGATAAGGGGAATATTTAATGTAAAATTATAACAAGAGTCACAGAACGAATATTTATTTTCACTGTAACGATTTTCCAAAGATCCACTCTATTATTTAAACCACAGTAGCATCTTACAACTTACAAGGAAAGACGGATAATGTTGTTCATTCCACCAGGCAGCAAGCTCCAATTCGACATTCTCCCCTGCCAAGGAAAATAATATGTAGATCCATTCAGAGGGCTTCACAATGACAAAAGGAAACTCGCTTAGGCCTAAGAGAATCTCTTACTATGCCAATTTAGTGCTGAAAGTACAAAGGTTGGTCTGGCCATGTGATGGGGTCGAGTTGGCGCGATTGGATTGGAGGAAGGGTTAGGTGAAAGCCATTGAAACTCACACACAGGACCTCCATTATTGGCTAGTGCATAACTTTAACTCCTTTCTGACAAGTAAGCCATTCTTCCTTTGAAAAGAAAATCGCTTAGTTATTTTAGCTCCTTCATGACATGAGTAGATGGGGACATGTTCACTCCAATTGTTTCCTTACAGTTAATATATTGTTCAAGTGAAGACTTCGTTGGGACATATTTTAGTTACGTTGGAGTTAATGAGGATTAACATGAGATCTCGTTACCCGAACTCTTTTAGGTAAATGGATTGGAATATCACTAAACACAAATAATTCATAAAGGAACCCATTTAATGACCTGGACTATACAATTATGCCAAGTGTCGTTCACTAAGCCACATATATTCAGTTGAGGGCTATAGTCCCGGTTCCGTGACTATATATATGGTAAGTGAATTTTATTTTAAATACAAATTAAATAGTCTTGCGTGAAAACATAGAAACCTCATGTTTAAGGAGAGATTAGAACTATAAGTCCTAAGTCTAAACTCCTATATAGATATATATATGTATATAGGTGAGTAGGTTTGAGACAAAAGGGAATTGGTAGAATCTTTGGTGAATTATACATATAAGTTTTCTATCCAAAGTAAGTTAGACTGGTGTGGGAATGGCATCACATGGTAGGCAAAACTTAAGTTACCTTACAAAGATTTATAACAGGAATGAAGATTACCTCCTTTTACCAATGAACATATAAAATGAAATTGGAGATTAATGTCCCATACATGTTTTTTTATGGAAAATTTGAGGTACATTACATATGGTATCAGAGAAAAGGTTAAATCCCTTGGACCTTGAACAGGGCCAAATTAATTACCTAGCACGTATTTATTTCTATGTAAAACTAACAAACCATTACTGTTACAAACAAAAAACTCTTTTCGGTTTTGTGTTAATCATGGCAGCCTTGGATGACGCAGAAATCAGACTTGAGGGGAATCCTGAACAAAGACCTCTTGAAGATCCAAGACAAAATAGTGACAGAAGCTCACCTACTGATGTTCTGGAAACGATGAGGAATCTCATTGTTGAGCTGCAAGTTTTCAAAGAAGACAATGAGAAATTCAAGAATGCACAGAAGGAACAACAGGAAATAAATGAAGTCCTGCTACATAATATAGTGACAAATAAAAGCCCAAACGATGATAACCATGAAGAATAGGTCATTAAAAGGGCCTCCAAGAATTCTGGTCCCGAAGCAGAAAAAGTGGACAACTCATCTGAAGTTACACCTTCAGTTGAAGATAAAACAAAAACAGGCAGAAAAAGAAAACAGGTAGATCACCTTGAGGGATAATTTAAGAAAATCAAACCCGCTACCTTTGATAGGGAATCCAGAACATGGTAGGAAGTTGAAGCATGATTATTAGACATTAAGAAGTATTTTTAGATCTACAACTATTCTAGCAATATGAAGGTCAAAATGGCCATCTATAATCTGAAAGGAAAAGCCAACATTTGGTGGCAAGATTTGAAATTGGCCAAGGGCCTAAAGGAGAAACAGATGGAATGGTTAGACTTTAAGAAATACTTTAAGAAACAGTTCCTATCTTAAAGTTACTATGAAATAAAAACCAAAGAATATTATGAGCTAAGACTTGCTCAAATGGCTATGGAGGATCTAATAAACAAATTCCTAGACTTACTAAGGTTTGTACCTTATATCTAGGAGGACAAAGTGAAAATCCAACAGTTCCTAAGCTGTTTACCATAGTCCTACAAGGACATAATCGAATTTGATAATCCCAAGTCCTTGAGTGAATTATTCAGGAAAGCACAAGTGTGTTACGACCAATACAAACAACGAACATAATTTCCCAAGGCTTGGAAAGACAAGAAACAAGACCGAATGAACTAGCGGAAGAAGGGGTACCAGTGAGCTCCTTATCGAAACACAACAAAAATATTTCCAAGGAAGCATTTTCACTCCAACAATCCAAACACGGAAGGGGGCGGTAAACTGGTAAATCTGTTAACAAAGAAGCTTGGGGATATCCCCCATGAACTGCTAAAATGCTAGGAATGTGGAGAACCTCATCTAAGGAGGAACTGTCCACGTTTGATTTCAACAAACAAAACTACTGTTCACAATTTACAGGAAGCCTCTATAGGAGGGGATGTAGGCAGAAGCTTACATCGGATCAATGTAGCTGTGGATGGTCAGAAAGATGACCACCAGTCCTCTGTGGTGGAAGATGAATGTAAAATCAATAACACTCGAATTTCTATTTTAATTTATCCTAGAGCTACATTAATTTATATCACTCCCGCTATAGTGAATTCAAATAAACTTAAGAAAACAAGACTCAGAAAGCCTTGGCTGGTACAACTAGCAACAAGAACAAAAAGAAAAGTTGTCGACTTTATTCTGATTATGAGTTAAGTTTAGGCAATCAAAACATAAAGACAAATATGAACGTTCTACCATTAGGATATTATGATGTAATTATCAAAATGGATTGGTTAGAAAAGCATAAAGAAGTGCTAGATTGTTATGAAAAATCACTTAAGTATAAAGATGAAAATGATATGGTTAGGATAGCACAAGGCATATAAAAACTAGTCTCTGTTAGACAGATTTCAACAATGCAATTAAAGAAATGTGTGAAAAAGGGTTGTCAAGTTTATGCCATCCAAGTAAAAAACCTGTTAGAAAAAGAAAATAAACCCAACATGGAGGATTTTGTTTTTCTGCATGATTTTAGAGACGTGTTTGTTGATGAAATACTTGAATTACCCCCAAGAAGGGAGATCAAGTTTTCTATCGACCTACTACCCGGTTCATCCCCTATCTCTAAAGCACCTTACCGAATGAGTATGTCGGAATTGACATAACTAAAAATTCAACTAAAGGAATTATTGGACAAAGAATATATCAGATCAAGTATTTCACCATGGGGACCACTAATCCTCTTTGTGAAAAATAAACATGACACTCTAAGATTATGCATTGATTATAGACAATTAAACAAAATCAATATTAAGAACAAGTACCCCTTACCTAGGATAAATTATCTGTTCGATCAAGTAGGTGGGGCAAAGATTTTTTCAAAATTGGATTTACGATCTGGTTATTACCAGGTTAGGATAAAAGATGAGAACATAAGTAAAACATCTTTTCGAACAAGATATGGACATTACGAATTTGTGGTTATATCTTTTGGACTCACTAACATGCCAACCACGTTTATGTGTTTAATGAACAGTATTTTCAGTCAGTACTTGGACAAGTTCGTGTTAGTATTTATTGACTACATTCTAGTTTATTCTAAAATAGAGGATGAACATGAAGAGCACTTAAGGATAGTTATGAAAACTTCAATAAAGAATAAACTATATGCTAAATTCGATAAATGTGACTTTTATCAGAAGAAAATACAATACCTAGGACATGTAATTTCTGCAGAAGGCGTTGCAGTCGAATCAGAGAAAATAAGAGCCATCATGGAATGGTCGATTCCTAAAGAAGTAGAAGACATCTGGTCATTCATGGGAATCACCAGATATTACCGCAGATTTATAGACGGTTTTTCCAAATTTTCATATCCTATCACATCACTACAAAAGAAGGTAACGAAGTTTAACTGGTCATAGAAATTTCAAGATAGTTTTAATAAGTTAAAGGAATTGCTAACAACCGCACCCATTTTAAAGGTAGCAGATCTAGACAAAGAATTCATTGTCTGTGTATATGTGAGTAAAGAAGGACTAGGTGGTGTCCTAACCCAAGAAGGGCATGCTATTTGTTATGATTCCTGGAAACTAAATGAACATGAACGAAACTATGTCACTCATGACTTAGAGTTGGCAATTGTAATACATGCCTTAAAGATGTGGCGACACTACATAATGGGTAGAAAATATTTGTTATTGACTGATAACAACGGTGTGAAATTTTTGTTTAGTCGGTCAGACCTTAATGCAAGGCAAGAAAGATGGCTAGCCTTCTTGAGTGAATTTTACTTTGAGGTAAGACATATCAAGGGTAAGGAAAATAAAGTAGTTGATGCTTTAAGCAGAAGAGTTCATGGGTTTTTTGAAACAAACATTAATAGGGAAAAAATGATCCTGAACAAAGGATAAAGACTGCAAGTAATAACGATGAAAATTACACTCAAACAATGGAAAAATTACATAACACTATAGGAAATTCAGACAAAAAAGATCTAAGTATGGACAAAACTGGTCTAGTACAATTAAAAAACAGACTATACATACCACATTCGACAGAGTTAAAGTTAACAGTCTTGGATGAAGTTCATAAGAAACCATATTCTGGTCATCCAGGATACTAGAAAACAATAACAGCACTAAGAAAGTCATTTTATTGGCCCAGTATGAAGGGAAAAACAACAGAATACTTAGCTAAGTGTCAAGATTTTCAGTAGGTAAAAGAAAAACACAAGCATTCAACTTGCCTGTTGCATTCCTTACCTGTTCTGGAATGGAAATGGGAGACTATATCGTTGGACATTATTACAGGTTTGCCTAGAACTCAGAAACAAAATGATTCAATTATGGTGGTAATTGGTAAAATTAGTAATTCTTCACACTTTATTCCTGTAAAGTCTACTTTTAAATTCATTAACATCACTGAAATATTCATGAAATAAATTTTTAGACTGCATGGTATTCCTAAAATGGTGATTTCGGATAGAGACGTAAAATTTACATCTGTTTTTTTGGAAAGAATTGTTTGTAGGCTGAAATACTAACTTGAATTTCAACACGAGTTATCATCCACAAACAGATGGATAGACTGAACGAACAAACCAAATCATAGAATATATGATCCACATGTATGTAAGAACAAAACCAAGCAAATGGGAAGACTACCTGCACTTGGTATAATTTGCATACAACAATGGGTACCAAACTTCAGCTAAAATGAGACCTTTCGAGGTACTGTACGACATAAAGTGTATGACTCCAATTAGTTGGGATAACCCAATTGATAGAATCATGGTTGGACCAGAGATGCTCCAGGAAATGGAGAACATGGTAAGAAAAGTACAACATAACTTAAAATAGGCATAGGACATACAAAAAAGTTATGCGGACCAGAAAAGAAGACACATGGAATTTCAAGTGTGAGACCATGTCTATTTAAAATTCAAAGCCTAGAAAAGTTCACTAAAGCTAGGGAACTATTCCAAGTTGGCACCTAGGTTTTGTGTGCCTTTCGAGATATTACCTCGAATTGGACCCATAGCATACCAAATTGCACTTCCTGCCAATCTAAATATTCATAATGTATTTCATTTTTCGTTGTTAAAGAATTATGTTCATGACCCTACTCATATGATTGATTGGAACATCGTGCAGGTGGAACCAGAAGGCGAGTTCCAAGAGGAACCTTTGCGCATTCTAGAAAGGAGAGAAATAACACTTTGGAACTGAGTCGTCACCCAAGTAAAAGTGTAATGGAAGCACTTTAGCTCTCAGGAGGCCACTTGGGAGTTGGAGGGAGATTTGGAGAAATATCATCCAATCTTGTTCCAAGAGAGGAACAAACATTGAGGAAAGTGTTTTATTGAAGGGGAAAACGATGTAACATCCCCCAAAATAAATTATTTTTGAATTTGAAATTTCTTTGGAAAATTATTTCGTTTTTGGTAAATTCGAAATTGGAAAATTTTTGCCATTTATGGCAATTCTGAATTTCGAATTTAGTTAATTGTAATTAATGATTATGAATGTTAGGCAGAGATCTGATTTGACCCAACTAACTATTTGACTATGACACTTGTATGAAACAAAATATTTATAATTATTGGTGATGGACAAATGGAACAACCAAGTTAAAAATCAGTTGACCATGACTCCATGAGTGGGGAACATGTTGGAACTACCTCAGGGATGATTGTTACAAGTGGAAAATCCAGAATTTGGCCATTGGCAGCCCCTGAAAATCAATAATTTGGAAAGATGCAAAAATTTCCAAGGGGGAAAAATACTTAGGCAAAAAAGACTTTCATATATAGCATATGAGAGGAGGTAGGACGCTACCTAGTATGTTGGGAAAAGGAAATTTATCTCTTGTTGTTATGAACACTAGTTTTGAGAGTGCGAGGCAAGGAGAAGTTGTTGAAGTGGAAGGACTATTGATGAGGAGAGTTTTGAGTTTTCCCTCATGGATTCATGGTCAGGATAGGGGGGGTGAATGGAGCAAGTGAATTTGGCTGTTCCTTTCTAATGTTGGGAGGAATGTGGTTGTTCCATTCGTTTTCCAGAGAACTAGTTTAGATATGTTCATCTACATTTTGCTGGTTATAGATATATATCTTTCTTTAATGGTTATTATAATACATATATATATTGTTGGGTGAATTATTTTTTGTTGAATTCCTTTCTAATTCAAGAATCATTTTTTATTTAAATTGATTGAAAGAGAATATATCTAGTATAACATTGTGTGAATTCTTTCTATGAGTTAAAATACGAATCGATGGAACAGGTGTAGGATAAACCCATACCAATTTTAATTTTATTCTTTGAATAAGACCACATGTATATAGTTATATACATATATTAATTACGAGTCGAATCGAAAATTTGTGAATACACTAGCATACTTCTAGTATAAACAAAATCAAATAGATTCCCTTTTCTAATCCTAGAGATCCGGTAATTTCATAAGTATAGAAATAAATTCGAAGGAGTCTTTTACTACTTCCTTGACTTAGGAAATGATGAAGGACATAGCACAACGAATTTTTTTTATACTCGCATATTACTGTATTAAGTTATTTAGAGTAATAACACTGCTATATTACCAATGTGTGGAAAATCATAATGGAATACGACAATATAACTAGTAATAGGAGTTCTGGAAAGATAAATAGAAACTCAAGGAAACAAATTGAACCTTTTAATACAAACAAGATTCTGGAAATGAAATATTAGAAAGGCGAACGCCCGATGAACTCAGTAAATAGAAGTAGAAAAACCCTTTTTCATGAATATTCACAGTTTGATAAGTTTGAAATATGATAATTGTATTAACGAGGAATAAATCATTCAGATAATATGGAATAAAGAAAATGATAGTTTCTATTGACTACAATGAAGTTTTCTGATTACAATAATTACAAAGGGAACAAAAAAGAATTTTGGGAAAGCATATTTCTGGAAGTATACAGGCTGATATGCCTTCTTATAAACAATATAGGCAATATAAAGAACCATAATACCATTAAGATTGGATTTCAATTCGTTAATCCTAGTATTTTCAAATACTAGTATATAAGAGAAAGAATTCTGTGAATCAAACTGTAAAGTGGTTATACAATTCCAAACAGACCAGAATCCAAGTATGTCCAAACTTGCGCAATTACTACATTCTCTTCCAATAGGGATATATCAACATAAAAATAGGATTACTCTTCAACCAACCGATACAGGAATCAAGACAGAACTTCATTTATTAATGATAAAACTGTAATGGAACCATGGCCTCCATTCCTAGAACCGTGAAAGATAAGTCTAAGAGTTATTGGGCACGGAACTCGAATACCTTTTGTGCATAGGATAGGAACCGACATCTAGAAATTTTGCGTGGTTGAAATCTGTGCAAAGATTTACCATTTTAGAATATTAGAAAAATATACGAAATTAAAGTGAACGAAACTTTCAACAGAATGAAAACAATAGCAACAATTTTTTTTCAAGAGTGGCACTCAACTTATGACATGGAGATCTGACATCCTTTCCTCATCGTATTCTGGTTTGATAGATGTCCCGGACAACGGGGAGGGTGATCCAATGACTTCCTAATGGGTACCCTTGCATCAACAGTGTCCCATTGTTAGTGTTGGTACCAAATCATATAATCAATTTCTTATGAAAGTAAATAATCAACAGTGCTAACATTTAACATACAAATTGCATAAGACATACTGTGCGAGTAGGACAAAGGTGTAGTATAAACGTTACACACAGAACAAACGCTATACATAAAGATTGATATTAAACCCTTCCTAAACCGTCTATATTTTTGCAAAGGGTATTTATAAGTCAACGATAAATATAGAGTTAATCTTTTACTGAATTTCAAATGGAGTAAATTACATGCAGAACACAATAATGATAGTAAGAAATATAATTAATCCAAGAAGTTCCTCAAACTCAAACATTATATGTCATAGCTTATTTTGTTTAGTGAAATGTTCAAAACACAGAAGTCACATTCCTTTAACTGTACCATACAAGAATGAAATAACCATTAAGGAGGAATTATATGCGTGAATACCAACTAAGGGTTTAATGAACATTACAGAAGTGTGGATTCATAATTTACAAAGAGAAAGATAGAACATGCAATATATTATGCGATACACAGTAAGAGCATTCCACTCCAGACCAAAAACCACGCATAGTCTCACGAAAATTCAACATCGGGCCTCGACATACATCAACAGAGGGACTGTAAAGAACAATGATAATAAGGAATAATGAAACCCTAGGAATTGAAATATATACACGAAAAACTATACAGATGCAATTTATTTAATTCAAGAGGTGGAATGTGTAAGTTTTAAACCTACGAAGTAAAGCAATGCATATAGATTCTTAAGCAATACAGAAATTAATCAATGGCTCATACACAGAGTACACAGAGATTTTTACCGAAACCCTCAACCAGGAAAACCTTTCTTATTTTCATTATGTCGAATTTCACCATTTTCCATACAATATATACAATGTTTTTAGGTATTCCGTAGATACAAAAACCCTAATCCCTTAATCCGGGATTAATTTACAAATCAGCTAAAAATAGCAAAAACTGCCCCAAAATTTTTTTTGGGGTGCTGCCCCGAACGTTGTGCGTAACCAAGGGGGGGCATACCTTCCCCCCCTGGGACCCCCTAGGAAAGTGCTCGGCACACATGACAGAGCTCTAGGTGAAGGGATCATCAGACGCAGTTGTCGTATCTGACGCACCCACACACACACACATGCAAAGAATATAACACACACCCAACAGAATGTCGAGATGTTCAGAGAGATTAAGAATGAAACAGTAGAATGATACAACTTCTCCAGGAGTGGGGATAACCTAGAAAGATTCCAAGGAATAATGATAAGGGGAAGATTTAACTCAAAATTCTAATAGGAGTCACATAATGAATATTGCTTTTCACTGTAACGATTTTCCGAATATCCACTCTATTATTTAAACCACAATAGCATCTTACAACTTACTATGAAATACAGATAAAGTTTTCCATTCCACCAGGTAACAATGTCCAAGTCAATAGTCTCGCCTACCGAGGAAAATGATACGCAGAGCCATTCGAAGGGCTTCACAATGACAAAAGGAAACTCACTTAACCCTAAGAGAATCTCTTACTATGCCAATTTAATGATGAAAGGACAAAGGTTGGTATGGCCATGTGATGGGGCCGAGTTAGCATGATTTTATTGGAGGAAGGGTCAGGTGAAAGTCATTGAAACTCACACACACAGGACCTCGATTAATTTCTAGTGCATAACTTTAACTCCTTTCTGACAAGTAAGCCATTATTCCTTTGACAAGAAAAACGCATAGTTATTTTAGCCCCTTCGTGACATGACTAGATGGGGACATGTTCACTCCAATTATTTCCATGCAGTTAATATATTGTTCAAGTGAATACTTCGTTGGGGCATCTTTTAGTTAAGTTAGAGTTAACGAGGATTAACATGAGATCTCGTTACCCGATCTCTTTTATGTAAATGGACCGAAATATCACTAACCATGAATAACTCATAAAGGAACTCATTTAATGAACTAGACTATACAATGATGCCAAGCGCCTTTTACTAAGCCACATATATTCAGTTGAGGGGTATAGTCCTGACCCCGTGACTATATATATGGTAAGTGAATTTTATTTCAAAGACAAATTAAATAGTCTTGTGCGCAAACATAGAAACCTCAT
>JZKD02S0330404.1:256502-271257 GCA_000966675.3 Picea glauca | reverse complement strand
ATACATTATGAGTTTTATGCAAGTGGGGTGGCAGTATGAGACGATAGGCAACGGGTCCAATTTTCTCTTGGATCCTGAATGGTCCTATAAACCGAGGTGACAATTTTGTCCCCTTCCCGAACAGTATGGTACTCTTATTAGGCCTGATGTGAATGAAAACCTGGTCTCCCACTTCATAACTTCGGTCGGTCTTGTGTGCATCCGCATAACTTTTCTGCCTATCCTGTTCTTCCTTTAGTCTCTACCTAATCTAAATCACCTATTCCTCCATTTCTTGAATCAATTCTGGCCCAACTGTTACTCGGTCTTCTAGTCTATCCCAACTTAATGGTGTCCTGCATGGCCTCCCATACAAAGCTTCATAGGGTGGCATTCCAATGGAACTATGAAAACTGTTATTATAGGCAAACTCTACCAAAGGTAGGTACTTCTCCCACTGGGTTTGATTATCCATTACATACATCCTAAGCATGTCTTCCATGAATTGATTTACTCTCTCATTTTGTCCATCTGTTTCAGGATGATAAGCTGTGCTTAAGTTGAACTGAGTCCCCAACGCTAGCTGTAAACTTGTCCAGAACCTAGAAGTGAATCTGGAGTCCCTATCTGAAACGATCTTCTTAGGTATCCCATGCAAATGGATAACCTCGCTTACAAACACACGTGCCACATCAGTGACATCATAAGTGTCTCTAACCGGAATGAAATGAGCACTCTTGGTTAACTTATCCACTATCACAAGAATGGCATTGTGTCTATGAGATGTGAGGGGAAACCCCACAACAAAATCCATAGAGATGACTTCCCACTTGAACATAGGGACATCATGTGGTTTTAGGAGGCCTATCGCGTGATGGTAATCGACTTTCACTTTTTGACACTCTAGGCATTTGGCGATGAAATGGACTACATCGCGCTTCATGCCTACCCAGAAGAAGAGGTTCCTCATATCTGCGTACATCTTCTTCACACCTGGATGGACAAAATAAAGTGCTCTATTGGCTTCCTTCAGTATGATGCTTCGAATATCCCCATTCTCAGGGATGTACATCCTTCCTCAATATCTTAACAGTCCATCTGTTTCCAGACTATATCCTTCATACTTTGGATCTAACTGCCTCTCGCTCTGGAGGTTTGAAGTAACCTTTAAATACCAACTGTCTCCTAGGATTTGTGTCAACACATGTTCCCTCAGATTGACCTTTAAGGTTACCAAGGAGAAGACATGTGGTCTCCTATTCAAGGCATTTGCGACCACATTTTCCTTCCCCTTTATGTATGAAATACCAAAATCTTACTCACTCATAAACTCACTCCATCACCTTTGCCTGACATTCAGATCTCTTTGAGTGAAGAGATGTTTTAAACTTTGATGGTTCGTTTTAAGCTCAAAGTTTCGCCCCACAAGATAGTGCCTCCAAATTTTCAGAGCTAGCATTACAGCTGCCAACTCTAAATCATGAGTCGCGTATAACTCTTCGTGATTCTTCAACTTCCTTGATGCATAATCTATCACTCCTCCATCCTGCATTAGCACGGCCCCCAACCCTTGCTTCGAAGCATCTATGTAGACTGTGAAGTCCTTTTCCATATCTGACACTCATATAATTGGCGCACTAGTTAGTAACCTCTTAAGCTCAATGAATGCACTATCACATTCTTCTGTCCATTCATACCTGACCCCCTTGCGTTGCAAAGTGGTGATGGGTTTTGATATTTTTCAGAATCCTTCTACAAATCTCCGGTAATAACCTGCTAGCCCCATGAAGCTTTTCATGTCATGGGCATTTTTTGGCACTGACCACTCCATAATGGCCGTTACTTTTTCTGGCTCCACAGAGATTACTTTGCCAGAAGTGATATGACCCAAATAGTGGATCTCTTTCTAGAAGAAGGAACACTTCGACATCTTCCCATAAAATTTGTTCTCTCTAATGCAGGACAACACTATTCGCAAGTGTTCCTCATGTTCTCTTTCATTCTTGGAATAGATGAGGATGTCTTCTAAAAAGACTTGTACAAAATGGTCTAAGTACTTCTGGAATACTCCGTTCATGAGGCTCATGAATACTGTTGGTGCATTGGTCAATCCAAAAGGTACTACAACAAACTCGTAATGTCCGAACCGAGTTCAAAAGGCAATTTTTGGGTTATCACCTTCCTTAATCCTTAACTGATGATACCCTGATCGCAAATCAATCTTGGAGAATACTATTGCTCCTTTCATCTGATCGAAGAGGTCATCTATTCACGGCATTGGGTACCTATTTTTCACTGTAGGACGGTTCAAGTCCCTGTAGTCTATACACAGTTGTAAGGATCCGTCCTTCTTCTTTACAAAAATTACCGGCGCACCCCAGGGTGAAACACTGGGCCTTATTAGCCCTAAGTCCAGTAACTCCTTCAACTGCATTTGCAATTCACAAATTTCCAGTGCTATCATCTGATACGGAGTCTTGGAAATTGGTTCTGCACTAGGTTTTAGCTCAATAGTAAAATCAATCTCCCTCTCAGGAGGTAACCCTGGTAACTCGTTCGGAAAAACATCTTTAAATTCTGACAATACCGGGTACTGATCTAATGAGGGTCCNTAGTTGATATAAAGCATAACGACACTTTTCTCTGTACACCTTGGATCTCTACTGGTCTTCCTTCATCATCGACACAAAGCACCCTCTTTGCGAAACAATCTACCAAAGCTCGATGTGCTACTAACCAATCCATTCTAATGATTAGGTCATATGCTCCGAGAGTAGTGACATATACCTTCAACCTGGTAGTACACACTCCCAGGTCTACTATACAATTATTGACACTAGGTCCTACTGCTTGTTTTTCCCCTGAAGCCATCTCAACTTGTTTAAAGTCATCGTGCTCATAGGCTACCAACTCACTCTTTCCTAATGCAGATGGTGAAATGAAACTATCTGTCGCACCAGAATCAAACAAAATCTTAACATTGATATGATTTAGCGTAGCTGATGACTCCACCACCATGGATTGATGTTCGGCCTAGCGGTTATTAACCGTTGCGTAAATCTGGTGGCTGCTACTTGCTCTCCCCATCGGTGCCTTTCCTTCTCTATGTACGAACCCTGATTGTATTTCTGGGTAGTCACGCTGGTAATGGGGTCCTCCACACCCCCAATAGGTAACACGAGATTGAACCTGTGCATTGTTATGTGACTGCCTTTGAAATGAGTTCCTTCCCCTGGAGCCCCTGCCCCTACTCGTTGTTCCCTGAGATAGTCGTGGACCTGTTTGCACCGTTGGAGATGAACGAGATGCTGCACTCACTGCCATTGAAATCCCTATAGCTACTATCCTTGGCACGAATCTGTTACCATATGGCGGTGGCCTTGAGCCCCCTCCCCTAGGAAATGTCCTCGGGCAATGCAGAAATGTCAGTCTTGTACCCCCGGTTAGGTTCATGTGTTCTTCCGCATAACGCACATTTTCCATCGCTTCTGCTACTGAATATGGTTTCCACATCTGCACCATATCTCTTATCTTAGGGTTCACTCCACAAGCGAAGTGCTCTGCCTGTCGTTGGTCATTGTCCATATACGAAACATATTTGACAAGTTCCATAAATATGATCTCATATTCTTCTACAGTTATGTTTCCCTGTACTAAGGCATGAAATCCCCCTACCTGTTGTTCCTCGTAGTAAGCTAGTAGATATTTCATTCAGAACCTCTCCTCGAAAAGTTCCCAAGATACTGTGTCTGGGGTAAGGTGCAATTGTCTTTCTAGGTTGCCCCACCAGTTCAAGGCGCTATCTCTTAATTGAAAAATGGTGATCTTTGCCTTTGAGATGGATGCATAGTCCCTTAAGGCAAAACACCTTGTCATGCCTTCCAACCATGCTTCCGCATGTTCACTGGCGTGACCCCCGACAAACTCTGGAAGTTTGATATTTTGCAATTCTCGCGTGATGTTTTCAGGTGGAGGTCCTCCCTTTGAATCCGTTGACGCTTCTAGATTACCCGTTCCAGATGGTGGGGGTTCCACTTCAGTCCCTGTCGGTTGTCACCCCTTTAAAGTCTCGTTAATGGCTTCCAACGAGAACAATATGAGGGCTAATTTAGGCGATGGTGGTGGTGGCACTGGTGGTGTTGGCGGTGCTTGCGATGATGCTCCCCTGCCTCGACTCCCTTGAGTCTTGACCATCCTATATGCTTTGACCTACATCAACCCAAGTTGTCAGGGTGAGTTCCAGGGTGTTTCAAATTGGTGCTTCTCAAACTAGAAACAGGGTTAGGCGTAAGTTTTCTTTACTTATTTGTAAACAGACATTACTCCATTAGGGGATTGGCTAGGTTAGGGTTAGGATTAAGCATCTAAGCTTGATTTCTTCACCCCTATGAAAAGAATTATTGGCTCCCTTGCCCTGTAGCTACTCTAGCCTTGCGCCATACTCCCCACTTCCTATGCTTACTCTCCTAGTGCATATGCCACCTCCTTCCCGCTTGTCCTAGTCTAAGCCCTTTTAACTTTTCGCTTACAACTTGATTAAAGTGACTTCCGACCTTATGTTTATTAATTTACGCCGAAAGGCGTACACCTATTGACAATGGGCACAATTAATGATCTTTTAATCTAATTTGACCTTAAACCCTTATCTGATGGCTATGCATTGAAGATGCTGGCATATTCTTAGTCATCCTCCAAAATCAATGGGTTAGATTTATTGTTCATAACTTTCTTGCATTTATCAAGGCATCTGTTAACATGTTTACTTTTTAACATTTACCTAATCACATAAAAAAAATTGATGTAAGGATATATAATTACCACATCTAAATGATTAAATAGGATTAAACCATGGCATCTAAATAATTGTCCACAACTGCCATCCACATTTCAGCATTCACTAGCGCTACGTACCTTTCGGCGTTAACCAGCCACCAGCCACTTTGCGGCTGTGCTAGTTTATCAAAACCTAATAATCTAGACTAAACTTAATCCTAAGCTTCAATCGCCTTAATCAACACACATACAATTTTTTTTCAAGGAACATACATGGTGCGCTGGTGTTTGGTTGTTCCTTAAGGCTTAGGTAGTGGGTGGTCACGGGTTCAAAACCCATGGAGTCAATTTTTTTTTTCTTTTTTTATCATATTAAGCTTAGCATATATTATTTAATTTAAATAATTTAAATAATTATGAGTTTTAATTTAATTTAATATAAGGTAATTAATTTAATTTAAATAATTTAAATTTACGTAATAGTAATAATACTTTTAAATAATTTATCAAAACAAAAAATAAATAAAAATTAATATATATAAAAAAATGATAATTTAAATATTCAAAAGGCGTATTAATACTTTTAAATCAATTATTAAAACTAAACATTAATATATAAAAAAATATATATGTGGCATTAGCTGGCAGCCTTTAAGGTCGAGCTTCTGGCATGAGGCCCAGGTGCCCGACCTCGACTCTTAGTACCAAAAACCTGAGCTCTTCCTTAACCCTAATGCTCCCTCACTTCCGCCTCTTTCCTCTGTCGCCTCTTGTCTCTTTCCTCCGCTCTTGGCATTGGTGTTGGTCTGGTTGTTAGCGATCAAGACATTTCTTCAAAGCCTCACAATTTAGTAATAAGACCCCAAGCCACTGCCAAGTAAGTATCCACTACCCATACTGTGGCTTCAATATAGAGATGAATAAGAACCACTGCCAATATCAGCCCCATGGGACAAATAATCATTGGCATAGCTTGAATATGTTCTAGCAGCTTCACTGCCCAATCTTCCCTGCTCATAGCAGCAACAACCCTTAGTGTAGGTCCAATTCCCATCAATAAAGACCAAAACTTTCGAAAAATGGTCTCATCTCTCCTGCGTGATTCCTGTGCCTTCTTGGCCTTGGCTTTCACTGTACTCAACCCTTCTATAGCCTGGTCGCATTCTTCCGGTGATGCTTCTTAAATCTTCCCAGGCTTGAGTATTCGCAGAGTTTTAATCAATGTTACTTGTATGCTGGATCATGGGTCTGGGATGAATCATATCCCCTTTACCAATCCCCAATTGTCCTTTCATTGATCCCGGGTTTCAATGCCAGGAGAATGGGGAGTTGGGTTAGACCTATACCCCTCTCAGAATCAATGCTCCCCCAGCCAAGGAGCCTATGGTTCCATCCTTGTTGTTGGAGGTACACATCCCTCTATTCATCGGGCAACAATGAACGATATACGAGAGGATCTTCGCTTCACTCCTCACCACTTGATATTTAGGCTGCCTTTATAGATGTTATTTATCCATACTCCCCTTTTTAACAAGAGCTGGCTGGGATTGGATTCAATCGACTGAAAGGACCTGAAAGGAGGAGGAGATGGAACTGGGACAAGAAAACTAATTCCTGGGACCATTGGATCGCTAACTGGAGATTCGATTGATGGAGACAAAGAAGATGGGTGCTCTTTTGGGCTCTACTGGTGAAGGAGAACCAAGGAACTTGGATTCGCCTTCGAAAGTCGGCTAGAGATTCCTGGGTCAAAGGCAGCTTATTCCTATAGGGAGCAATCAATTCATCCTAGTTCTCTAGTTATCATGGCATTAGCCGGCGGGTCGATTCGGTCGGGTCGCCTGGCATGGGATTTTGATCTGTATGGCCCATACGACTCGGGCGGGTTTCGGTGCCAAGAGAATGGGCGATCAGATAAATTTTACATGAAATGGTTGTGGCAACCTTTGAGCTGCAATCTTCCCAGGTCAGTAGATCTCTACCCAAAATTTTCTGGTGAATGTTAGTATTAGTTTGGAGAAAGAGATGGCCTGAGTTTGATCTAGAATTTCACATTTAAAGGGGAAAAAAATGAATTAAAACTTGTATATATCATTTCAGGTTTCTCTATTTCCTGGATTTGTTGTCCAAGTTTAAAATTGGAAGATTTGGCTTGGCATTCCTTGATGTTAGCAAATTGCATTCTGTATTTTTTTTTTCCATTTGTTAATAATTGCTTGATAAACCTTTACATGATTGTGAAAGGGCGTTTTAGAGATTGAACTCTGCTAAATCTTAAATTTTAAAATCTTATTTAATAAGTTGCTAGAAATCTAAATTGTTGAAGAAATATATCAAGAAAGACGCAATACAAAATTCTTAGTTTCCTAAAGTGAATAGTAAAATTTTACTGAAGGTACAAAATACAAAATATAATTCAATTCAGAAAAATATGCACGACTAACAATTATAGGATGTGTGATGCAATATTCTTTTTCAATTTAAAGTCTTCATAATTCAAAGAATGCTAATACTATGGAAACTATTATATATGCAACAAGTTTTTGCATACCATATGCTAAAGTGTTGGAATAATAAAGAACACTTCCAAATAGGCATCTGCATCTGGCATGAGATGCCCCACATGTTCAGAAGTTGTCTCACCATCTTCATTTAGTTGACATGCTATTTGTCATTATCCCTGTTGCCTTTAACAACCCTAGTAGCTTTGTTGATACTTTGGTAAATTTGCTTTTACATTTTCAATTCATATTGTTTATTTATATTTAGATTTGTTTATCTATTATCAAAATAATAGTGCGTTTGGTTTGCACGTTAGGTGGGACTAGAGCTAGAGCTTGGCACTGGGAACTTGGCCCATAGGCCCAGATTTCAAACTAAGATGCTCTGATACCATATGTAGGGGCCGAATAGATTTAACGTCTAATAATTACATAAATTGTAACAGTATTTATTTCAAAAAATTCACTAATTTTCTTTTAATTGAGCAAAACAACAAAATTTAAATATTTCTTTAATTGAGAACATTCACATATAAATTTATCAACAATAATAAAATTTTATAGCAAAATAAAACAAATACACAATTTAAATTACCTGGGTCTGATGCTAATTCGACTTGCTGCCTTGATGTTGCCTTCGTTCTTCCTGATGCACTGACCAACACTGCCCAAACCTACTATCCTCACTTCCAACTAGGACAACTACCTAGCTCCAAGATATCATATGGATATCCTAGCCCCCATGCCCAAAACCTCCAGCAAACCGGTGCCTGTACTGATCCAATCCGACTCCAAAACTCAACTCCCCCTCTCTGCAAATCTAGGAGAGCCCCATCAAACAATCCCCAATCTCCCGTAGAATGATCCTCCCATTCGTAAACCTCCTCCCCCTCCATATCCTTCCTTCATCACCTCATGCATTTACTTCCTTACCTACTCCTAGTTAATGCCCCTTATCCTTTCCTTTATTATTTTATCCTCTCGTAATTAATATGTTATCCCTTTCCGTGTACGTAACCTTTTTAATTTAAACAATATAACTTATTAACCCCCTTTTATTTCTTTACTTAATTAATTAATGAGTTAATTAATACTTAATTAATCCTTGAAATCATGAACAAGTAATTAATAATAATTAATTAGTTAAAGTTATTTAAGAAATAATTATTGTTTAGCTAACTTTTAGGACAGTTACATTATTAAATTAATTACAATTAATAATCCTATACATCTATTTAAGCAGGGTCGTTACAGTGGAAACTTGGTTTTGGGCAAAGTTGGTCTGTGGATTCAAGCTGGGCAAGGCAGAAGTAGGAAGGTCAACAAGAAAAACCGAAAATGGAAGGTTAGCATCAAACCCAGGTATTTTAAATTACGTATTTGTTAATTCTATTATGAATTTTATTATTCGTTGATCAATTTATATGCGTATGTGCTGAATTTATAAGAAATTATTGAGTTTCATAAATCAAGTAGAAGTTACTGTTTGTTTGATTAATTATTTGACGTTAAATTAATATGGCCACTACAAATGGTATCAGAGCATCTTAGTTTGAAATCTGGGCCTATGGGCCAAGTTCCCAGCTCCAACTCCAGCTCCGCCTAACCTGCAAACCAAAAGCACTATTATTTTGATTATATATAAACAAATCTAAATATATATAAACAATACGAATTGAAAATGTAAAAACAAATTTACCAAAGTAAAACAAGTGAATTATGAATACAACTATGGTTGTTACATATCTTACCTTTGTTGCTAAAATTCAAGCAGACCTAATTAGTGCATGTTATTTCAGTCTAGGATAGGATAAATCTTAGCCACTTTACTACCGCTATGCAATTTTCTTTTCACTGGTTAAATCAAAACATACTTTAGCTATAATGCATCTTACGAGATATCTCAACAATTAGTAATGAGATTTGGTTCACTTTTCAAAGCCACTTCACCATCGTTTAGCCTCTAGCAATCTAGCATATTCATTGCGAATCATGATAGAGCTTAATGAAATATTATTTCTGCACAGTATACAAATGTGATTACATTCATTATTCATGTCCGGCATAAGCCCAAAGCTCTGTAAAGGTACATTGACATTAGGCCAAGATGAAAGTCGACCTAATTGGAAACAATAAACTATAAAGGGCAGATACAGAGGAAAATTGGGTGCAACTTTAGAGAACACTGTAGTTTAGTACAGTCTCACCTAGCCTTTAACTTAACAGAAATGATAACTCATGAGAATTATCCTCGGAGGAAATGAAAATGAAAAGGCTTAGTTAAATTAAATTAAAGTTCTTGTGGGAAAAGGTCCTTACTCTAATATAACCAACCAGTGCCAGAAATTGAATATTCCGCATGCAGATGTAGCAGGGAGAATTGAAAGAAAACGAATCTAACAAAGAGCTAACCATCAAAACATTGAAACTTAAGTTGCTAAAAGGCAAGTGTAGTAGTATTATTAAGAAAGTAATAATAGATACGATTCCTAATCTAGTAATACTGATACATGTAACAAATCATAACAAAAAAATGAACTTCCCTATTTGTTTATAGTATTTCATTAACGGACTCTAGAGTAGTGTAGGAACCTAGGAAGTACCACAAATAAGATTCCTCATGGAATTGAAATATAATACAGTTTACATACGATATGAAACAAAGGAATACTTACGGCATTGATGACCAGCCTCCTCCCTAAGTTGCTGCTTTTACTATTAGAGGTGCAGGCAGCAGCGGTCCGAGGACCTGCCAATCGATTACTGAAGGACTTTCCTAGGCCTTCAAAACCCCCCTTGGATACCCTCCTCAGGCCTTCTAAAGCCCCCTTGGGTTCTCTCCACCTGCCTGACGATGAACAACCTGCCTTCACCCTCTCATAAGTAGAAGATAGCAGTAACGGAAAAAATGGAGATGTTGCAGAGGCCATGGATGCCACTTCACTTCACCAAACTGGAACGGAAGTACAAAACCCTGAAGATATGCGCAGATAAGAGTGGAAATGTAGCCAAGGCTCATTTAAATAGTGGAAATGAAGATATGCATAGATAAGAGTGGAAATGAAGATAAGAGTGGAAATGAAGATAAGAGTGGAAATGAAGATATGCGCAGATAAAACTGCAGAGAAAAAAAAACGAAGGAATTTATAGAGATGTCTTTTGGAAACCAAAAGGAGTCTAGGAGTCAAGGAAACACATTAACCAAAGCCAAACAAGTACACAAAAGATAAAAATATTTTAGCCAAAATCCCTAAATAAGCATTTCTACAAACATGAAAACCTGCATATAATCATACACAATACACCTTATCTAAATTTCTATATGCAAGAACAAGTATCTAAAAATTAGCAATTGGAGAACCCGGAACAAAACACACAAAAAGGTTTTCTAATTGCAGAAACCCAACATATTCCTACACTGCAAATTTCTCGGAGAATACAACAACAATGGTAATGGCAGTCTTGCTTGCCAGTGTGTAGGCACCACTTCCACGCCCATCAGGCACAGGCTAGGCAATACACACATTCCAGCAGGGGAATTCCGCACACTAGAGACATCACCCAGAATCTGTACTCAGCTTGCTCTGCATCTCTTCTTCATCATACCAGCACTCAGAACTGAGCATGGAACCTGCCGAGAGGGAGAGAACATAATGGAGAGGCGACAAAATTCATGTAAGGTTTTAGGGGAAGACAGCTTGAGAGAGAGTACATGTAGGGTTAGGTTTAGGTCAGGAGGGTGTTGGAGGAATGAGGGCGGGGCACGTGGGCTTCATGCATGCCCACCCTTTGTTAGCATTGTTTGCGTTTAAATTATTTATTCAAATTTTTATATATGGTTTTTTTTTTTATTTTAGTTATTTTATTTATTACTTTTTTTTTGTATTTTCATTTAATTATTTATTATCGTGAATTATAGATTATTTTTTTATTCTTAAAATAATTAAAGTCAGTAAGTTGTTTATTTATTTTTATCATTATTCTTTTTTTTTATAAATAATGATAAATTAATATATTAAATAAATTAATGATAATAATGATAATAAATTAATATATTAAATAAATAAATAAATAAATAAATATATATATATAAATGTTTTGGAGTCTATGGGTTTAGAACCCACGACCACCCACCGCCTAAGCCTTAAGAAACAAACAAACACCAACGCGCCATACATGAGTCCTTACAAATAAATTCTTATACTTAATAGATTAATGGTAACAATGTATGATTAGAGTGGTGTCATTATTAGGAACATATAGTATGAAGATTAAGACTAACTGGCTTATTACCTGACCTAGTGATCCAAAGCCAATTAAACGAGTTGAATCACAACTAGTGAATGCACTGGAAATCAAAGCAAGGGCTTATTTAGCACTAGTAATCTTTGTATCCTGAAGTATAAACTCTAACTGTCCAAGCATCAGGCTCACCAGACCGTACACATAACTCGTCAAGCCAAGCGCCACGTCCCTACACTCCACTCCACCAGTCAAGTCAACGCTAAATGTCAAGGCAACATTCGACAATGCCAACACTGCGTGCCAAGGAAAAGCTCCCGAGTCAAGCATCGGAGGATATTTAGTTATAAGAAAAAAGTTAAAAAGGGCTTAGACTAGGACAAGTGGGAAGGAGGCGACATATGCACTAGGAGAGTAAGCATAGGAAGTGGCGAGTATGGCGCAAGGCTAGCGTAGCTACAGGGCAAGGGAACCAATATTTTTTTTTATAGGGGAAAAGAAATCAAGCTTAGAAACTTAATCCTAATCCTAACCTAGCCAATCCCCTAAAGGAGTAATGTCTATTTACAGACAAGTAAAGAAAACTTATGCCTAACCCTGTTTCTAGTTTGAGTAGAAACAATTTGAAACATCCTCGAACTCACCCTGACAACTTGGTTGATGCAGATTAAAGCATACAGGATGGTCAGGACTCGACGGAGTCGAGGCAGGGGAGCATCGTTGCAAGCACAACCAATACCGCCAATGCCACCACCACCATCGCCCGAACTAGCCCTCATACTGCGCTTGTTGGAAGCCATTAACGAGACTTTAAAGGGGCGACAACCGATAGGGACTGAAGTGGAACCCCCACCATCTGGAATGGGTAATCCAGAGGTGTCGAGGGATTTAGGGGGAGGACCTCCACCTGAACACATCATGTGAGAATTGTAGAAGATCAAACTTCTAGAGTTTGTCAGGGCTCGCGCCAGTGAACGCGCGAAAGCATGGTTGGAAGGCATGACAAGGTGTTTTTCCTTAAGGGACTATGCGTCCAACTCAAAGGCAAAGATCACCATTTTTCAGTTAAGAGACAGTGCCTTGAACTGGTGGGGCAACCTGGAAAGACAACTGCACCTTACCCCAAACACAGTATGTTGGGAAATTTTTGAGGAAAGTTTCTGAAGGAAATATCTACCAGCATACTATGAGGAACAATAGGTAGGGGCATTTCATGCCTTAGTACAGGGAAACATAACTATATAAGAATATGAGATCAGATTTATGGAACTGATCAAATCTGTTTCTTATATGGACAATGACCAATGACAGGTAGAGCACTTCATCTATGGATTGAACCCTAAGATAAGAGCTATGGTGCATATGTGGAAACCGTCTTTAGTAGCAGAAGCGGTGGAAAATGCACGTTATGCGAAAGAACACATGAACTTAACCGAGGGTACAAGAATGACATTTTCGCATCACACAGGATTCGTAGGAAAGGCCTCAAGGACATTTCCTAGGGGAGGGGGCTCAAGGCCACCGCCATATGGTAACAGAGTCATGCTAAGGACAGTAGCTGCAGGGATTTCAATGGAAGCGAGTGTAGCATCTCATTCATCGCCAACGGCGCAGACAGGTCCATGACCATCTCAGGGAACAACGAGTAGGAGCAGGGGTTCCAGGGGAAGGAACTCATTTAAGAGGCAGTCACATAACAGTGCATAGGTTCAGTCTTGTGTTACCTGTTGGGGGTGCAGAGGACCCCATTACCAGTGTGACTGCCCAGAGTTACAATCAAGGTTCGTGCATAGAGAAGGAAAGGCACCGATGGGGAGAGCAAGTAGAAGCCACCAGATTTACGCAGTGGTTAATAATCTCTAGGCCGAACATCAATCCACGGTGGTGGAGTCATCAGGTATGCTAAATCATATAAATGTCAAGATTTTGTTTGATTCTGGTGTGACAGATAGTTTCATTTCACCATCTGCATTAGAAAAGAGTGGGTTGGCAGCCTACAAGCACGATGACTTTAAACAAGTCGAGATGGCTTCGGGGGAAAAACAAGTGGTAGGACCTAGTGTTGATAATTGTATAGTAGACCTGGGAGTGTGTACTACCTGGTTGAAGGTATACGTCACTTCTCTCGGGGCATATGACCGAATCATTGGAATGGATTGGTTAGCAGCTCACCGAGCTTTGGTAGATTGTTTCGCAAAGAGGGTGCTTTGTGTCGATGATGAAGGAAGACCAGTAGAGATCCAGGGTGTACAGAGAAAAGTGTCATTACACTTTATATCAACTATGAAGTTTAAGTGATGCTTGAGGCAAGGGTGTCGACTTTATGTAGTGGAAGCAATGAATGAAAGGAAGGGACCCTCATTGGATTAGTACCCAGTATTGTCAGAATTTCAGGATGTTTTTTCGAATGAGTTACCAGGGTTACCTACTGAGAGGGAGCTTGATTTTACTATTGATCTAAAACTTGGTACAGAATCGATCTCCAAGACTCCGTATCAGATGACAACGCTGGAACTTTGTGAATTGCAAATTTAGTTGAAAGAGTTACTGGACTTAGGGATAATAAGGCCCAGTGTTTCACCCTGGCGCGCGCCGGTAATTTTTGTAAAGAAGAAGGATGGATCCTTATGACTATGTATAGACTACAGGGACTTGAACCGTGCTATAGTGAAAAATAGGTACCCAATGCCACGAATAGATGAACTTTTTGATCAGATGAAAGGAGAAGCGGTATTCTAAAGGATTGATTTGCGATCAGGGTATCATCAGTTAAGGATTAAGGAGGGTGATAGCCCAAAAACTCCCTTTCGAACTCGGTTTGGAAATTATGAGTTTGTTGTAGTACCTTTTGGATTGAGCAATGCGCTAGCAGTATTCATGAGCCTCATGAACGGAGTATTTCGGAAGAACTTAGACCGTTTTGTACAAGTATTTCTAGACGACATCCTCATCTATTCCAAGAATGAAAGAGAACATGAGGAACACTTGAGAATAGTGTTGTCCTGCCTTAGAGAGAAAAAATTGTATGGGAATCTGTCGAAGTGTTCCTTCTTCTAGAAAGAGATCCACTATTTAGGTCATATCATTTCCAGTGAAGGAATCTCAGTGGACCCAGAAAAGGTAAAGGCCATTATGGAGTGGCCAGTGCCGAAAAATTCCCATGAGGTGAGAAGCTTCATGGGGCTAGTAGGTTATTATCAGAGATTTGTAGAAGGATTATCCAAAATAGTGAAGCCCATCACCACCTTGCAACGCAAGCG
>JZKD02S0330404.1:217861-252163 GCA_000966675.3 Picea glauca | reverse complement strand
TGCAAGTGATCTGGTTCATTATATGATTGTTTGTTTTGATTATGATTATGAGATGTTGTGGATCTGATGATATTTTATTTTTTCTATATTTACATCAACAAGTGATATTGACTGGGTTCTCCTAAGTGTGCAGGGCTATGGACATTACAGGATGTCAATGGCATCAATGGATCTGCTTGGAATCTGGATCGAGTCAGGGAGTGGATTGTTATGGTTTGAATGTTGTTGATATTAGATATGTGGCATATGAGTAGATATTATGATGTTGATTGTTATCGTTGACATGTTTCATTGATGGATGTAGGTTGATGATAGCTTGTCGACCAGACATATTGTGACACTTCAGGATGAAGTTTAAAACAAGAGTGGGTGTATGTAACATCCCTCTCTTGCATGCACTGAGCAAAATTATTCTTTGAGGACAGTTGCGTGAAAGTGTTCTGGTTCTTTATATGATTGGTTGTTGTGATTATGATTATGAGATATTGTGGATTTGATGATATGTTATTTTTGTTGTATTTACATCGATAGGTGTTATTGACTAGGTTATCCTGATTGTGGAGGAATTTGTATGTTGAGGATGTCGAGGCATCGATGAAAATTCATGGACTCTAGATCGAGTTAGGGAGTCGACTATTAAGGTTTTAATGTTGTTGATGTGACATATGTACATATGATTAGATATTATGATGTTGATTATTATTGCTAACATGAATCATTGATGGATACAGGATGACGATAGCTTGTCGACCAGAATCACATTTGGAGTAAAGCGGTTACGCATGACAACCAAAGACATTGATGGAGAGGTGTGGCAACAGCCCTAACATATCCTACTAGAACTCCCACCCTAGCTTGAAGTGTATGTTAACGATACTGTTGATTACCTAGTTTGAGAGATCCATGATGTCATCAGGGTAGACTATGACAGTTGCTCACGATGAATCAAAGAGGCACGCAATAAGGCAGGGCCCTTGTTCCTTAGAGGACCTTAGTCTCCCACAAGGTCACCTAATGGACTATTGACTCCATGGGTTGACGTCTACCAAATTCAGTCAAGAGGAGAGTGGCACCGTTGGAGCATGTATTGTGTCCTAAAGGGTATGCCTCAATTTTAAATATGGTAAGTTAATAAACCTAGTGCCTAGAAAACTGTGCCTCCTTAGGACCCAGTCAACTTTAAAATGAATGATAGTATGAGTAAAGTTTAACAACAAATTTTTCCCTTAAGAACTGTTGCCAAGCCTAGTGAATTTAAAACCTAGGTCTATGTAGAATATGTGAACAAAAAAAAAATGAACATATAACAAAAAGGGGGTAAAGAAAATTGAAGCATTAATAATCAAAGAATTTTTTTTAATGAAGGTTTAATCTTTAAAAGGGGTAAATGGTTGTTTTTTTCTAAACTTGCTAATTCTAAACTTAGTTTAAAATGGGGAAACTTAAAGAAAAAGGGAAACTTAAAGAAAAGGGGAAACTTAAAGAAAAATGGGAATGTCTAACTTAGTAGGGAATCTATCCTTTGGAACTTTCTATTTGTGAAATCAAATAGGATTTAAGTAAGGTGTAAGTCATTTAAGAAATGTAAGGGAATAAAGGGACACCAAGGAGAGTTTTTAGGAATTCTTTTAGGTGGGTGAGGGAAATAGGAAAATTTAATTAATTAATAAATTGATTTTCTGGTGCAACTAAGGGATCGGGTGACATGTGTACGGGGGAGGTTTGTCCTAATCAAATTTAAAAAAAATAATCTAATGAGGGTTTGGGAAACTAATTAGTAAGGAACTCTATAAAAATGATGGTGGAGGAGGAGTATGGATCACGTCTAGTATGCATAAGGTTACACTGCCGAAATTTATCTTGACTGAACTTTTCTTATGGGAGTTGGGATACCTAGCTCCGACAACGAGTGGTAGATCCACCTTTCGAGGTGAGATGGGAAGCTAGCATTCTCTGGTATTATGTATGTGGCCCCTTTGCAGCTTAGGGGGATCAGGGGGAAGAAGAGTACCCCTAGCATTGGCTGGGAGGTACCGATGAGGTCTCAGTGGTTGGCAAGCGAGAGTTGGACAGAGCGCACGTGTGGGACAACGACTACGGATCATCGTCCTACGGTTACGATATGCCTTAATTTTCAGTTGTATATTAGTTAGACTTGGAATTATATCTATGTTTAATTAAATTGATAATTTTATGTTATGGTGGGTGAGATCGCATGCTGTGGATTGTTGGATTATGTTGACTTTACGCATGCATCTGGGTTTTCTTGCTTGCCATGCCTAAGTGGTGGTTTGTCATTCTGTTGGCTTGCACCATAATTTTGAATCCTGACTTTTTCATTTATTTTGTTCTTTTACACTCAGACTTTAATGTACTAGAAACCTAACGCGGCCCTCCCTTTTACCTTAAGAACCTCTCTGCATTTTTATATATTTTTTAATGCAATTCATTTTTGGGACTTTGTATTATTTTTTTTATTTTGGACTTACTGCATTAAATTTTGGTCCAGAACCTTAGTAGTGGATAGCATGAGGGGGATTCACTCCTTGGACTATGTATCGATTAATGCTACAATTATTTCCTGCGTTTTTAATCCTTGAAGAAACTCTATGTTGGAGTCTTTTGATGTGATTTGCCAGTATTCACGATTTACCATTACTTTAATCCTTTTTAAGGTGATTTGCCAATATTCACGATTTACGATTATTTAATCCTTTTATTGTGATTTGTCAATATGATATTTTCCAACATTTTAATCCTTTAATGTGACCTGTGTTTTAAAAAGAACAACTTTTTCATGGGATTTATTTCTTGGTACTGTAAATCATTTTTACTCTGGAGTTGGCCTGATCTGTTGGTGGCCAGAATGAGCACCGGACCTGACCTTTCTCGTGTCTTTTTAATCTTGATGTGTAACGTCCCCATTGTTATGAATACATGCGATGCAACACAAAAGAATTTTTTGTGTGTGTGAAGTAGGAAGGTAACAAAAAAAATAGTTAAACAACACAACAACGCAGATCAAGAAACAATAAACAACGGCTGAGACACTAGAACATTAGGAAACTAGATGAAACATGTGATAACTAATAGACAAATAAAAATGACTACCCTCTCGACACAAGAAAGACAATTCCTACAAGCTAAAGGATAACATCAACAACCCAACACATCATCTTCGATGACTAGTGACTAGAACCTTCCCGGTGAGTGAGAGATAGCACAAGAGTTAAAAACAAGTACCACCATAAGAACAACAGTCTCAACCACATCGGGTGGTGCATGATCCTAGGTTGGGTTATCGTGTGCGCTTCTTAATCCATGCACGCAACGATCTAATCTCAAGAAATCATGTTGCCATAGTGTGATGGGCGCACTAGGGATCCATGTGCAAACGGACTAATTCCAACCCTTCGTCCCCAAATAAAATCTAGCAATGCAACATCCTTACAAAAATACAATCAATAAATCAATAGGTCCTCATCAAGTTCCTTGTGGGGATAACATTTAAGGATGCTATAAGGTGATAATCCTAGTACTTAATAATCAAACAATTAAGATTAACATAAGGAAAAAACCATTATAGGAGATCAATGCATTAAATATCATTATACCATTGATCTAAATGCAAAAGTGATCGTTAATCCAATCGAAGGGATAAATGCCTTATTCATAATCAAATCATCAATAACCAATTATATCGCCAATGAAACTGAAACCATGAATTCATTGTCTTATATCTCTATTTAAAACTGAAACTATAAGGCTATCTTAAGAATCCAGTACTTTATGAATTTGCTAATTGAAACTAAAACTATCTCTCGAATATAAACGTTTTAGTGCAACTGAAACAAACAGGTTATTCACATAACAAATTGATGCAGGGGCATCGCAAGGGTGTGCAAGCATAGCCAACAATGAACCAACGCAGAGATAAGAGACAGTTGGAAAACCATCGAGAACATTTTTTTAAAATGTTCTGAAATGTTAATGAAGTCATTAAGTGGAGGCATGCTTGTATTATTGTAATCATACCTTGAGCGTCCTGCTCTCATCTGAAGTAGATAGAGGCATTTATGAAAAGTTAATGTAGGTAGATAGAATTTAATGCTTAGATTAGACAGTTTAGAGCGCAAGAGGGAAATGGGATATAGACACCCTCATTGTATAGTTGTATCGTTCTTGTGAATATGAAAATAGCATATAGAGAAGAGAGCAGAGAGTTGTAGTTGAAAACAACCATGTACAGAGATTTGAATTAACAGAAAGAGCTTCGATTCAAATTCATGGTGTCGTATTTGTTCTTTGTGTATGCCTATTGAATATTATGTTCATGGATGTTTACTTTCTACTATACATTTGCTTTATATGTTGTGTATATGATTTCATGCTTTGTGTTTGAAGTCTAAGAGGTAGTAAGGGATGAGTTTCAATTGTTTCTCTATCTGAGCAAGAGTTCCTGCAAGGAGTGCAGTTGAATTGTTCGCAAGGAGTGCATTGACAGAGGGTTCAGAGGTTGGTCTCTAAAATCTCAGATAGGATAGCTTTTGTTCTCATTTCCTTAGAAGTGAAGTTGAGTATAGGAGGTGTACAAAGTGTGTGCAGGCCGAGAGTAGTTTCAGAGTTTGTGAACCTGAGAAATTGTTGAAGGACTACTGTTGCAGGGAGTGTGTAGAGTCGAAGCACTTCAATTCTTTGAAGTAATTGAAGGATTTGCCGCAAGGAGTGCATGTAGGATTCTTCTTTAAGACTCGGAGTTGGAGAAAATCTCAGGAGGGATAGAGTCTTCATAGTCGTTGAAGAAAAGCATAGAAGGTTGGTGCCTTGAGGCATTGAAAGGAGGCGTTGGAAGTTTGTGTTGCAGACGATTAAGTTCCATGGAAAAACACTTTGTTTAAGAGTGCAAAAGTTCTTGAAGGGAGAAGCAGGCGGTCGAGATTCTCCATAGAGAATTTGTGAAGTCCCACGAGTCGTCAGATTTCGTGGAAGAGAAAGGAGGTTATGGTGGTTGTTTTTTGTAAGTAGCAGCTCAGGAGAGAGAGGGTTGTAGATTCACGCCAACAAGGACCATTGGAACTACTCGCGAAATTCCATTTCATGGTTTCATGAGTGGAAGGACCAAAGCTTCAATGCTTGGATTCATGAGATTGCGAAGTCTGAGGTGGGCTCGTGGAAGAGACGGGTGGATGCATGTCGTCTATTGAAAGAGGTCAATACCATGTTGACCTCTCGTGTCTCGAGGACTCACGAGACAAGAGGTGGGAGTTCAACATCGAAAGTCATGAAGTGGCGAGAAGCGAAAAGTGTTAGAGTTGGGCCTAGCCAGTGGTCACACGTGGAGGGTGTTGACAAGAGAAGGAGTGTGCCCGTATCGGCATTTCGGGTATCGTGAGATTGGAAGCAAGAGTTGGGAGTTTCAACTCATGAACTCACGAGTTGCGAGTTGTGACAAGTGCTTAGGCACATCGGAAGTTTGGGTCTCGGAAGGTGAAAAGTTGAAGATTTGGGAGGAGAAGTTGCGAAGTCGCGCTGACCGTTGGATCAAATGGTAGATCCAGAACCATCGATTTCTGTTTGGGGAGGCGGAACATTAAAGTTCCAGCATTCTTTTCAAAACTCGACATATCGATGTTTGGAGGTCTGAAGGCACAGAGTGCTTGACCACAAGGACTCGCGAACCGCGAGGTCTGATCTCCCGAAGTGAGAAGGGATATTCGCCGAGGTTTGTTGTGGGTGCATACTTTCCTGAAGGGGAAATAGAAGAGCCAATTGTGGAGAGATCTTTAGGACAGAAGAAGAAGAACGATCCTGTGTGTGTGGACTTCTGACCTGCAGGTTGGTAGGGTTGCGTCAAGTGTGGTATCAGAGCATGTTTCTTGTTTTCATATTTCAGGCAGGAAAAGAGAGAAGGAATTTCATCCATGCCATCAAGGAGAAGGGATAGACAAACACCCGATCCGCCAGAGGATTGGGAGGTGTCAAGAGAAAGAGGTAGACAGGTGTTGAATCTAGAAGTGGAAAGAGATCTGCATGACATTCACGCCAGACTCGTGGATGTGGAAATAAAAAAAAGGTGCAGAGATGATATTGGAGATGTCAGTCAGTCTGAAAGAAAAGATGAAGTTGGATATGGAGAAGAAGAAGTCACAGTAGAAGATGCAGCAAATGAACGCTTGCTTAGAGTTGTTGCAAGAATGAGTGCAAGAGCCAAAATGGACATTCCAGTTTATGAGGGAAACTTGGATGCTGAAGAGCTTTTAGATTGGATTAGAGCTCTAGACACATATTTTGACTATGAAGATGTCGAAGAAGACAAGAAGGTCAAACATGCTGTCATGAGACTTAAAGGACATGCAGCAGTGTGGTGGGATGAACTGCAAGCTGACAGACGCTGCCAAGGTAAGCATAAAATCAAGAGTTGGGATAGGATGATTGCAAAGATGAAAGAGAAATTCATTCCCAAAGATTACCATATTACTCTATTTTGAAGGATGCAGAATTTGAGACAGAAGCTGATGACAGTGAAGGAGTACACTAAAGAGTTCTATAGGATGAACATCAGAGCAGGTCATCGTGAAAGTAATGATGAAAAGGTTTCCAGGTATATGAATGGCATGAGATACGAAATTCAGGATGAGATGAGCATGATGACCATCCGAATGGTGGAAGATGCTTATCAAATGGCTCTAAAGGTGGAAGAGAAGCTGAGCCGAAAACAAGGTCAAAGAGGCCAAGGTGGAAGTCAATCCAGGGGAAAATCAACTGTCCAAGATAGAAGTCAAAAGCCTAAGGAAGACTGGAAGAAACCTCAACCTCATATTGAGAGAGGTGGAAGCTCACGGAAAGGGAAATATGCTGGACATAGAAGGTAGTATGAAAATCAGAGAGGAGAGTATGCTGATAACAACATTTTTCCTCATACTAGAGGTAGAGGAAGAGGAAGAGGTGGAGTGATAACATGCTTCACGTGCGGAAAGGTCAGACACAAGTCTTATGAATGTCTAGAAAAGAATAAAGAGGAAGGAGAGGATCACATTTCCAAAGCTCAAAGGTGAAATTTTGAGGCAGGGGATGATGAAGGCGGAAGATCGTTGATGATGAAAAAATATCTTTTAACACCAGAGAAGGAGGTGGAGAGTTCAGTCCAAATAAACAGACTTTTTCGGACTATGTGCAAAACCAAAGATTGGAAATACAAAGTTATTATAGACAGTGGTAGCACGGATAATATCGTTTATACAGAGATGGTAGAAAAACTGGAGCTGGAGACGATTGATCATCCAAGCCCATACAGAGTTTTGTGGTTGCAGAAAGGACATCAGGTAAATGTCACTAAGAAATGTTTAGTTGAGTTTAAAATAGGAGGGTATAAAGATGAAATAATCTGTGATGTTATTCCTATGGATGTTTTTCATCTATTACTGGGTAGACCATGGAAATATGACAAGAGTGTGATTCATGATGGGAGAATGAACACATACACCCTAGAGAAGAATGGGAGAACTCACATGCTATTGCCGATTAAGGACAAAGAGGTGAAGCCTAAATTAAGTAACACTGTAATTCTCATGAGTGGGGAGGAACTTCTTACAGAGGTTAAGAAGAAGGAGGAACCACAATTCATTGTGGTCAAGAAGCCAAAGATTGTTTTAACCAACATAAGGGTAGAAGATTTACCAGAAGAGGTTCAGGAACTACTGGAAGGGTTTGCTGACATAGTAGTGGACGAACTACCTTGTTCGTTGCCACCGATGATAAGTCTGAGCCATCATATTGATCTCATACCTGGAGCTATTTTTCCAAACAAAGAAGCATACAGATTGATGTCGCAGGAGAATGAAGAGGTCAAAAGACAAGCCCAGGATTTGTTGGATAAAAGTTTGGTTAGAGAAAGCTTGAGTCTGTGTGCTATTCTGACAATACTCAGTCCGAAGAAATATAGAGGCTGGAGGATGCGTACTGATTCAAGAGAAATCAATAAGATAACCATCAGGTACAGATTTCCATTACCAAGGATGGATGATTTGATGGATTTCTTGAGTGGAGCAAAATTTTTCTCGGAGATTGATTTGAAGAGTGCTTATCATCACATTCGCATGAGAGAAGGAGATGAATGGAAGATAGCATTCAAAACCAATGAAGGTTTATACAAATGGATTGACATGTCGTTTGGTTTAACAAACGTGCTGAGTACTTTCATGAGATTGATGAATGAAGTCCTGAAGGATTTCATCAGAAATTTTTTCATTGTGTACCTTGATGACATACTGATTTTCAGTAAAACAAAGGCAGAGCATCTGAAACATTTGGCTATAGTGATGAAGAGGTTACAGCAAGAGAAGCTACTGATAAATACGAAGAAGTCCTCATTCATGAAGACAAAGCTCATTTATTTGGGTTTTGTTATTTCTGCAGATAAGTTGAGGGTGGATCCAGATAAGGTGGAGGTAATCAAGAATTGGCCATCACCAAGGAATATCTTTGAGGTGAGAAGTTTTCATGGATTGGCTAGTTTCTACCGAAATTTCATCAGGAATTTCAGTGGAACTAGTGCACCGATGATGGACATAGTGAAGAAGAGACACAAATCTTTTCACTGGATAGAAGAAGCCAAAAAGAGTTTTAATCTGTTGACGAGGAAAATTACGGAACAACCAATTCTGATGTTGCCTGATTTCCAAATGACATTTCAAGTGAAATGCAATGCAAGTGGATTTGTAATAGGGGTTGTGTTGAGTCAAGAAGACTAGGGGTTGTGTTGAGTCAAGAAGACAGGCCGATAGCATATTTCAGTGAGAAGCTGAATGAAGCGAAAGTGAAATACTCCATGTATGACAAGGAGTTCTATGCTATTATTCAGGCATTGAAGAAATGGAGACATTACTTAATTCCTAAAGAGTTTATCTTATACAGTGATAATCATGCATTGCAATTTGTGACTCAACAGGAGAAGTTGAATCAAAGACATGTTAAATGGGTTGAATACATGCAAAACTTTACTTTTGTAATTAAGCATATTTTTGGGACTGCTAACAAAGTTGTTGATGCTTTGAGCAGGAAATGTTTGCTATTGCAGGAGTTCAGAGACAAAACATTTGGTTTTGATGATCTTAGGGACATATACAGAGATGATCTAGATTTTAAAGAGGTGTATGAAGCAACTGAGAATCCAATTCTCATGGATAGAAGCCAATGGGTAGAATACATGATCTAGGAAGGATTACTGTTTAAAGGTAATCAACTTTGTATTCCAAAATGCTCCATGAGGGAGAATTTGCTAAAGGAGAAACATAGTGGAGGATTGGTCAGACATTTTAGTCATGACAAGATGTTCTAAAAGTTGAATGAGTCATATTTTTGGATAGGAATGCGAGCAGACATCAAAATATTCATGGACAAATGTAGAATTTGTCAACATTCAAAAGGAAAGAGGTAGAATGTAGGTTTTTATCAACCATTACCCATACCTGAGAGGCCATGGGATGCAGTCAGCATGGAATTCATATTGGGGTTGCCAAGAACACAAAGAGGGTTTGACTCAATCTTTGTGGTGGTGGATAGATTTTTCAAAATGGCACATTTCATTCCATGTCAGAAAAACCAGTGACGCAACTCACATTCCGAACCTATTTTTCAAAGAAGTCATTTGACTTCACGGCTTACCAAGGAGCATATTTTCAGATCGAGACACTATGTTCGGAGGACACTTCTGGAGAACCTTATGGAAAAAGATGAGAACAAACTTTTCATTTAGTTCAGCTTATCGTCCTTAGATGGATGGACAGACAGAAGTCGTGAACATGAGTTTGGGAGACTTGCTGAGGAGCTTGGTGACAGAACACCATAGCCAGTGGGACAACATATTACCAAAAGAAGAATTTGCTTACAATGATTCAATCAACAGAAGCACAGGACAGAGTCCATTTCAGATTGTTTATGGCATGCATCCGAGAGGAGTTTCTGAGCTGAGGGATTCAGAACATACTGCGACTAGGAGAACTAGTGCAGAACATTTCGTAGAGGCGATGAAGGAGCTTCATAGCCAGGTGAAGGAGCGATTGAAACATTCGAGCCAAGAATATAAGTAGAGAGTAGACCAACATAGGAGATAACTTCAGTTTGAAGTTGGTTATTTGATCCTTGCACATTTGAGAAAGGAAAGGTTCCCGAGAGGAACATATAATAAACTGAAGATGAAGAAGATCAGACCATGTAAGGTCTTGAAGAAATTTGGGGCGAATGCATATGAGATTGAATTACCTGATGGGATTGGAATTTCTCCGATATTAAATGTCTCAGATTTGTACCCTTATAAAGCTGAGGAAGCAGAAGCAGGAAATGAACAACCAAAGGTTCAGTGGACAAAACAAATTCCAATTGCAGAAAAGCCACAGATGGAGCGCATACTGGACAAAAGAGTTGGTAAGAGGACCAAATGAAAGTAATACTTTGAATACTTGGTCAAGTGGAAGGGCCATCCAGTTGAAGATGCCAGCTGGGAGAACAAAGCCGAAATACAGAAGCATGGAAACACCATGCGTGAGCTCATGGACTGGAGCCCATGAAAATTTTCAAGTGAGGGAGTATGATGCAGGAGCATTGCAAGGGTGTGCAAGCATAGCCAACAGTGAGCCAGCGCAGAGATAAGAGACAACTGGAAAAGCATCGAGTACATTTTTTGAATTTTTTTTGAAATATTAATGAACTCATTAAGTGGAGGCATGCTTGTATTATTGTAATCAGACCTTGAGCGTCCTGCTCTTGTCTGAAGTAGATAGAGGCATTTATGCAATGTTAATATAGGTAGATAGAATTTAATGCTTAGATTAGACAGTTTAGAGCGTAAGAGGGAAACATGATATAGACACCCTCATTGTATAGTTGTATTGTTGTTGTCAAGATGAGCATAGCGTATAGAGAAGAGAGCAAAGAGCTATAGTTGAAAACACCCATGTACAGAGATTTGAATTAACAGAAAGAGCTTCGATTCAAATTCATGGTGTCGTATTTGTTCTCTATGTATGCCTGTTGAATATTATGTTCATGGATGTTTACATTCTGTTATACATTTTCTTTATATGTTGTGTATATGATTTCATGCTTTGTGTTTGAAGTCTGAGAGGGAGTAAGGGATGAGTTTCAATTGTTTCTCTATCTGAGCAAGAGTTCCTACAAGGAGTGCAGTTGAATTGTCCGCAAGGAGTGTGTTGACAAAGGGTTTAGAGGTTTGTCTCTGAAATCTCAGATAGGATATCTTTTGTTCTCATTTACTCAAAAGTGAAGTTGAGTACAGGATCCATACAAAGTGTGTGCAGGGTGAGAGTAGTTTCAGAGTTTGTGAACCTGAGAAATTGTTGAAGGACTACTGCTGCAGGGAGTGCGCAGAGTTGAAGGACTTCAATTCTTTGAAGTAATTGAAAGATTTGCTGCAAGGAGTGCATGTAGGAGTCTTATTAAAGACTCAGAGTTGGAGAAAATCTCAAGAGGGATAGAATCTTCACAGTCATCAAAGAAAAGCACAGAAGGTTGGTGCCTTGAGGCATTGAAAGGAGGCATTGCAAGTTTGTGTTGAAAACGGTTAAGTTCCATGGAAAAACACTTTGTTTAAGAGTGCAAAAGTTCTTGAAGGGAGAAGCAGGTGGTTGAGATTCTCCATAGAGAATTCGTGAAGCCCCGCAAGCCGTCAGATTTCGCAGAAGAGAAAGGAGGTTACGGTGAACATTTTCTGTAAGCGACAACTCAAGAGAGAGAGGGTCGTATATTCACGCCAACGAGGACCGTTGGATCTACTCGCAAAATTCCATTTTGGGGTTTCATGGGTGGAAGGACCGAAGCTTCAACGTTTGGATTCACGAGATTGCGAAGTCCGAGGTGGGCCCATGGAAGAGATGGGTGGATGCGTGTCATCTGTTGAAAGAAGTCAATACCCCGTTGACCTCTCGTGTCTCAGGGATTCGTGAGACAAGAGCCAGGAGTTCGACATCAAAAATCACAAAGTGGCGAGAAGCGAAAAGTGCTACAGTTAGGCCTAGCCGATGGTCACACCTGAAGGGCGTTAACAAGAGAAGGAGGGTGTGCATATCGGCATTTTGGGTATCGTGAGATTGGAAGCAAGAGTTGGGAGTTTCAACTCATGAACTCGCGAGTGGCGAGTTGTGACAAGTGCTTAGGTACATCAGAAGTTTGAGTTTCGGAAGGTGAAGACTTGAAGATTTGGGAGGATAAGTTGCGAAGTCGCACTAACCGTTGGATCAAAGGGTAGATCCAAAACTGTCGATTTCTATTTGGGGAGGCAGAACATTAAAGTTCCAGCATTCTTTTCAGAAATTGGCATATCGGTGTTTGGAGGTCTGAAGGCGTAGAATTCTTGACCACAGGAACTCACGAACCGCGAGGTCTGATCTCCCAAAGTGCGAAGGGAGATTTGACGAGGTTTGTGTGGGTGCATACTTTCCTGAAGGGGAAATAGAAGAGCCAATTGTCGAGAGCTCTTCGAGCCAGAAGAAGAAGAACGATCCTGTGTGCATGTACTTCCAACCTACGGGTTTGTAGGGCTGCTTCACAAATACATCGAATACATTTGTAATTGCTGCGATTTAGCTATCAATTATATCGTTGTCCTTAAACAATATAAAAAAATTCATTGTCTTTTACACAATAGTTCGTTGTCTTTTAAAAGGAATCATCGCCTATGATGTCTTTGTCCCTTAAAAAGGAATCGATCATATTTAAATAATAAAAAGGATTTAATAAAATATTTAGAAAATCGTTGTCACTAAAATCGGCATACGTATATCTCTGCTAACAAACACATGGCTATACAAATGCACAAATATATCTCTACGCAATATTTCAATGTACAGATATGTAGCTAGGAAAATATATCATTGCTCACAACATACGGTTATACAAATGTGCAATACATCGTTGTCATGCATATTATATAAGATCGATGTCCAATATTACTTTCAACAAATTAAATCGTTGTCCAATAACATAGGTGAATGTATCTATTACAAAATCGTTGTGTAATAATTCATTTATATTAATAATAGCTCGTAAAAATTGTTTGGTAATAATCGTTGTGTAATCTCTACAAAATTAATCACATTTTATTTAATCACTGTGTACTAATTCGCAGTGGCAAAAATCGCTGCCAACCACCCATGTATACATGATCGTTGTCTTACCCAATAAATACAAGATCGTTGTTTATAATAATTTATAACAATGTTGTCTATTATATTGTAAAAATGTGTTGACTATTATATCCTATCAAATACAACCATGTCAAATGCTATCCATTAAATCCTATCAAACGTTGTGTAAATACAATCATGGGTGAATACTGCTTAAATTGCCATAGAAAACATATGGTGAATGCTAGGTAATGTGCCACAAAATTCATATCGTGAGTGTTGTGTGTTGTTCCATGAATTTTTGGTGCAAGTGTTGGGAATTGTGCCACGAAAATCGTGGTGTACCCATTGTGTAAATGCGCAAAAAATCGTGGGGTGAGTGTTGTGTTACATGCCAAGAAAACCATCCGGGAATAAATCAAGGTTAATCGACATAACTTCGCTGTCGGATATAAATTTTTGTCCGTTCAATGTATAAATTAAGTGTATAAAATCACTAACTAATATTGATATCTCTACGGCATTTAATAATGATATTGCTACCTAACACCTCTAATAAAGATATCGCTATCTGATAATGTTATCTAATAATGGTATTATAGTCTTTCACCTATAATCGACGCTGCCATTAGCATGTAAAATCCCAGTCAAAATGTGTAAATTCACAGTCAATATCAATTAAAACGTTGTTACTACATATTAAATCGCTATAAAAAGACATGTAAATCGTAGTCAATGAAATTGCAATGATAAAATCATTGTCCTTGATATAATAACACATATATCATAGTAATATGATAACTTCCATTATCATATTACTGGAATTTATATGATGACGCAGATATATCGTTTAAAGATAAACACAGATAATTTACCAAAGAACGTAGACATAGCATTAAAAAAATGCATATATAGAAGTTCCAAACACTAGGAGTTATCATTGAAAACACTGAGATTATACAAGTCAAGCATTGGGTAATATGCCAAGAAATCGATCAGATAAGAATCATAGAGATAATCATCCACAAGAAAATGCAAAGATGAATCGATCAGAAATGAATCAACACAATGCAAAGACTAATCGATCAGAAATGAATAAAAAAAATGCAGAGATACTCAATCACAAGAAGGTGCAAAGACCAATCATTTAGAAAGGAATCAATCAAAAACACAATGATACTCATTCCCAAGAAGGCTAAAAGGCAAATCATTCATCCATGAATCAATCAACGCAGAGATAAGTAAGGGATAGGCAGTTGAGAAAAAAAAATCGTTCACTCATCATCCATGCACATAAAAGAAGGACATTTGAATATATAGGTATTTAAACATCGAAGTGACGACCGTCGATTCATCTCCTAGTTGAATGCTCAGGCACAAAATGATGACTAAAGGGATAAGGGACAGAATATAACAACACAATCTCTTCATAATAATAAATAAACCCACACAAAGAAATAACATGTGTAATTAAATTTCATTGCAAGTAATAAATTAAATCAGCATACCTTAGCCCAAATGTGAATGATCCATAGTTTCTATCCCATGTGCACTCCATCCAGATCTCGCTTGCCAACTAATGTGACCTCACCAGTACCTCCCAGCCAATGCTATGGGGTACTCTTCTTCCCCCTGAACCCCCCGAATCGCAAAGAGGACACACACACAATACCATAGAACTTCTAGCACCCATATCACCTTGCAAGGTCAAGCCACCACTCGTTACCCGAGATGGGTATCCCAACTCCCATGAGAGAAGCTTAGTCAAGACAAAAATTCAATAGTGTAACGTTATGCAAAAATATTTGATCCATACTCCTCGTCCTCCATACTTCTTATAGAGTTTTTAAGTAATTAGTTTCCCAAATTCTCAATAAAATCCTTTTTCATTAGTTTTAATTAGGAAAAAGCTCCCTCATACACATGTCGCCTGATCCCTTAGTTGCACTAGAAAATTAATTTTATTGATTAATTAATTATTCCTATTTCCCTCACCCACCTAAAAGCATTCCTAAAAATGCTCCTAGGTGTCCCAATATTCCCTTACACTTCTTAAATGACTTACACCTTGCTTAATTCCTAGTTGAGTTCATAATTAGAAAGTTCCAAAGGCAAGATTCCTTACTAAGTTAGACATTCAATTTTTTCTTTATGTTTCCCCTTTTCTTAAGGTTTCCCCTTTTTCTTTAAGTTTCCTATTTCTTTTAAGTTTCCCCCTTTTTCCTTTTTAACTAAAAATCAATTTAGCAAGTGTAGATGAAACAGCCTATTACCCCTTTTTCTTTTTATCTAAAATTAAATTAGCAAAAATAGATAAAACAACCATTTCCCTTCTTAGATTTTAATCCTCCATTAAAATTTTGTTTTTAATAAATAATTTGAATTTCTTACCCCCCTTCTTGTTACATGTTTATTTGTTATTATTATTTTTTTAACCTCATTTCTACTTAGACCTAGATTTTAATTTCACTAGGTTCGGCGACATTTTTATTAGGGAAAATTGTTTTTAAATCTTACTTATCACATCATTCATTTTGAGGCCATCTAGGTCTATTCACTTACTAGTTAAAATCATAACATGCCCTTCAGGATGAACTAGGTGCTCCAAGGGTGCCACTGACCTCTTTTTGTTTTCTATAACAACCTCCTCGTTACGATGACCCAACTCTAGTAACTAGTGATTTTTTTTCTTTTTTTGTGTCTGTGTTTAAAAAGTGTGTACGTGTGTGTACAAAGGAAACAATCAACGCATTCGACTCTGCGTCACCACTCGACGACAAATAAGATGCAACCATGATGAACATAAAAAGACGATAAGGACGGGCGACAAATAACTGCATGCATAAACGATGATCACATGACGATAAGTAGAACTGACTACCTGCTTGTCCTACCCAGCAATGGTTAGGACCTCCAAGACACATAAGCAATGCTCAAGCCCAGGTTCCCATCGATTTTAACCATTTAAGGTCTCATGGCTGGCGACTGTTCTGAGGAACATGGAGGTGTCTACAACCCTCCCGACACAGGCAAACAATCCCACTAAGGTAAGGACTATCATCAGACCAACCCAAGGCAACCAACATAACAATACAGTAACATAACCCTTCAATTGCAAGCGAGAATTAGAAATCAAAATCCAACATTGTGCATGGAGCGCAACCAAAAATCTAAACATTTAAACATTTCTTCAATCCAAATGAAATTACAAGTGCGCAAGGTGTCCGATATACGTAAACTGTCTAACAATAACCAACTCGAGGCACGATTCCTTTTTATTTCTAGGTGTGCTATTTGATCAATCAATCATTAATTAAAACCTAACACATATAAATAATCTGCGATATCAATACTATAAATGATGACCACATGATCATGTAAATCCCCTTGAATATTAGTATTAACATAAGATATTGCACAACATCGCATTAATAATGACCTTACCTCATATTGACATCCCATTACATCCCAGTACCCTACATTAACATTTCACTATCATTTCATTCCATTCCATTCCATTATATCAACTTCCATTGCTTTGTAAAAACATTAACTGAATTAAATAGCTTGCTATTATTGAATACTAACTACATAAGTAAATGGTTGCTTCCTTTATGGCTGTCATAAAATAATTCTCAATCTGCCCTCTACTCTAATTTCATCCAACTAGCCACTAATCTGCTGCATTAGTAAAATCTTAAGGTAAAAGTAAAAGTTCGATGCAAGGGTAAAATGCTTAACTATTATAATATTATTGATTATAATATTATTAAAGAAAAACATCCATAATAACAATGTCATTATAAAAACCTTGCAATTAAAATAACATTAAATTTCATTCCCTTCTAGCTAATGCTAACAATACATTCTTATTCTATTATGCCATGATAGTCTACCTTTACACATTGCAAGGCCATATAATATAGTGGTAATACAGTCACACAATCATATCCCATTCATGTTATCCTTTACTATAAAATTTCCAATCAGTACCATAAGATAATAATAACTTTAATCATATGGCCATCATAATGCAATAAGATAACATTTAAAGGAAAATTCATTCTATGCTATCTAGTACGAACCTTGCAACTCTCTACTAGAAATAAATAACTCAATCCTCTAACTTAAAGTTTTTTGTTTTTTTTTAAACAAAAGGAGGCTAGCTGGTCATGAGATTCTCGTTCCACTAGAGGAGTAAATGAGATTTCTTTTTATCAAGAATTCCACTTTGATATATATAAAAGAAAAAAAGAAGACTAGCTGCCTTCCATAAATTCTAAAAGCATACTTGACTGTTAAGAAGAAAAGGCAGCCCATGCAAAACCTATCCTTGGGAAACTAAAGTCATACATTACCTTGAAATTATAACCCGGACAGGTGTGTCATTAATTTCAGATTTCCAGAAGTACATTTGTTACACTCGCTCATATAAAAAGGTTTAGCACGTGATGATTTTCAACTAGGAGCTAATTACTAGTTAAAACAGCCACATAAATGAACAACTTGCGTCCTGAGCGCATTGAAGTAAGCGTTGTCATAAGTCCATCATTAAGAGAATTAAAACCTACAGAATCCACCTCTACAATAACCGAAAATCTGCAGGAACAAGGCATAGGTAGCGCTGCACACAACAGAGAGGCTAATCATTTAGAAGAACAAACTGCCAAGGTAAAACGCGTAGAATGCCAAAATCAAGCAATTAGAGGCACATTTCTAAAACTGTATACGGTTACATTGAATTATAAGGAGGGTGCATAAATATTCCACTAAGGTAAAGAGATTTCAGAACAAGGGAATTGTCTCCCCATTTACTGCCATAGCGGTGACAACTACAACTGGTAGGACGCTAGCTAAAATCTAGGCCGGCTGTCGTTCCAACACCCTTTAAAAGTAGTAAACAGAGGTAAAAATTCGCAATGGGATTTCCTGTCAGTCGCACCACTGTGCACGATCTGACCTGAGCACCAGTCGCAGCTACATCACTGCATCTAATCCGCAGTAAATCCTTCAATGAGTCCAAAAGTAAACTTAGGATTTTAATGCCATCAATTACTAATGAAGAATAATAACGCAGTGACCGACATATATGAAATAGATCACGATTAAAAAGATTTTCTTATGAAAATGAAATTCAAATTCAAAGGGTTATTTTATTCATTCACTTTTTATGTTTGGAAATAAAAAAAAACATCTTTGATAGAAGCAAATATCAACGATAAATTGGGATTATCTGAACAGCTAAAACCCTCATCGATAAAGCCAAAGTGGTGATGTGGAAATGCCATTACGAGGTCCAAACCATAAACTTAAATACCTAAATCAGTTATAATGATAATCACCATACATCAATCCACCTCTCTTGTGATGTCGCGCTACAGGGTTGGCAGACAAGATCAACTACCGTAAGGAAATGAACTCGCCCTCCTGAAATCTTAGGCGTATTACCAAGGAGCGGAAATTTAAGATCCGGTTAGAGTCCAAGGGGGTTTCGATTTAGCTCCTGGATATGTATCCATATCCGTAAAGCGAGTCACCCACTATCCCAACGGTTAAGCAAATGCAACAGAAGACAAATCCAGGTGGCCATGGAGAACTCGGGTCCTGATAAGGAGGAAACACAGAGATACACAGAGGCAATGCAGAGTAGTTCTAACTACAAAATGAAAATATATACAGTGGAAATGCAGAAGGTTTTTAACCACAAACACAGAGAAAGGAAACGATGGGATAATTATTTTCCTGTAGTACTGAATTTAACCACAGAGACAACGTTTTCACAACAGTTACTCACTAAAATAACGCCGAAGAAAATAAATAAAACACTCACTCTAGCCAACCAGTTTCAACACCGAACGAAATTAAATAACTTCATCTCAGAACACCATATAAAATACTGACAACAGAAGAGAAGGCTAAGGCCCTAAGTTTATCTCATCTAGAGGATCCCAGGGGTTAGATCTGAACGAGGTGCAGAAAACTAATAACCAAGAAGCGGGATGATCCCAAAATTTAGCCCAACAATCGACATCATAAGAGATCATATACAAATTTACCAATTTCTTTTCTAAACAAACAATGTGCTTGCGCACCTGTGACCGACGGCTAATATCCTGAAGTCGCTATCTCGTTCTTGTGCTCTGTGCCGCTCCCGCTCGTCGACCGTAGAGACCTCACTGGTACCTCCCAACCAATCGCTAGGGGTACTCTGCTTCCCCCTTAGCCCCCCGAGCCGCAAAGGGGCCACACAAATCCAGAAGGTATGCCTAGCTTCCTAGCTCTCCTCGCAAGGCTGAGCTACCACTCCAATACAAGCTGAGAAAATCCCAACTCCTCACAAGCAATCAGTCAAGTCCAAATCCGGGAGCGTAACGTTACGCTAATAACCGATCCCCCATCTTCCTCATCTACCTTTATTTTATAGAATTTTGAGACCCCAACTTGCCCTAAATCACATTTCATTTAAGTTTTAATGAAAACCCTCTAAAAATTCTCTGTCTTACAAGTGTCACTCATCCCCCACTTTTCTCCAAAATTATTTTCTTTAATTTATTAAAAGGCTCATTTCCCTATTTTTATTAATCCCTTCTCTTTTTATTTTTTATTTTTTAAAAACCAAAAAGGTAATGTGCCAATTAATCTTTTCATTTTATTTTTAAATTCATAACTTTTTATACTCCCGCACGTTAAATAATTTTATTACTTATTAATTGTCTATGTTTCCTTTATTATTTAGTTTCCCTATTTTTATTAATCCCTTCCTCTCTTTTTTTTAAACCAAAAAGGTAAATGTGCTAGATAATCTTTTCATTTATTATTTATTTAATATCTTTTGTTCTTTCACAAGTTAGGAATTAATTTCTTCTTTGTAAAATTTTAAAACCATTAGTTTTAATTTAAATCTTACCCTTGTCATCACCCCAAGAATTTTATGAAGACCCAACTACTACTTAGGTGGGTTTTTGTTTAAATTGTTATTTTTATTCCAGGGTATGTTCTTAAGGTTAGACTAAAATTTTACGCTAAAAGTTTTAGACTTAGTACTCGGATTCTGAACTGGCCAACACTGGGTTAGGGAAGTTGTTTAAGGATTTCTTAAGGCGTTATTATATTAGGGCTATTTAGGTTTGTTTCCTTCATCAACATCAATGCGACGTGCCCTTCAGGACGCACCACGTGCTCCAAGGGTGCCACTCGCCTCGTTCATTTCCTTTGCACGACGTGCCCTTCAGGATGCACCACGTGCTCCAAGGGTACCACTCGCTTCTTGTGTTTCTTTTGTGCGACGTGCCCTTCAGGATGCACCACATGCTCCAAGGGTGCCAATTGCCAACTTGATTGATTGGTAGACATCTATAACCCCTAGAGTCAATACTCCGCCAGTTGAAATTGTGGGAGACTAAGGGCTCTAAGGAATAAGGCCCCCGCTTTATTGCGTGCCCATTAGAATCATCGTGAGCGACTATCGCAGTCTACCCTCACGACATCGTGGATCCTCTCGAACTAGGTAATCGTTAACCTACAGTTCGAGCCACGACGGGAGTGATAGTAGGCTGTGGTAGGGCTTCTATCCACACCTCTCCCTCAACCTCTTTGGAAATCATGTGTGGCCCCTTTACTCCATATGTGAGTCTGGTCGGCAAGATATAGTCAACCTACATCATCAACAATCATGTAAAAAATGTCAACATCATATCATCAAATCAAATGAAATATCACAGTAAATAAATCAACCCAATAACACACTCCCTGACTCAATCCAGAGTCCAAGGGGGTTCCACCAATGCCTCTGCATCATCAAGGTCCAAAACCCTGCACACTCAATAAAACTGAGTCAATAGCACCTGTGTACATCAAATAGTAAACCTCATGTCATCTATCATAACGCATCATAATCAAGTATAAATGTTTTAACATCAGAAAAGTCGAGATCACTTGCGAGCAAGTGTCCTCAAATAATAAGTTTTCTCAGTGCGCCAGAGCGGGATGTTACATACACCCCCTCTTGGTCTAAACTTTGTCCCAAAGTTTCTTGGTATATATGCCGAAATAAAAGTATCACAGTATCATAAGTCTATCTATCAAACAAAAATAGAAATTACTGACGCATACCATATGCGTCCTCCCAGGTCGTCGAGTGTGGACTATAACTGTCCCACTGGACCTTGACCTGATCTATCGTTCAACGTCGTAACTGTCGAACACGATGATCTAAGATCTGGACCGGCTCAGCCATGAGAGCTCCCTCGTCCAATACCTACAATAAAATCATGTCAATCACATGTGTAGGATCACTAATATAATGTCTTAGAATAGATACATGAAAAACATCGTGCATACGCCTCAAAGAATCAGGCAAGGCTAGTTGATAGGCCACAAGCCCCTTTCTCTCCACAATCTCGAAAGGTCCCACGAATCTAGTAGAGATTTTATCTCCCTTTCCAAACTTGATCGAACTCTTATGCAGTTTAACCCGCAAGAAGACTCGATTGCTGACCTCGTAACTATGGTCGACTCAGTGCGCATCGGCATAACTCTTCTGTTGATCCTGCACTTCTTTAATCCTTGGTCTTATGGTTTTCATTTTCTCTTCAATTTCTTGGATCGCTTCTGGTCCCACCAGGACCCTATCCTCAAGCTGATCCCAACTCAAGGGCGTCCAACACGGTCACCCATAAAGAAACTCAAAAGGCAAGTGGCACCCTTGGAGCACGTGCTGCATCCTGAAGGGCACGTTGTGCAAAGGAAACGAACGAGGTGAGTGGCACCCTTGGAGCACGTGGTGCATCCTGAAGGGAACGTCGCATTGATGTTAGCCCTAAGATAATAACACCTTAAGAAATCCTTAAACAACTTCCCTAACCCAGTGTCGGCCAGTTCAAAATCTGAGTACTAAGTCTAAAACTTTTAGTGTTAAATTTTTATCTAACCTTAAGAACAGACCCTGGAATAAAAATAACAATTTAAACAAAAACCCACCTAAGTAGTAGTTGGGTCTTCATAAAATTCTTGGGCTGATGATGAGGGTAAGATTTAAATTAAAACTAATGGTTTAAAAATTTTACAAAGAAGAAATTAACTCCTAACTTGTGAAAGAACAAAAGATATTAAATAAATAATAAATGAAAAGATTATCTAGCGCATTTACCTTTTTGGTTTAAAAAAAAAGAAGGAAGGGATTAATAAAAATAGGGAAACTAAGTAATAAAGGAAACATAGACAATTAATAAGTAATAAAATTATTTAACGTGCGGGAGTATAAAAAGTTATGAATTTAAAAATAAAATGAAAAGATTAATTGGCGCATTACCTTTTTGGTTTAAAAAAAAGAAAAAAAAAAAAAGAGAAGGGATTAATAAAAATAGGGAAATGAGCCTTTTAATAAATTAAAGAAAATAATTTTGGAGAAAAGTCGGGGATGAGTGACACTTGTAAGACAGAGAATTTTTAGAGGGTTTTCATTAAAACTTAAATGAAATGCGATTTAGGGCAAGTGGGGGTCTCAAAATTCTATAAAAAAAAGGTAGATGAGGAAGATGGGGGATCAATTATTAGCGTAACGTTACGCTACTGGATTTGGACTTGACTGATTGCTTGTGAGGAGTTGGGATTTTCTTAGCTTGTATTGGAGTGGTAGCTCAGCCTTGCGAGGTGAGCTGGGAAGCTAGGCATACCTTCTGGATTTGTGTGGCCCCTTTGCGGCTCGGGGGGCTAAGGGGGAATCAGAGTACCCCTAATGATTGGCTGGGAGGTACCGGTGAGGTCTCTACGGTCGGTGAGCGGGAGCGGCACAGAGCACAAGCACGAGATAGCAACTTCGAGATATTAGTCGTCGGTCACAGGTACGCAAGCACATTGTTTGTTTAGAAAAGAAATTGGTAAAGTTGTATATGATCTCTTATGATGTCGATTGTTGGGATAAATTCTGGGATCATCCCGCTTCTTGGTTATTGGTTTTCTATGCCTCGTTCAGATCTAACCCCTGGGATCCTCTAGATGAGATAAACTTAGGGCCTTATCCTTCTCTTCTGTTGTCAGTATTTTATATGGTGTTGTGAGATGAAGTTATTTAATTTTGTTCGGTGTTGAAATTGGTTGGCTGGAGTGAGTGTTTTATTTATTTGCTTTGGCGTTCTTTTAGTGAGTAATTGTTGTGAAAACGTTGTCTCTGTGGTTAAATTCAGTACTGTAGGAAAATAATTATCCCATTGTTTCCTTTATCTGCATTTGTGGTTAAAAACCTTCTACATTTCCGCTGTATATATCTGTGTTTTGCAGTTAGAACTACTCTGCATTGCTTCTGTGTATCTCTGCGTTTCCTCCTTATCGGGACCTGAGTTCTGCATGGCCACCTGGATTTGTCTTCTGCTGCATTTTCTTAACCGTTGGGATAGTGGGTGACTCGCTTTATGGATATGGATACATATCCAGGAGCTGAATCGAAACCCCCTTGGACTCTGATCGGATCTTAAATTTCCGCTCCTTGGTAATACGCTTGAGCTTTCGGGAGGGCGAGTTCATTTCCTTACGGTCGTTGATCTTGTCTACCAACCCTATAGCGCAACATCCCAAGAGAGGTGGATTGATGTATGGTGATTATCATTATAACTGATTTAGGTATTTAAGTTTATTGTTTGGACCTCGTAATGGCATTTGCACATCACCACTTTGGCTTTATCGATGAGGGTTTTAGTTGTTCAGATAATCCCAATTTATCGTTGATATTTGCTTCTGTCAAAGATGTTTTTTTTTATTTCCAAACATAACAAGTGAATGAATAAAATAACCCTTTGAATTTGAATTTCATTTTCATAAGAAAATCTTTTTAATCGTGATCTATTTCATATATGTCGGTCATTTCATTATTATTCTTCATTAGTAATTGATGGCATTAAAATCCTAAGTTTACTTTCGGACTCATTGAAGGATTTACTGTGGATTAGACGTAGTGATGTAGCCACGACTAGTGCTCAGGTCAAATCGTGCACAGTGGCACGACTGACAGGAAATCCCATGGTGAATTTTTACCTCTGTTTACTACTTTTAAAGGGTGTTGGAACGACTGCTAGGCTAGATTTTAGCTAGCGTCCTACCAATTGTAGTTGTCACCACTATGGCAGTAAATGGGGAGACGATTCCCTTGTTCTGAAATCTCTTTACCTTAGTGGAATATTTATGCACCCTCCTTATAATTCAATGTAACCATATACAGTTTTAGAAATGTCCCTCTAATTGCTTGATTTTGGCGTTCTGCGTGTTTTACCTTGGCAGTCTATTCTTCTGAATGATTAGCCTCTCTACTGTGTGCAGTGCTACCTATGACTTGTTCCTGCAGATTTTCGGTTACTATAGAGGCAGATTCTGTAGGTTTTAATTCTCTTAATGATGGACTTCTGACAGCACTTACTTCAATGCGCTCAGGACACAAGTTGTTCATTTATGTGGTTGTTTTAACTAGTAATTAGCTCCTGGTTGAAAATCATCACGTGCTAAACATTTTTATATGAGCGAGTGTAACAAATGTACTTCTGGAAATCTGAAATTAATGACACACCTGTCCGGGTTATAATTTCAAGGTAATGTATGACTTTAGTTTCCGAAGGATAGGTTTTGCATGGGCTTCCTTTTCTTCTTAACAGTCAAGTATGATTTTAGAATTTATGGAAGGTAGCTAGTCTTCTTTTTTTCTTTTATATATATCAAAGTAGAATTCTTGATAAAAATAAATCTCATTTACTCTAGTGGAACGAGAATCTCATGACCAGCTAGCCTCCTTTTGTTTAAAAAAAAAAAAAACTTTAAGTTAGAGGATTGAGTTATTTATTTCTAGTAGAGAGTTGCAAGGTTTGTACTAGATAGCATAGAATGGATTTTCCTTTAAATGTTATCTTATTGCATTGTGATGGCCATATGATTAAAGTTATTATTATCTTATGGTACTGATTGGAAATTTTATAGTAAAGGATAACATGAATGGGATATGATTGTGTGACTGTATTACCACTATATTATATGGCCTTGCAATGTGTAAAGGTAGAMTRTCATGGMATAATAGAATAAGAATGTATTGTTAGCRTTAGCTAGAAGGGAATGAAATTTAATGTTATTTTAATTGCAAGGTTTTTATAATGACATTGTTAYTATGGATGTTTTTCTTTAATAATATTATAATCAATAATATTATAATAGTTAAGMATTTTACCCTTGCATCGAACTTTTACTTTTACCTTAAGATTTTACTAATGYRRYAGRTTAGTGGCTWGTTGGATGAAATTAGAGTAGAGRGYAGATTGAGAATTATTTTATGACAGCCATAAAGGAAGCAACCATTTACTTATGTAGTTAGTATTCAATAATAGCAAGCTATTTAATTCAGTTAATGTTTAATTAATGTTTTTACAAAGCAATGGAAGTTGCTATAATGGAATGGAATGGAATGGAATGATAGTGAAATGTTAATGTAGGGTACTGGGATGTAATGGGATGTCAATATGAGGTAAGGTCATTATTAATGCGATGTTGTGCAATATCTTATGTTAATACTAATATTCAAGGGGATGTACATGATCATGTGGTCATCATTTATGGTATTGATATCGCAGATTATTTATATGTGTTAGGTTTTAATTAATGATTGATTGATCAAATAGCGCGCCTGGAAATAAAAAGGAATTGTGCCTCGAGTTGGTTACTGTTAGACAATTTACATATATCGGACACCTTGTGCGCTTGTAATTTCATTTGGATTGAAGAAATGTTTAAATGTTTAGATTTTTGGTTGCGCGCCATGCACAATGTTGGATTTTGATTTCTAATTCTCACTCACAATTGAAGGGTTATGTTACTGTATTGTTATGTTGGTTTCCTTGGGTTGGTCTGATGATAGTCCTTAGCTTAGTGGGATTATTTTCTTGTGTCGAGAGGGTTGTAGACACCTCCATGTTCCTCAGAACAGTCGCTATCCCTGAGACCTTAAATGGTTAAAATGGATGGGAACCTGGGCTTGAGCATTGCTTATGTGTATTGGAGTTCCTAACCATTGCTGGGTAGGACGAGCGGGTAGTCAGTTCTACTTATCGTCGTGTGATCGTCGTTTATGCATGCAGTTACTTGTCACGTGTCCTTGTCATCCTTTTATGTTCATCATGGTTGTGTCTTATTCGTCGTCGGGTGGTGACGCAGAGTTGAATGCGTTGATTGTTTCCTTTGTACACGTGCGTACACACTTTTTAAACACACACACAAAAAAATAAAATTGCACCAGTTACTAGAGTTGGGTCGTCGTAACGAGGAGGTTGTTACATTTTCCTTACATGACTTTCCCTTCAGGACACACTATGTGCTCCACGGGTGCCACTTGCCTCTTTCTATTTTCCTTGCACGATCTACCCTTGAGGATGCACTATGTGCTTCAAGGGTGCCACTCGCCTCTTGATTGACTTGGTAGATATAAAACCCCCTAGATTCAATACTCCACTAGGTGATCTTGTGGGAGACTAAGAGCCTCTAAGGAATAAGGCCCCTACCTTATTGCACTCCCCTTAGAATTATCATGAGCGACTGTCGCAGTCTCTCCTCATAACATCATGGGTCTTATCAAACTAGGTAATTGTTAACCTACAGTTCGAGTCACAACGAGAGTTCTAGTAGGCTATGGCAGGGCTGCTCGAACACCTCTCCCTCAAGTCTCTTGTTGTCATGTGTGACCCCTCTACTCCACATGTGAGTCTAGTCAACAAGCAATCATCAGCCTACATCCATCAACCAATCATCTCAGCAATAATAATCAATCATCATAACATCTAATCATATGTACATATGTCACATAAATATTATTTAACCCAATGGCCCACTCCATGACTCAATCTTGATTCCAAGGGGTTTCATCAATGCCTCTGCATCCTCGAGGTCCAAAGTCCTACACACTTAGGATAACCCAGTTAATAACACCTGCATATGTAATACAACAAAATAACATATCATCAAATCCATAATATCTCATAATCATAATCCAATGACCAGTCCTAGAATAATCTGGATCACTTGCAAGCAAGTGTCCTCAAAAAAATAAATTTGCTCAGTGTGCGTAAGAACGAGATGTTACATGATGGTATTGTGATTCCAATCGTTGGAATTTGTCTCATTGCTCAGTAAGTATTGCTTCAAGCATGGGTCCATGTAGCGTCTCAATCTGATCCTTGATTTAATCCTTGTGGCCACACCCTTAGCAATGGATTGCGTGAAGGGGGAAATTAAATACATGACTGTGTATTTTTGTTTTTATTTTTAAATTTTTCTTGAATTTTTGTGGCTAGAACCTTAGCCAATGAATAAGTGATGGCATTCAGTTTCCGAGACTATGTATTTTTTTTTTAACCTTTAATTTATTGATTTAATGTTTTGTGGCCAACTGTCTTTGTATTGTCGTTAATTCTGAATTTATTGCTTGGAGTTGCTCACTCAAATGGAGACTTTCTATTTATGATGCCATTGTTGTTGCCTCGGTGAGTCTGTCACTGTCATCATTGTCCTTCCACCTATAACGTGTTGGGAATTGACCCAACATTCCACCTGTAAATGGGCTGAATTTTTGTATTGCAAATTATTTTTCCTAGGAAACAATGATTTTGGCTGCGATTGTAACCAATCATTCGCCTGATGGTTCTTAACTAACTCAACAAGGGCACTAACACAGGACAAGTCAATGGAAGTTAGATTGTTATGTATCAGATATTAGATTGCTTATGATATCAACTAATATTTTATAAAAACCAATTTAAGTAGTTTTTGTTACATCAATGTACACTGCCAATGAGTGTTGACTGGTGCAGAGCAATTGTGTCTTGAATGTATTGTGACAGGAATAAAGTGATAGAAATATCCTTCCTTTTGTTTGTTACTTGTTACTTATTTGTTCTAGTGAAGGGTTTTAGACTCTAGTACCTAGGGACAACCAAGATTGTGGTGTAACGACCCTTGATTATTAACTATAATTAATTTAAAAATATAATCCTAAAAAAATTAGCTAAACTATAATTATTTATTAAAATAACCTTAACTAATTAATATCAAAGGTTATTTTAATAAATAATTATAGTTTAGCTAATTTTTTTAGGATTATATTTTTAAATTAATTATACTTAATAATCAAGGGTCGTTACATGTGGTGTTGAATTTTCATCATTAAAAATAGATTTTATATGGCTCCTTACATCCTCTTATTGGATCACACAGTCACAGTCACTTTCTAAAACCCATAGAATAGTGCAACCCTTAATTAATGATCAACAACGATTCTTCTAATTATAGAGGCATTGACACTATACTACGATTTGCTCATTATTTATTGATGTCAATTTAATTTTGATGGTGCTCATGTTAAATAGGAAACAAAACGTTATAAGGTGAAACTATCAGAATGTGTTAAACCTACATCAACCAAGATGTACTCCTTTCAACAGTTAAGGATTGACAGGAAAAATTTAGGATCATGGAATCAAAATAATGAGTGATTATATATCTATTTAAATAATTGTACCACATATGCTCACTATTAAGAAATCACCAATTCCTAAGCTTGAGACAAATGGTAAACAACAACTTGTGCAAGAGTCGTTGGGTTAATCAAGTAGGTTAAATTGAAAATTCATCATCTATTTACTAGAAGTGAATGTTAGATTATTTTTAGCACAAAACATTGCTTAGGTTAGTGAGTGGTTTCCAACTCTTTAGGTGCCTATGTCACCGTGTGAAAGAAAATAGATTCTCTTCCTCCTTTTTAAACACCTTTTGAGAAAATAAAAACTGGAATTTAAGTGCAAAAGATTTACTGAAGCTTTAGAGTTACTTGTGCCAAATACTTTAAATAGAAACTTGAACCATTATGAACATAATATTTGATTTCATCATAAACCCCAAGGAACATATATATATATATATAATCTTAAGATTCTTCCTTCCTTATGAGGTTCAAGGAGTTGTGTTTAAAGGGAAGCCTGGTCACCTGTTAATAATAGTTATTAATGTTAATAAATAATGGTTTCATTATAAGATCCTTCCTTTTGTACTCTTTTAAGGGCATTTTGATAGGAAGTGTTGTGATGTGCCTTAACATTGATTGATTGGATACATTGTGCTATGATTGAGTCCTTATGATGACAACTTTATAATGAATTGCATCTAGTCATTGCACAAATTAAATTGTATCGTTTAGTCACCTTGCTTATTTTTGCCTTATTGTTTAGAATTCCTTCATCTATCGGTGTCATGTAACGTATGATAGTGCTAGTTTGATTTTAGGCACGTTGAAATTTATGTTGGTCGAAGGTTTTAAATTATTCATGTTTGTGCACGGGTTCCTAGTGCGCTTGTTGCACTGTGGAAACCTGATTCCTTAAGATTGAATCCTTGTGTGCATTGATCAAGAACCACATATGATAACTTGGCATAGGGTCATGTGCCTCTCAAGGTGGATGATGTTGTTTTTTAAATTGAAGGTTGTACTTGTATTGTAATGTTAATTTGATAGTCTCTCACTCACCAAGAAAGTTCTAGCTACTTGTGTCGTTTGAAGTTGTTTCATTGGGATTGATTGATGTTTCCCTTTACCTTAGTGGGCGTGGTATTGCTTGTGTTGGGCAGGATATCGACACATCCTTTTTCCTCAGAACAATCACCAACCTTGAGACCTTGAATGGTCAAAATCGATGGGAACCTAGGCTTGAGTGTTGCTTATGTGTCCTGGAGGTCCTAACCTTGCAGGGTAGGATGAATGGGTAGTCATTTTTATTTTTCGTTTGATTGATTGTCATATGTTGCATCCAACTGCTTGATGTGATATTATGCTAGGTCGTTATGTTGTTTGTTTCCTGAATTGTGTGTGTTTTGTTCATCATGGAGTTGCGTTGATTTATTTATTTTCATTGTTACTTTCCATCTAATATATATATATATATATATATATATATATATATATTTCACTTGTTATGTGTCGCATGTGGTCATAACGACGGGGGTCACTACAGAACCAAATAGAGAAATATTTTTAACTACATAATATTATGGATGATAAGCAAATGATTCACATAGAAACTTTGAACTTTGAGAATAAACCATATCAATGGTATTGATGGGTGGCTAACAATAATCCCCCTTATTATCAATATACATGGGGTTTATTTAAAAGAAACTTAGAAGAACAATATGGGAAAGTTTGGGAACATGACTACTTCAATCAATTGAAAAGAATCAAGCACTTTGGTGATATTAAATATTATAATTCAAACTTGCAAGTATTGTCCACAAGAGTGGATGACATAAGTGATCAAAAGTTTTTGGAAGCATACATGGGTTGATTAAATAAGACATTAAACAAGATATTTCTCCTAAAAATTCATAGAAATATTATGGAGCATACACATGAAGTAGAGATCATTTTGGGGTTTATAAGAAAATAGTACCTCAACCAAAATGGTTGAAACCTCAAGAAATGGATGAAAGAAGATCAAATGGACTGTGTTTCAAATGTGACAACAAGTACAATAAGGGGCATAAATGCAATGATAATATATTATTCTACATATACTATGAAGAAAAAAAATATCAATAATTATAACCATTATGAAGAATTATGAAGAATTATTCGTCACTAAAACCCCCAAAATGGTTGATTTTATATCAACGATATCTTCCCTTATGGAACTTCGATTTGGATGATGTTTTTTTTGAATTTGGGTGAAAATGTGAGAGGAAATAAGATATGTAATTTTTTTGAACAAATTTTGCCTCCATCTTCTATATAAATAAAAACATTGCACGATTGTCTGCGGAAAAAACCCTGAAAATTGCAGATTTTAAAATGTGGATAATTTCATTTCTCGGACTCCATTTAGGATGATTTTTTTTAAATTGGTTTATTTTCAAATAGTAACTCATATACATATCCATTTTATCCAAATTATGCACCAAAAACTACAAAAATATTCTAGAGTGTCAAGGTCCCTTTTTTTTCTTCTTTGCAAGAAAATTCTACAAAATAAAAAATATTTGCCCACATTTTTGGCCAAGGAAAGTGCTCTGATGCCAATATTTATGTAACAAAAATATGAATACAAAATACCACAATAGTATCAAATATATTTTAATACAATTTACTTAGAATATTCAGAAAAAAATATTGAAGAACCACACTTTATTATTATCACACCCTTAGGGTAGGACAACACAATACACTGGATCCAATTATGGAAGGGATTCCTCTCCTATTCACTTGCCTCTTTGAGGGGGAATAATCCTATTGATATACCACTCCAAATACAACAATTATTCTTCCTATTCTATTACATTACTTGAATGCCTTTATATAGTTCTACCAACCACCTAAGAACATTCTATAGGAGGAGCCTTTTAGAAGTGGAACCTTCTAAAAAGTCATTTTACATTTATTATATTTAACTATCGTAGTGGGCCTTATTTAATACTATAGTAGACCTAGTAAAACTTACATTCAAAGTAATCTACTATTATCACTATGGTCCCTCTGGGCCCCATACTACCTCTCTATGTACCTAACAAATTCCATCCAAATGGGTGTTCTTGATGTTGTATTAAAGGTCCAATGGTTACAATCATTGGGAATAGTGACCCTTAATTTTCAAGATCGTTTCATGAGATTTTCCTTAGAAGGTAAGAAAATTTATCTTAGAGGTATCCAAGGGACACCCTCTAAGGTGATAAGCTCTAATAACATGATGAAATTACTCAAACAGGTGCACCATGGTCTAATTGCACAATTGTGATCACTAGATGTTCAAACATCTATATAATCGATTCATTGGATCTTTGAATAGTTATAAACACTCATTATGAGAAATTTGGAAAAATAACTAAGTGTATTCCACCTACTCGAGATAATGACCATGCCATGCATTTGAAACTAAGAAGTGTGCCACTGTAACATATCTCTCTTGCATGCACTGAGCATACTTATTCTTTGAGGACACTTGCGTGCATGTCATCCGTTTCTTTATACGACTGGTTGTTGTGATTATGATTATGAGATATTGTGGATTTGATGATATGTTATTTTTGTTGTATTTACATATACATGGGCTATTGACTGGGTTATCCTGAGTGTGTAGGACTCTAGATGTTGAGGATGTTGAGACATCGATGAAACGTGGACTCCATATCAATTCAAGGAGTTATGGTTTGAATGTTGTTGATGTGACATATGTACATATGATTAGATATTATGATGTTGACTTTTATTGCTGACATGATTCGTTGATGGATGCAGGATGACGATATCTTTCCAAAAAGACTCACATTTGGAGTAAACAGGTCACGCACGACCACCAGAGACATTGAGGGAGAGGTGTGGCAGTAGCCTTGCCACAGCCTACTAGCACTCTCGTCGTGGCTCAAACTGTAGGTTAACAATTACCTAGTTTGAGAGACCTGTGATGCCATGAGAGAAAACTATGACAGTCACCCACTATGATTCTAAGGGGTGCACGATAAGGAAGGGTCATTATTCCTTGGAATCCCTTAGTCTCCCACAATATCACCTAATGGAGTATTGACTCCAAGGGTTTGACATCTACCAAACTCAGTCAAGAGGTGAGTGGAACCCTTGGAGTACATAGTGTGTCTTGAAGGGCATGTCATGCAAATAAAATAGAAAGAGGCGAGTGGCACCCTTGGAGCTCGTAGTACTTCCTGAAGGGCACACAGTGATTTTAACTATGGTAAGTTAATAAACCTAGTTCCTAGAAAACTATGCCTCCTTAGGACCTGGTCGGACTTAAAATAGATGATGGTATGAGTAAAGTTTAATAACTAAAAGTTCCCTTAAAAATTGTCGCCCAACCTAGTGAAATTAAAACCTAGGTCTAAGTAGAACATGTGAACAAAGAAAAACTAAATAGTTATGTAACAAGAAGGGGGGTAATAAATTCAAACTTTGATAATTAAAGTAAAAAATATAATGGAGGATTAAATTTATTAAAAGGGTAAATGATTATTTTTGTCTACACTTGCTAAATCTGATTTTTAGTTCAAAAGAAAAAGGGGGAAACTTAAAGAAAAAGAGAAACTTAATGAAAAAGGGAAACTTAAAGAAAAGGGAAGACTTAAAGAAAAAGGGGAATGTCTAACTTAGTAAGAAATCTAGCCTTTGGAACTTTCTATTTATGAACTCAACTAGGATTTAAGTAAGGCGTAAGTCATTTAAGAATTGTAATGGAATAATGGGACACCGAGGAGCGTTTTTAAGAATTATTTTAGGTGGGTGAGGAAAATAGGAAAAATTAATTAATTAATAATTTTTTTTTATGGTGCAACTAGGGGGTCGTGCGACGTGTGTATGGGGGAGGTTTTTTCATAATTAAACAAATGAAAAAGAAATATAATTAGAGTTTGGAAAACTAATCATTTGAAAACTCTATAAAAAGGATGGAAGATGAGGAGTATGCATCACATTTGTTTGTGTAATGCTATGCTGCCGAAATTTTATATTTACTGAGTTTTCTCTTATGGGAGTTGGGATACCTAGCTCATGTAATGAGTGGTATCTCGACCTTGCAAGGTGAGATGGGAGATAGAATTCTCTGGTATTGTGTGTGTGGCCCCTTTGTGGCTCATGGGGCTTAAGGGGGGTGAAGAGTACCCCTATCATTGGTTGGGAGGTACTGGTGAGATCTCATCGATCGGCAAGTAGGATATGGATGGCGTGAACGTGCATGACATCATCTACGGGATCATCACCTTCGGATTCGGTACACATATTTAAATTTTGTTATATTTCAGTTAAATTATCATGTGTATGAGATTATAATTATGATGAAGTAACCGATGCATTTCCATTCGACGTTATTTTATCTGTTCATAGTAATGCTTTAAATCTAAGATTTTATTCAGTTTGTATTTATATTGTTCAATTAACTATAGTAAAGAAGTGATATTATTATTCGGTTTGTATTTTTGTGCAATTAAGTATAATTGAGAATTGATTATATCATTATGTTTGTGTTAAGCCCTAATATTGGATCATTACCCCTTAATTGGGGCATATTATATTAGTAATATTATTTTATTTATGTCATCTTTAGTCCATTAGTTGTAATTATACCTCCTAGTCTCCTATATATACCAAGGAGACATT
>JZKD02S0330404.1:167994-213206 GCA_000966675.3 Picea glauca | reverse complement strand
CAGCTTTAGGCCATTAGTTGTAATTATACCTCCTAGTCTCCTATATATACCAAGGAGACATTTACATTTTGAATCATCTTGTACTTGAACATTTAAGTGGGGTAAAAGGAGGTTGACCCCTTGAAGAGGCTTATTATCTGAAATTATCTCTTTTTCAAACAGTTTGTGATTCATTAGTATCATAATTCTGAGACACTCTTGAGCTTAACATACATTTGATTCCTACACAGAATTGTGGAGTAGATCCATACCTTTTAGTAAGTTTTTGAAAATGAAATTTTGTATCTTTGGGAAAATAATATGCATGAACCGAGGGTCAAGAGGTATCTCTTATACATTGAGTGGATCCATGCACAAATCATATGCCAAATTTAGTTTACTGTCGGTTCCATCCCTAGATAATTAGTGTAACCTGTATTGTTAATGGTGATCGTAACAACCACTTATTTACTTGATAGATAGTACCCAATAGTTCAATCAAAACCCGGATCTAACGGCTCATCATCCATCTCAATGTTGCGTTGGAAGGATTAATTGAGTGTGGCTCTTATCTCGTAAAACATTGTATTGCTTCATCTGGAAATAAGAATAATTTGATCTAGAGATTGACAACAACATAGATAATCTCTCTTCCTTCAAAAACAGATAACAGGAAAAACGTGTGATCTACAAATGGTTATCTCTGTGTTGGTGACTTTCGCCTTTTGATTTTAACCTTTACTAACTGGTAATCTCGCCCTTCCCTCGCTCATCGTTTAAAACGAAAATTTTTCCTTATATGGATCCAAGCAAGTCCTCTTCCACTCCGTGAAACCGAAATTTCCCTCTCCGTGTAACAAAAAGGAAATGCTTGATCCGATAGCGCTGGTGTTTATGAAATTTTGAGGAAATCGTACTGGGTAATGGATGTTTTTAAATTATGTATTTATTCAGCCTTGTAGTCGCCTTAGATCTTCAATGGCCAGGTAGCAACGATTAGTGCAGATTTCATGCCCAAGATTGTTGAATAAAAATTCCCCTCCGTAGTTCCAATGAATCCAATTCGAAGGGATTCTGGCCTCAGTGCTACCATAGCCGCCGTTTGGTTGGGCTTGGTGCCTGTATTAGCATTTGGGGCATGAATCTCAGGTTCTCTTTGAATGTCAATTATGTTTAGGAACCATATAAGTTATGAATTCTTGATTTATATATTTTTAACTAGTTTTGATTGCATCTAGTGTGTTTCTAATTTTCCGTTGTTTAAGAAATGAAATTGGCAGCTTTTATCATCCTGTTGTACAATAATGTCGACCAATGCTTTATGAAATTATTATCGTTCCATTGTAACATTTTCCTTTATAAAAGATGAATTTAAATTGAAGTGATGCAGAATTGAATTAAACTATATATTAACCTATGTTTGAATTAAACTATATTAATAATATGACTTTCATAATATTGTTGAAATCTATGTAGGGGGAATATAGATGATAATTATTATTTAGAAGCTATCTTTTCTTTCTTCTTCAAAAATGTTACGGGGATGCTTTAAAATAGAAGGTAGGGAACTAATGGTAATTATCACTTGTTGGTCTAGTCTTAATTTATTAAGAATTTATAATTAGGTTGAGTTCTTGTTTAAAAATTGAATTGGGGAAGTTATGAAAGTTGTAGTCGCATGATATTCATATTCAATTAATATTTATGAACCTATGCTTGTGGTTATTCAATGAAATTATGATGATCATAGTTTCCTTTATGGATTAATAAAACCTCCTTGTTGGAAGGGTGTAAAAGTTACGTGCAGTTTTGTTAGATATATATATGTTAATTTTAGTTATGTCGTTGGTCACATCGAGTTGGTTATGGTCTAGATGGTATAATTTCTAGTGAGACCCATCTAGATGGTGGTGCTGTTAACAGAATCCACATAATATTTTACTCGTAAGAAAAATAATGCTATATAGTTGTTGTGAAATTAAATGTATGGAAGGTAGTCACCCTTTGTCTTGTTGAGCGTGTTGCTTGAGTGCCTTGTTATAATTTTCAGTTTTGTTGACTGCTTAAGTACCTTTGGTGCGTTGGATTGCATCTGGACTAAAGGTTTATAATTGTTGTGATGCACCTTAGTCGCTATCACACTTATCACATTATGGCAACGTGATTCATTATGAATGGACCATGGAACGCAATGATCAATGAGTGCATATGACAACCGAGCTTTGGGGAATTTGCCTCCCAATGGAGTTGATATCAATTATTGAATTCAATATATAGTAAATAGAGTTGTATTGCATGATTGTGACTGGTTCTCGCCCACCGTGGATGTTCATAGTACTTGTGTCATTTTTATGTTGGCTACTCCTGAATCATCTTGTTGTTGTCTTTTAGTTTAGTCATTTGGACTTGTTGTGTCGGGTGGGATGTAGACGCCTATGTGTTCCTGAGAACAATCACCAGCCTTGAGACCTTAAATAGTCAAAATCGATGGGAACCTAGGCTTGAGCATTTTCTTATCTGTCCTGTAGGTCCTAACCTTGTAGGGTAGGACAAGAGGGTAGTCATTTTTATTTTTCATCTGATTGGTTGTCATATGTTGCTTCCAACTACTTGATGTGGTAGTATTTTAGGTCGTTTTGTTTTTCTGTTGTCTGAATTGCATGCGTTATGTTTGTCGTCGAATTGTGTTGAGTGATTGTTGTCGTTGTTACTTTCCTGCGTTAAATATATATATATATATATATACATATTGCACTTGTTATGTGTCACATGTTGGCATAACGATGGGGGTCATTACATATGGTATCAGAGCCAGTTCAATCCTCGACTTGGGATCAATATGACTTATGTTGATTAGATATTTGGATATAATGTTATTAATTAAATTGATTTGTATTCGTGCATGTAATCATGGTTAGAGGATGCCGCAGAGGGAGATGACAGGGTGCTAGGGGAGGAGGCGCGATGCCCCAAGTAGCATCCATGCCCGAGGTGTCCAACCCCCAGGGATATGAATAGGTTTTTGGGAAGGAACATATAGTTGTGGGTCATGTGGTTGGGTTGATGAGGACCTTTCAAAGGATGTATGAGGCACTGATCAACAGTTTGGATACAGATGAGGCCAGGGCATCAGAAACTCCTGAGGGTCCACTGCGTGCTCCAGTTGATATTGGTAGAATTCACCGAGAACTCAATAAGGTCAAGTTTCCTGAGTTCTTTGGTTCCCCGGACAATGCGGCCGCCGAGGCATGGTTGGAGAATATGGCGATGTTCTTTTCAATTTGTTACTATACCTCCAACATGAAGGTCTACATGAAGGTATTTAGACTGAAGGGGAGCACTAATCTATGGTATAAGATGCTCCTGTCGCACTTGAACATGGAAGTCGAAGACATGTCATGGGAATTGTTCAAGGAACATTTCTGAGAGAGGTATCTATCGGAGGAATTCATTGAGCGTCAGTTCAACGAGTTCAATGACTTGCGACAGGGCAGTCGTACGATGCCCAAGTATGAGGCCCATTTCATGGAGTTGCTTTGGTATGCTCTCCACCTGAAAACTGAGAAGCTTAAGGTCAACAAGTTTGTGTTCAGCCTTAATGTCAACATTTGTGAAAAGGTGATCATTTTGATGCCTCAAACCTTGCATGATGTTGTCCAGAAGGCCCTCATAGAAGAGGAGGAGCTTATCAGTGGGGGCTAGAGCAGGAATCCAGTGAGACCAGTGGGACATATATCATCTAGTGTGCAACAACATTAGACACTAGCTATACATTCACTGGGATATTGTGGCATATAGAGAGGATCCACTTACATTATGCCATGATGAATGACACCTCAACAGCAGACTCCTTACACAGGACCACAACACCAGAAGCAACGTCGACCGCAACAATATTAGTTTAGGCATGTTCAGTAGAACAGACTAGGGTTCCAAGCTAGTAGGCCGTCAGCTTCTACTTTGGGTACCAGGAGTAATGGACCGAAGAAAGGGTGTTGGACATGTGGAGAGACACATTACCATCATGACTGGTCAGTGGAGAGGACCAGAGCCTCTCGATCAGTTGTACCCACTACTATGGGAGATTTGGGTAGTTCCCAACGGATTCATGCAACGGTGAATAACTGCTAGGAAGAGCACCATTCGACTGTGATTGAGACCTCAGGTACCGTCGTTGACCAGACCCTTAGTATTTTGATAGATCTAGGTACTACATAGAGTTTTATTTCTGGTGCAACGCTAAAAATAATTAAGGTAAATGCAGTGAAACATGATAATTTTATCTTTTTATAAATGGCTTAGGGATCAAAACAAAATGTTGCAGGGAAGGTTATAGGTTGTAGCCTTAACCTGGGAGATTTTGTCACCAGGGCCAACCTGTAAATCACGATCTTAGGGTGTTATGACATCATGATCGGTATGGACTAGTTGGAATTGCATGAGACGATACTCAACTGTAAGATAAAATGATTGATCTTGTTCAATGAAGAGGGATAGAGATGCGTTATTATAGGTCATAATGAGGGAGTCTCCTTGAGTTTCATCTCTTCCTTCTAGCTACTGAAGAGCATGTGCAAGGGATGTAAGTTTTATTCAATCCTTGCATTAAATGAGAAGGGAGTAGTGGAAGGTCTAGAAAACCTTCCGGTGGTGCGAGAGTTTGCAGACGTCTTCCCTGAGGAGCTACCTAGGATTCCACCAGAGAGGGAATTGAAATTTACCATCAACCTAAAATCAGGAACTGAACCGATAACAAGAACGCCTTATCGAATGTCTACCCCAGAGTTATAGGAGTTGAAAATGAAACTGAAGGAGTTGTTGGACCTAGGAATTATACATCCAAATGTGTCACCATGGGATACACCTATTATTTTCATACGAAAGAAGGATGGGTCATGGAGAATCTGCATTGATTATCGTCAATTGAACAAGGCAACGATCAAGAATCAATATCCGTTGCCAATGATTGATGATCTGTTTGATTAGATGAAAGGCACAAAGGTGTTTTCAAAGATCAAATTGAGATCAAGGTATCACCAATTATAGATCAAGGAGGAAGACATCCCTAAGACTTCCTTTAGACGAGGTTTGGACGTTACAAGTTTACTGTTTTACCATTTGGACTCACAAAACACCCCAAAGGTATTTATGAGTTTGATGAACGGGGTGTTCTGCGAATACTTGAACAAGTTCATCCAAGTATTCATTGACGATATTTTGATATATTCTCGGACGATGGAGGAGCATGATGAGCACTTGTTCCTAGTAATAAAGTGTCTACGAGAGAAAAAAATGTTTGGGAAACTATCCAAATGTTCGTTTTATCAATCGAAGATTCATTACTTAAGGCATGTCATCTCCGACAAATGTATTGTTGTGGATCCACCAAAGGTCAAGGCAATTATGGAATGGCATGCACCAACGAATGTCCCCGAAGTACGTATCTTCATGGGTTTAGTAGGATACTATTGACGGTTTGTCGAGGGTTTTTCAAAGATAGAAAATCGGATCACAGAATTGCAGAAGAAGAAAAAGAAGTTTTTTTGGACCAAGAAATGCACTAAGGCATTTCAAAGGATGAAGGAGATGTTGACGACAACAATGATACTAAAGGTACTTGACATGGACGTGGACTTATTGGTATACACTGAAACATCCAAGGAAGGCTTAGGTGGAGTCTTGATGCAAGATGGTCGAGTGATCACTTACATCTCAAGAAAGTTGAGAAGGCATGAAGAGAACTATGCGACACATGATTTGGAGTTGTTAGCCATTGTTTATGCCTTGAGAGTTTGCAGACACTACCTTATTGGATGAAAATTTAAACTAAAATAGACCACTATGGTTTACAACACATCTCTACGCAAAGCAAATTGAACTCACGACAACGACATTGGTCGGAATTGCTTAGCGAGTACGATTTCGAGATTACTTACATAAAAGGAACAATTAACAAAGTGGTTGATGCGTTGAGTCGAAGACCACACATATTTTCGATGATGTCTCTTTGGAAGAATCTACGTAAAAAGATTCTAAATTTACAGCGCGACGATGAATGGTACAAAGAGGTCAAGGATTTTATCGGACAAAACACCATGATGGTACAAAAATTTAAGGGATTTACGGTGGAAAACGATGGATTATTGAGATTTAAATATTGAATTTATGTAGCACCCAATGACGAGTTGAGGATTTTTATCCTAAACGAGTCTCATAGAGCAGTGTACATGGCTCATCTTGGAGTCACGAAGATGAGGCCAGACATTAAACCCTTATTCTTATGGAAGGGAATGAAGGCAAACATAGTCAACTACATGGAAATATGTCTAGAATGTGAGTAGGTGAAGGTTGAACATAGACATCCAACAGTAGTACTACAACCAGACAGTATTCTAGAATCAAAATGGAGGTCATTTCGATGGATTTTATTGTTGGATTTCCACTGATGGCAAGGATACACGACTCGATTTTTGTGGTAGTCGACATTCTGACAAAGAGTGTTCATTTTATTCATGTGTGTACGACGTATCGGGATCCTAACATAGCTAGAGTTTTCATCAATGAGATTGTGAGGCTACATGGTGTGCCTAAGAGGATTATATCTGATAGAGGATCGATTTTTACAGGACGATTTTGGACTAGTTTCCAAGAGGCCTTGGGAAGCCAACTTAAATTTAGTACCACATATCACTTGGAGACAGACAAGCAGACTGAACGAGCAAACTAAATCTTTGAGGATATGTTTCGTATGTACGTGACACACCAACAAAAGCATTGGGAATAATTATTTCCACTCGTATAATTTTCATATAACAACAGTTATCAAAACACCATTAAGATAGCGCTCTTTGAGTTTCTTTACGGGAAACCGTGTCATATGCCTTTGAGCTCGGATCGGTTAGAGGATAGGGTCCTTGTGGGGCCAGAAGCAATCTAAGAAATGGAAGATCAAATGAAAACAATAATACAAAGGATAAGGGAAGCACGGGATCGATAGAAGAGTCATGTCGATGCACATCGTGTCGACCGTAGTTATCAAGTTGGCGATCAGGTCTTCTTGTAGGTGAAACCCCATAAGATTTTGATCAAGTCTGGAAAGGGTGCTAAAATATCTCCTAGGTTCATGGGACCCTTGGAGATTGTGGAAAAGAAGGGACACATGGCCTATCAACTAGCCTTACCTAATTCTTTGAGGCATATGCATGATGTTTTTCACGTATCTGTTTTGAGACATTATGTTAGTGATCCTACACATGTTATTGACATGATTTCCTTGCAGGTATCAGAAAAGGGTGCACTCACGGTGGATCCAATCCACATCCTAGACCATCACATTTGACAGCTATGGAATAGAACAATAGATCGGGTCAAGGTTTAGTAGGACAACTATAGTCTGCACTCAACGACCTAGGAGGACACATATGATATGTGTCAACAATTTCCATTTTTGTTTTACAACTAGACCTATGATATTGTGATACACTTTATTTTGGCACTTACATACTATGAAACTTCGGGACGAAGTTTAAAACAAGATGGGTGTATGTAACATCACGCTTTTGCATGCATTGAGAAGAATTATTCTTTGAGGACACTTGCGTGCAAGTGATATGGTTCTTTATATGATTGCTTGTTGTGATTATGATTATGAGATATTTTGGATTTGATGATATTTTATTTTTGTTGTATTTACATCGAAAGGTTCTATTGACTGGGTTCTCCTGAGTGTGCAAGACTCTGAACATTGAGGATGTCGAGGAATCGATGAAACTATGTGAACTCTGGATCAAGTCAGGGAGTGTATTGTTAGGGTTTGAATGTTGTTTATGTGACATATGTAAATATGATTATATATTATGATGTTGATTGTTATTGCTAACAAGATTCATTGATGGATGTAGACTGACGATAGCTTTCCGACTAGAATCACATTTGGAGTAAAGGGGTCATGCACGACCACCAAATAAATTAAGGGCGAGGTGTGGCAGAAACCCTGCCACAACCTCCTAGCACTCCCACCATGGCTCAAATTATAGTTTAACGATTACCTAGTTTGAGAGACCTGTAATGTTGTGAGGTAAGAATGTGACAATCACTCATGATGATTCTAAGGGGTGCACAATAAGGCAAGGTCATTATTCCTTAGAATCTCTTAGTCTCCCACAAGATCACATGATGGAGTATTGACTCCAGGGTTTTGATGTCTACCAAACTCCCTCAAGAGGAGAGTGGCACCCTTGGAGCACATAGTGCGTCTTGAAGGGAACGTCTCGCAAATAAAACAATAATAAGTGAGTGACACCCTTGGATCACATAGTGCATCCTGAAGGGAACGTCTCGATTTTCACTGTGGTAAGTTAATAAACCTAGTGCCTATAAAACTATGCCTCCTTAGGACCTAGTCGGCCTTAAAATAGATGATGGTATGAGTAAAGTTTAATAACTAAAAGTTCCCTTAAAAATTGTTGCCCAACCTAGTGAAATTAAAACCTAGGTCTAAGTAGAACATGTGAAGAAAGAAAAAATAAATAGACATGTAACAAGAAAGGGGGTAAGAAATTCAAACTGTAATTCTTAAAGTAAAAATTATAATGGAGGATTAAATTTATTAAAAGGTTAAATGGTTATTTTTATCTACACTTTCTAAATCTGATTTTTAGTTAAAAATAAAAAGGGGACAACTTAAAGAAAAAATGAAACTTAAAGAAAATGGGAAACTTAAAGAAAAAGGGGAATGTCTAACTTAGTAAGGAATCTAGCCTTTGGAACTTTCTATTTATGAACTCAACTAGGATTTGAGTAAGGCATAATTCATTTAAGAATTCTAAGGGAATAATGACACATCGATGAGCGTTTTTAGGAATGATTTTAGGTGGGTGAGGATAATAGGAAAAATTAATTAATTAATAATTTGTTTTTCTGATGCAACTAGGGGATCGGGTGACATGTGTACAGGGGAGGTTTTTTCGTAATTAAATAAATGAAAAAAGAATCTAATGAGGGTTTGGGAAACTAATCACTTCAAAAATATATAAAAAGGATTGTAGAGGAGGACTATGCATCACATCTGGATTGCGTAACGTTATGCTACCGGAATTTTATCTTGACTGAGTTTTCTCTTGTGGGAGTTAGGATACCCATCTTCGATAATGAGTGGTAGCTCGACCTTGTGAGGTGAGCTGGGAGCTAGCATTCTCTAGTATTTTGTGTGTGGCCCCTTGCGTCTCGGGGGGCTCAGGGGGAAGAAGAGTACACCTAGTGTTGGATGGGAGGTACCGGTGAGGTCTCATCGGTCGGCAAGCGGGATTTGGATAAAGCGAATGAGCGAGACAACATCTATGGGATAATCGCCTTTGGATTCGGTACGCATATTTAAATTTTGTTATATTTCAGTCAAATTATCGTGTGTATGAGATTATAATGATGATGAAGAAACCAATGCATTTCCATTTGACATTATTTTATCTGTTCATAGTATATCTTTAAATATAAGCTTTTATTCAGTTTGTATTTCTATTGTTCAATTAACTATAGTAAAGAAGTGATATTATTATTCGGTTTGTATTTTTGTTCAGTTAAGTATAGTTGAGAATTAATTATATAATTTTTTTTGTGATTGATTAGTATCAGAATTCTGAGACACTCTTGAACTTAATATACATTTGATTCCTGCACAGAATTGAGGAGTGGATCCATACCTTTTAGTAAGTTTTTGAGAATGAAATTTTGTATCTTTGGGGAAATAAAATGCGTGAACTGAGGGTCAAGGGGTATCTCCTGCACATTGAATGGATCCATGCAGAAATCATATGACAAATTTAGTTTACTGTGGGTTCCATCCCTGGATAATTAGTGTAACCTGTATTGTTAATGGTGATCATAAAAACACTTATTTACTTGATAGATAGTACCTGATAGTTCAATCATAACCATGATCTAACACCTCATCATCCATATTAGTGTTGTGCTGGAAGGATTGGTTGAGCATGGCTCTTATCTCATAAAAATTTGTAATACTATGTATGGAAATAAGAATAATTCGATCTGGAGATTGACAAAAGCATAGATAATCTCTCTTCCTTCAAAAATAGATAACAGGAAAAACATGTGATCTACAAATGGTTATCTCTGTGTTGGTGACCTTCTCCTTTTGATTTGAACATTTACTAACCAATAATATCGACCTTCCCTCACTCATCGTTTAAATCCAAAAGGTTCCTTGGATGGATCTAATCAAGTGCACTTCCACTGTGTGAAACCGATATTTCCCTCTCCGTGTAACAAAAAGGAAATGTTTGATCCGATAGCACTAGTTTTTATGCAATTTTGAGGAAATCGTGTTGGGTAATGGGCATTTTTAAATTATGTATTTATTCATCCTTGTAGTCACCTTAGTTCTTCAATGTCCAGGTAGAAATGATTAGTTCATATTTCATGGCCAGTCTTGTTGAATAAAAATTCCCCTCTGTAGTTCCAACGAATCTGATTCGAAGGGATTCTTGCCTCAGTGCTACCATAGCCACTATTCAGTTGGGCCTGGCACGTGTATCAGTATTTGGGGCATGAATCTCAGGTTCTCTCTGACTATCAGTTATGTTTAGGAATCAAATCAGTTATGGATTGTTTATTTATAAATTTTTAACCATTTTTTATTACATCGAGTGTGTTTCTAATTTTGCGCTGGTTAAGAAAAGAAATTGCCATATTTATAATTTTATTGTACAGTAATGTCGACCAATGATTTTTTAAATTCGTATCGTTCCATTGTAATGTTTACATTTATTAAATATGAATTTAAATTGAAGTGATGGAGAATTGAATTAAACTATATATTAACCTAAGTTTGAATTAAACTATATTAATAATCTGACTTTAATAATATTGTTGAAATATATGTAGGGGGGATATAAATGATAATTATGGTTTAGAAGCTATCTTTTGTTTCTTCTTTGAAAATGTTAAGGGGGTGCTTTAAAATAGAAGGTAGGGAAGTAATGGTAATTATAACTTGCTGGTCTAGTCTTAATTTATTAAGAATTTATAATTTAGATGTAAAGGATGCTTGCTAAGGTTTATTTCTTGTTTAAAAATTGAACTGGGGAAGTTATGAAAGGCGTATTCAGATGATATTCATATTTGATTAATATCTATGAACCTATGCTTGTGGTTATGCAATGAAGTTATGATGATCATAGTTTCCTTTATGGATTAATAAAACCCCCTAGATGGAAGGGTGTAAAAGTTACTTGCAGTTTTGTTATATATATATATATATATATATATATATATATATATTAACTTTAGTTATGTGGTTGGTCACGTCAAGATGGTTATGGTCTGGATGGTATAATTTCTAATGAGACCCATCTAGATGGTGGTGCCATTAAGAGAAACTTCATGCGATTTACCTCGTAAGAAAAATAAAGCTATATAGTTGTTGCAAATATAAATGTATGGAAGGTAATCACCCCATGTCTTATTGAGCTTGTTTTTTGAGTGCCTTGTTAAAATTTTCGTTTTTGCTAAATGTTTAAGTTGGTATCTTTGGCGCGTTGGATTGTGTCTCGACTAAAGGTTTAGAATTTTTATGATGCGCCTTATTCTCTATCGCACTTGTCACATTGTGGCAACGTGATTCCCTATGACTGGATCATGGCACACAATGATGAATGACTGCATATGAAAACTGGGATTTGGGGCATGTGCCTCCTGATGGAGTTCATGTCAATTATTGAATTCAATGTATAGTAAATTGAATTGTATTGCATGCTTGTGACTTGTTCTCTCCCATCGTAGATGTTCATAGTACTTGTGTCATTTTTATGTTGGTTGCACCCGAATGATCTTGTTGTTGTATTTTATTTTAGCCATCCAAACTTGTTGTGTCAGGTGGGATGTAGACACCTCCTTGTTCCTTAGAGAAGTCTCCAACCATCATACCTTAAATGGTCAAACTCGATGGGAAAATAGGCTTTAGTGTTTGTTTATGTGTCCTAGAGGTTCTAACCTTGCAGGGTAGGATAGGCAGGTTGTCCTTTTTATTTTTAATCTCAGTGATTGTCATATGGTGCTTCTAGCTACTTGATGTGTTGGTATGCTAGGTCGTTATGTTTTTGTGTTTCCTGAATTGTGTGCGTTGTGTTCATCGTCGAGTTGCGTTGAGTGACTGTTGTCGTTTTTACTTTCCTTATATATATATATATTGCACTGGTTATGCGTCGCATTTTTTCGTGACGACGGGGGTCATTACAACCACCTAACATTAGGCCTTATAGGTATCCATATGCATAGAAGAGTGATATTGAGCATATGATACAAAAAATAATAGAGGCCAACATCATTCAAACCATCCAAAGTTATTTATCTTCACGAGTGGTGATGGTTACAAAAAAATATGGTTCATGGAGTATGTGTCCATATTATAGACAACTCAACAAAATGACCATCAAATATAAGTTTCCTATTCCTTCGATTGATGAATTATCAAATGAATTGCATGGATCAATTTTATTTACTAATTTGTAACTTCATTAAGGATATCATCGAATCATAATGAGGCAGGTAGACATTCCCAAAACAGGTTTTAGAACACATGAAGGTTGTTATTAGTTTATGATTATGCCATTTGGACTTACTAGTGCACCTTCAACATTTCAAATCTTGATGAATTCTATTTTCAATAACATCCTTAGAAAATTTTTGTTAGTATTTTTTGATGACATACTAATCTATAAAAATATTGGGAAGAACATGTGAAACATGCTGACAGAATATTACAAGTATTGAAAGATAAAAAAAAAAATAAGAAAATCCTTCCAAGTGTGTCTTTGGGGTTCACTAAGTGGAATATTTGAGTCATATTGTATCTCATGAAGTTGTAAAAGTGGACAGAAACAAAATTTAATATATGAGGGAATGGCCAAAACACAAAAACCTAGAAGAAACTTAGAGGATTCTTAGGATTGGATGGTTATTACAACATTTTTGTAAATAATTGTGGTCAAATAACAACACCTCTAACAAAATTATAAAAGAAGGAATACTTTTCTTGGACTCAAGTAGCAACCAAATATTTTTAAAAACATAAGGAGGATATGTGTAAAACTCCTATTCTAGACACACCTGAGTTCACAAAATCATTTATTATGGACTTTGATGCCTCAAGACATGGAATTGGTGAAGTCTTAATTCAAGAATGAAGGCCCATTTCCTTTTAAAGAAACCAAATTAAAGTAAAAAAATTACTCAAACCCATTTATGAAAAATAAATGTTGGCCATACTACATGCAATTAAGAAACGATGCCCTTACCTAATAAGAAAACACTCCAAAGTAAAAGCATATCAATATAGTTTGAAGTACTTCATGGAGAAATGATTATCTTCATAAGAGAAAAAAAATGGGTCACAAATATGCTAGGTTATTATTTTCAAATTATCTACAAAAAATAAAAACATAATGTTGTGGTATATTCCCTTTCAAGAAAAGAAGAAGAAACAAAAGGTTCACTATGTGTTATTTTTATTTTGAAATATGATTGGGTGGAATAATAAAAGATAGAATGGAAGCAAGATCAAGAGGTATGGAAAAGGACCTAGTTCATTAGATAATTTTGTATGGATGAATGATTTGAGATGGTGTCATGATCACCTATATTTATGTAATAATTCCCAACTCAAACATAAGGTCCTTCAAGAATTGCACAATTCCCCTATAGGAGGACATTCAAGATTCTTGAAAACATACCATGGGATAAAGATGGATTTTTTATGGGAAGCTCCTAAAAGTGATGCTTAAAATTTTGTGTCTGAATATGTGGTTTTCCAATAGAATAATGGAGATACAATAAAGACACCAGGTCTCCTACAACCATCAACTATACCAATTCAACGTTGGGAAGAAGTTTCAATGGATTTTATTACAATTTTACCCAAATCTAAAGGAAACATTATCAACATGGTAGTAGTGGATCAACTGACAAAGTATGCCCATTTTGTCTCTCTTTCTTATCCTTTTAAAGCAAGTAGATTAGTTGGAACATTCATGGAAACAATTCAAAATCTACATGGAGTCCCCAATATTATTGTCCATGATAGAGATCCAATTTTCACTAGAAAGTTTTGGAATGAATTATTTTCTTGTTTGGCACGTAGGACAGACCCTAGGTTCATGAAATTAATCAACCAATAAAACCCCTATACACCGAACCTTCCAACATCACTTGTAAGAAAGTGAAGTCTCACCTGAGTTATCTAGAGGGGTCGTAGGAACCAATATTCTGCAATGATGAGGGGAAGTGAGGTAGTCAACATGTTCCTACTATGCATGGTTGATTATTTTACTGGGTGCACGGTTTCTATTATTTAGTAGTACTTAGCATGCAATATACCATTTGCACTACCTTACTCCACTAAAATTCATTCATTCATCATAAAAATAGGCTAACATGTACTAAAGAATTCATCTAGTGAACATAACCATCATACATTTTTTATTAACAATAGGCTAACATGTACTAAAGCATACATATAGTGCGCAAAAACATCATACATGTTTTATAAACCAATCATTCATATTAAGTGTGCGCAATAATAGAAGACAAACATATAACAACAACACACAAATACACCATATCTTAACATTGTTCACCCCAATCTAGGCTACATCCACAATTGATGGCTTCTTATTTCATTCCTTTATGATCCACATTACAACTGCACATTGTGCTTTTACAAAAGATGCATCAGTAAACATTACCCCAAACCTGCCCTAGTCATTTTGTTGTGATGTTATCCTTCCTTCCAAATGTCATTCATACATAAGTTTCCTAGAATCAATCATTTATTATTCATCTCTTAATGACTATTAGAAACACAACCTCTCTCTCCCCAAAAACCTTTTACATATTTTTACATAAGAGTAGGGATAAGCTTGTTAAAATATAATCACTAAGTTGGAAAAGTGTCCCCAAAATACTAATGGTCCTTAAGCGTTTTTCCATATTTTGCATGCCACTTCGCTTCTTTTTGCACAATTTGATTCCTTAGACTCTGCTCCATGTCAAACACTTTGATCTAGCTTCTAGTTGCTTCTTCATTATTTTGGCATAAATCCCAAATTGCCAAAAATTATCCAAAACGCCTCTCTAATAGTAGGCTAGAACCATTCATTGTGCCATTTCGTTATAATCATATCCTTTGTCTCCTATATATAAACCAAGGAGACTTAGTCTTAGGATCATCTTATCTTGTCTTTTGAATGGGATACATTGTAAATGGAGGTTTCTGGAACATACCCAGCCATAGAATTATTGGTCTATGGAACACATAAACTCTTGCGGAACATCATACAAATAAAAATTTAACAGACAATTACATTATGTGAATATACATATTTAATGCGGAAAGAACAATAAGCCTACACATACAACATATATAGGAAACACTTATAAATATTAGACATGTACAAATACAAAGTATGTAAATGAACATAGAAATGGTACTTATCTTTTTGTAGAATACCATCAACTGCGTGCAGACCTTCCATGACCCTCCCAGCCATAGACCACACTGCTCATCACACTCAGCAATGGGTAACCACTGAGTAGGGACTAAAATCCACCTAGGTAAAGGGATTCCTAGGCTAGCCTCAGACAATGGGATGCTACACAGTCAGTAAGGAAGGATTGGCAACCTGCCTCTTCATTCCACGAGCCTGACAACCCACCTATTCACTCTCGCTCCCAAATAAATAGCATCAGGCTTAGGTGAAAACAACAAAAGAATTTATTTAATGCACAAGTGATGGAAACAACAACCAACTTCAGGTTTGGAATAGGCATTTCTCATAATATAGAAGTTTAGCACAATCTTAGGTAGGAAAGGGTGCACTATGCGACCCAAGAGGATCATGAGTTTTAGCTAATGATAAGAAAAATCAGGATATGGCTCCAAACATGCGTGTGGGTTTCATAGGTGCGTGCATGCTCAAAGGTCCGAATGGAGGTAATTTATTCCTTCATGAGTGCATGTATGCATGGGAAGCATCTCCAAAATGGAAGAGAACCCCCCCAAAGAATGACAAGACTTTCCCACATAAAATTGCATGAATAAATATTTACACCAGACTGTCCAGGAATCTCATTCCTCTCCACTTCTTGTTTGCTCCTTTCTTGAAAGAAACTCAGGATAACATAGGTTATGTCCAACCTTAGGTTTTAGGAAATAATAATATAATATTATTACCTTAGAGATAAGCCCTCAAGCTTGGCCCTTTTTCCTATCCTCTTAGCCCCATCCCTTTCCCTACCTAGTGGAGCTTAGTCCCTCATTCTCTTTTATCATGGTCGGTGTACACAGATTGATGTATTATATTATTGATATGAGTATTTACATATACAAAAACAAGCTCTCTCGCCTTTAGTATCTAGGCTCTCCGACGTAATCATCACATAATCCTCCTAGCTTATAATCACTTCGCTCACCAGCCTATAAAACATGTTACATTTACAATTACAATTGGGGCTTGGTCTTGGGATATTACATGGAAGGTTTTGTTTATATTTGTTAACTTCTAAAATGGTTCACATATTTGGAATAGTGCCCCCCAAAAAAAATACAAGAGAAACCTCAATAAAAAATACTTTTGAAAAGTTGGACATGGTAGATCGATGTGTTTGAATTTTTTAACTTTCCAATTGACTCTCATATTTGGAATAGTTAAAGAGTCTTACAAAACGACATTAGGAACCACAATGAAATAAATTATGGGAAATTGGACATTGTAAATCAATGTTATTTTAAGTAGACTTGTGAAATCAACTGCCCTATTTAAATAATGGTATTCATCCTTTTGGGGAGTTAGATGTAAATAATGAATGAGAATCATGATTATGTATGAATTTTACACTAGAGATGGACAACAAGGATCACATTTATATTATTTTTTCTTAAGAAGGTGAAAAATTAAAACTTATGGTGTCGAGTAAGGTTTCCTGGGGAGATGGGAAACCGAATATGGAATGATTTGCAAAAAATATGGATACCTATGAAACATGGAAATGATATTATTAGATGGGAGAGGATGGAACTTAGTTGTTTGACAATAATATAGGCATATATTCCTTTAATTGAGTATTTAACTTTTGAAAGAAATGATATGGTGTGGGGTAAGGTTTAGAACTAGAAGCTTTTGTCTTTTGAAATAAATGTAGTTTGGTATAAGGTTTAGAACTTGGATAGTTGGCCCAAGTTGTCTACATTCTCATGGAAATTGGATTGGAAAAGTAATATTACATGGGATAACATACACAAACATGGTTTTATAAGACCCTCTCAATGTTTTATGTGCTTAGACAATTATGAAAATATTGATTATCTTGTTTGCATTTTTTTCAAAATTATTGCTTCCATTTTTAATTCGACATTTTAGACCATACCACTATGGTCCATCATCAAGAACTATATCCAAATGGGATGTAGATTATTATCCTAAGGTAGGAAGATGTTATAGCCTTGTAAGTGGAAAAGGGGTATATTAAAATCATAATTAGGGGTAGACTAAAATCATATTGTTGGGAATCATGGCATGGAGTGTAAGGATGGAAAAGAACCAACATACTATTTGTGGAAAAATAAAACCAATTCAATTTATTCAAGAGAAAATATAAGGGATATTACAAAAAACATATTCTCCGGAAAATTCAAAGGATATTACAAAGTCCATATTCTCTAGAGTTTGGAAATAAGGGATCACTTGTGTTTCTAAATAAATGATATATTTTGGGGTAATGTTTGGAACCTATACCACTTGTCTTTGATAATAAATGATGTAGATTAGGCGAATGTTTGGATCTTAGAGCTTTGGACTAAGGTTTCTATACTCTTATGGAAATTGGAATGGAAAATTAATCTTACATGGAATAACATAGTTTTGGGGTGAGTCTTGGAACCTATACCACTTCTCTTTCATAATAAATGATGTAGATTAGGCTAAGGTTTGGAATTTGAAGATTTGGCCTAAGGCTTCTATACTCTTATGAAAATTGGAATGGAAAACTAATCTTACATGGAGTAACATATGAAAACATGGTTTTGTAATACCCTCTCAATATTTTATGTGTTTATATTAGGGTAGTTGCGGGAGGTATTAACCTCTACATGTAACCCTGACAAGACTAGAATATTATGGGAAGCAAGAGAAACCCTAAAACATTGGATAATAACCCTAGGAGACAAGTCGGCTCAAGAGAATATTTATAATTGAGTTATTAGCCTCCAGAAGTAGAAGTTGGCCCAGTTAGGTCACTTGTAGGATTATAAATAAGAGGGAGCTAGATCTCATTTGACACACTCACTCTCACAACTACATAAGACTAGTAGTGCACAAGTTTAGAGAGGAGTTTCACTTGCAGTTGCTGGAACTAGAATTTTGGTTTTGGCTTCGAATTTCTCTTGTTTATGGTTTGGAATTTCTTCTTGGTACGGTAGGCATGGATAGAGGTACACTACCTTGGTTGGCTATTGGTTCTAGGGTATGTTTCCATAATTATTCTCTCTGTCAAGGTTAAGGTGCTTGGGGGTGGCATGTGTTCCTATGGTTGGGTGACAATATTGAGATATTTTCTATCGTGAAATGAGCACACATATTTTTCTAATAGTTTATGGGTCCACACTATCTTCAGACAGTCTAACCACTGGAAGATAGATTGGGAGAATTTTCTTAGTTACAGTTGGAGTTGCAGTCAAAGTTTTGTTGCAACAACAAAACCCTAACCCTATTATTAAGACACCTTAAGTGAATATCTTGACCTAATTCCTAGAAATCGTAGTGCACCCTAAACTTCCACACCTCTCGGTACTCTAGCAAGCCAAGACGTCAAGTTTGATTTTTTGGTCAAAGTCAAAGTTGTACCAATTCAATGTGAAAGGTTGACTTACTCTATGAAGTCATAAAACAAGTTAGAAGGGGATTCTAACTTCAAATCATGGAAGACAAGGAAAGTCCTCATCCTTTCCAAGAATACAGTGTTGGATATCATGAAAGGCAAGATCATGGATTCATAGTTTGAAGTGAGAAAAGAGAAGGAACCTCAGAACATTACAGTTATGTAGAATTTCAAGGTCAATGACGTCAATGCTATGATTATCATAGTGGACTCTATAAAACACCACCTAATACCCTACGTCTCTCAACTTGAGTCATCTAAGAATATGTATAATGTCCTAACTAACCTCTTCTGAGTCAGAAACATTGGACAAGTAATGACTCTAAAGAATGAGCTTCGTGACATGAAAAAAAATGATGATGATAACATAACATAATACTTTGTGAGAATATATCAGTTAATATATCAACTAAACGCTATTGAAGAAATCATTTCAGAAAAGGAACTGGTAAATATAGTACTCAATGGCCTTCCTAAGACATGGGATGCATTTGTCGCAAGCATGAACACAAGAAAGGAGTATCCCATGTTTGAAGACATTTGGACTTGTTGTGCACAATAAGAATCAAGGATTAACACACAATATAAATCCCAAAATAGATATGATGATCAAGCCTTCACAGTAAAATTCAAGAATTTCATAAATAAGAGGAAGTTTGGCTTAAGGAAGAAACCAAATCAAGAAAAGGATATGTCAAAAATACAATGTTTCAACTGTTGAAAATATGGTCAGTACAGGAACCACTATCCTGAGTTAAAGACAAGGAAACAAACAAAACAATAGTTTCTGAAGAAAGGTAACACTCAAAGAATGCCAAGTCGGATAAAACAAACTTCTTCTTCTAGTAAAGGTAACAATATTCTTCTATTGCATATTTCATGTACATGCCATGCATATCTATTTATTAGAATAAAAGATGGTAAATGAAACAATACCTATGAAAGAATAAAAAGATAAGGATTTTTATTATGATGACTAAAAGAAGATGAAGTACGTTGGAAAATTCCTGATGAATCTATTATATAAGTAACAACTACCAGATAGGCCGAAATCAAAATCAAACCTGAAGAGACACAGAAGGAGTCAAATTAGAAAGAAGTCAGTAATCAAGAAGAAATTAGAATAAGACTTGTGACACCTTGCAAAAGGAAATAAGTATGCAAACAGAAGCATGGACTCTCTTAGATGGAGGGAGATGATTACAGAATTTCAAAAGAAGATCATGCATTGATGCACAAAGTGAGGATTAGGAGGGAGCTAATCCTAAATGATATGATCCATTGAAGAATCCATGAATATTATGAATTATCTGTCCATGTTCCCATTTAAATTAGCATCCATCATAGGCAACATGTGTTTAGTTTGACTCTAGAAGAAGTATTCTACGAAAAGAAGTCTTAAGTATCCTTAGTTGTCCATCTACATCCATGTTCCTACGATGAAAGGAACAAGTTGGAATATTCAATAAGGAAGGGCAAGGAATATATAGAAGACTCCATGAACCCAAAAGATAAAGAGAACATGAGAAAGAACATAAAGATTCCATGAAAGAAAGAAAATCCAAAACAACAAGTTATTATACCAAGAATCATAAGACTACCATATTGGTTTGAACCCACTAGAAGAAATCAACCAGAAGAAATGGAAGTTGTGATGAAGAGAAATGTGTGTAATAAAAATGTGAAAAATACTTATGAATGGAAGCATTGCGATATTTACAGCTAGAGGTTCTTCCAGAAGAAGGGATAAGACTATGATGATAGCTTGTTCCAATAAACCAGATATACCTCTTGCAATATCCATGGATTGAAATTTACATGTAAACGACTCTTCTCCCCAATAAACAAAAATTGAGAAAGAAGCTTATACCAAAAAGAGACCCATGTATGAAAATGGAAGAAGACCTTGTATGGATTCAAGAAACTTGATGCAGAGTATCTCATATACAACAGAAGTGTGGAAAAAAAATCCTAGGAGAGAAAAAGTGTATCATAATGGTTACTTAGAAGTTTGGGATGATGGATAGAAAATCTATGAATAACTTCCATGATAACAAATATAAATAATTTGAAGAGACTCTAATCCATTAGACCCTTCTCTATATTGACAATTGATTGTCTCATTAATGTATTTGGAGAATACTGAACTGGATATTTTTTTTGTGGGACATTTAAATTATGACATACAAGTGCATGGATTTATCAATTCAGATTGCACAGGGAGTGCAGATGATAGAAGAAGTGCTACTTGGATATGTTTCAATTTGAGATTTTCCATGATGTCATGGGCTAGCAGGAAACAAAATTCTATTGTAATCAACACTACATAAACAATGTATATTTTAGCTTGTGATGCTTGTGTAGAAGCAATATGGCTCCAACTATGTGAAGCTTTCAGAGAAACCGTGTTCCATGAAATTTCAAAGTACATTGAGATCAAGAATTATATTATCCATGATAAAGTCCAAAAGATAGAAGTGGTTCTCCAGTATATCTCGAAAGATGAGAAAATAACAGATATTTTGGTAAAGACTATATCCAAGACGCAACATTTAGTACTTAAGTTAGAAGTTGGGGTTCATGGAGACGACTTCCTTATTGAAAAAGGAAGTGATTTCTCCCAAGTTGGGAGGGAGCACTCATATGTTATTGATTTATCGACAGTCATTTTCCAGTTTCGAAAATGGTCCACATCGGGCAGTTCCTTTCCAGTCCGCAAAGTGGTTCGAGATTTCTAACGGATAGTCATTTTCCAGTTTGGAAATGGTCGAGATCGGATAGTGATTTTCATAGTGAAAATGGTTTGATAGATTGTTGATGTACCATAGACAATGATTCCCCTTGTGGCCAGTGTGGGGGAATGGTCTAGGACAATAATTCTTATTGGTAGTCACTCTGAGTATTGGGCAAGAAAAATAGTTTGCCTCTCAATGAAGTCATTATTTTGAGGTTCATAATTGTGAGTCATTTTGAAGGATGGTCCATTATAGGAGGTTGGTGTTGGACAGTCATTTCCATTAGGAAATGGCCCGAACATTCATTCCCTAGGGTAGACTCATTCTCTCTAGGTTGCACTATGATTAGTTCTGGAGGAATGGCCCAGTTAGGTGAATGGTCCAGGTTCAACAAGTAGGGATGATAATTCCCTGGGGTAGACTCATACTCTCGAGGTTGCACTATTATTAGTGCCGGAGGAATGGCCCAGTTAGGTGAATGGTCCATGCTAAAAAATCAGGGACAATTGTTCTTCTATGCTTGGGAAGAATATTCCAGATATCCCATGGCTAATATTTTACTATCTAAGGGAATATGTTCCTCCAAATCTCATAGATGTGAGTGGAAGAATGGCCCAGATGACTCTTTTTTTATCATGATATTATTTTATGTAGGTTGATATCAGATGGTAAGAATTTTTTGGAGATTGTATGTCTCTGGACAATATTTGTATGCTACTGTGGTGGATATGTTCCACTAGTAGTGATTGTGTGTCATTGGTTAGTAAGCATGTGATACTAGGATTGGTTGTGTAACACTGTATAGTAGTTTTGTAATATTATGGATAGACACAATTATGTTCTATTGGATGGAATTTTTATGATTTCCATTAAGACTATCACTAGTTTTTGAGACGATTTCCAGCTAAATGGATAATCAGTATGTCGATGGAAATACATTATCCCTGTGGAAAATGGTCCAGGACAATCATTCTTCTAGGACATATGTCCAGATTAGAAGAATGATTCGTGTATCACTATGTGGAGTGAGTAACTTATTCATCATCATGTCTGATTACTCAGAAGGATTATGGATTCAAGAGATGATGTAGTTGATACTATCAGATGATATTGATATTGATGATGGTGCTCATGATTTGACTATGAGATATCCTGTGTGGCTATGATGATGCTATTGGTTGAATGGTATGTTTTTTCTCAAGACCATTTCCTTTAATACCTCCCTAAATAGGAGGGAGTGTTGATATTATGGTATCTTCGAGAGGTATTAACCTCTACATGTTACCCTGACAAGACTAGAATATTCTAGGAAGCAAGAGAAACCCCAAAACATTAGATAATAACCCTAGGAGAAAAGTCGACTTAAGAGAATATTTATTATTTAGTTATTAGCCTCCAGAAGTAGAAGTTAGCCCAATTAGGTCACTTGGAGGACTATAAATAAGAGGGTGCTAGAGCTCATTTGACACACTCACTCTCACAACTATAATACCAGTAGTGCACAAGTTTGGAGAGGAGCTGTAGTTGCAACTGCAATTGACATTTTGGTTTTGGTTTGGAATTTCTCTTAGTTATGGTTTGGACTTTCTTCTTGGTACACTAGCCCTAGAGAGAGGTACGCTACCTTGGTTGGCTATTGGTTCTAGGATTTTCTTCTGGAAATATTCTCTTTGTCACGATTAAGGTGCTCGGGGGTGGCATTTGTGCCTATGGTTGGGTGACAATATTGAGATATTGTCAATGATGAAACAAGCACATCTATTTTTCTAACATTATGTTCTTATAATATTCTAATTTCATTTCCCTATCGATGATACATATGGAACTAGATCCAAATGGTATGCATGTGACTATCCCGAGGTAGTGGGATATAATAACATTCCTTTTTTTAGTGTACAAAGGGTAATTCTAAATCATAACTAGAAGATAGACTATGAAATCTAGTGTTGAGATTTATGACATGGACAATATGGCTAGAAAGGAACCGATATATTTTTGATGAAAAGTAAAACCAATCCATTTAATTCAAGGGAGAATCATAAGGAATATCATAGAGACCATCTTCTATAAATTTTGGAAGTAAGAGTATTGATGGGCATAGAAGAAGCAAGCTCAATCCAACATTTTAGGGAATTGATCTTATTGAGTTTATTAGATTCACTACATACCAATAATATATTATTACTCCCCTCCCAATTGCATGGTTCCTCCCAAGTCCACCCTTCAGCTAGTGTAACTTCTATGTTTCCTCAACCAATATATTTTTAATCTAAAGACCAATCCAATACAATTTATTTAAGGGAAAATAGTAATGCACATTATAGTCACAATCTTCTTCTAAATCTTGGAAACAAGAGGATTTCATGAGCATCCAACAACAAGTTCAGTATAGCATTTTGGGATATTGATCTTACCACTCTATTACATTCACTACATATCAATCCTATAACATTAATCCCATCCCCAATTGGATAGTTACCACAAAATCCACCCTTCATCTAAGTTGAACTTCTATGCTAACTCAAAAAGTAATATGGGTTGTGTAGGTCTAGGTTGAACCTTATGGAATGAAGTAGGAAACATAATATAATGCATAGAACTTTGGCATGTCCAATGATAATGGAGTAATTATCATGTCTTTCCAAAATTGATTAGAAATTGTTCAATCTATGGGCACTTAAATTTTGATAATCTCCTTCAATTATCAAAATTTTGTCATACATTGGAGGTTATGTGCTCCTCATTAGGATAGCCTCTAACTACTTAAAGGATTTGACTTTTTCATATTAAGTTATATTCATTGACTAGGGAATTATGAAATTAGGAACACAGTGGTAGATGCATTGGATAATGCTCTCCTTTATGATATCCTCTAGATACTCAAAGGATTTATTTAGTTCTTAAATAAAAAAGGAGAAACTAGCTAAAAAAGAATTTATGGAAGTCACATAACCAAAGGCCTATGAAGAAATCTAAATTGTTGTATGAAAAATAACTACATGATTTGGATCCATAGGGAAGGAGAAGGCATATGAAGAAACCTAAATTGTTGTATGAACAATAATTACATGATTTGGATCCAGGAGAAGGAGGAGGCGTACTTGAACTATGATTACCAATAGAGTGTGATATCAAGTGGGGAAGTATGTCAAAATTGAAGAGGTATAAGGTTAAAATTATAATTATAATAATCTCACCACCGTGACCCTTTACATAATAATCATGATAGGGTTAAAGTTTATGTAATGTGGAATAGATTTTCATCATATTTAAAGAAAGGTATATGTGTCACATAGTCTAGATCATGATTCTTAATGTAACATGAAAATTTTCTATAACTCGTTGAACAAAGACACTATGAAGAGGAAGAGACATGTTTGGGTGTGACATTTTGAGAAAAATCAAAATTTGGATCTATCCTTTTGCCATTACTCTTAGATTAAAGAAGGGCACTACTAAGAGGAATAGACACATCATGAAGGATTTTATACCATTTCTCTATTACCACTACCATGGGTACATTATGTTAAGCCATGTCAATAATATCAATCAGAGAGTTATTGAAAAATACCATTACTTTGGAGCAGTTCTGTTTTTTTTTAATCTTTACATGACATAGTTTATGTTGATTCAACCCTTACTGTTGATTCAACCAAAACATGTTACCATATGTTGATTCAACGATGGATTTTACCCAACGAGTAAACACTCCTACATTCATATCCAAGTATATTATATAACTCCGAGAAGGATGACCAACGTGCAATTAGACCTTTTTAAAGTATTACGACATAGCCCTAGCAACATTACTTTCTAAAGTTTATATGGTCATTTATATAACTCCGAGAAGGATGACCAACGTGCAATTAGAACTTTCTCTTAAAGTGTTAAGACATAGCCATCTATAGCCTTCATAAGAAAAACAACTTTATATAGCATGTCCTCAACCATCCCATTTTTCTCTCCCTAGTAAATTTGCATTGTCTGATGGTTTTTGAAGGGATAAGTGGCTCATCTACAGATGACATGAGGAGCATATCAGCAGCAACACAAATCTCTGATTTCAATTTACAAGAGCATCCTTTTCTTCTAAAATGCAAGGAAGCAATTTAGGTCTGATTTCAATTTACAAGAGCTAAGAGGGAAAAGGACATCTCTGTTTCTCTTCTAAAATGACAGGTAGCAATTTTGTTGGGGGACTCAAGGAGCAAGAATGAATGAACTTGTTAACAAATTTATCCTTAAGAGAAATCTTTTATAAAGCCAAATCTTTTTGACATGAAATTCATTTTCAAGCATCTTTAGTTATTGTACAGATTGGTTCTCTTAAAATTTGAGATTGGTTCTCTTAAAATTTGAAAGAAAAACCATAACACACAAATAATAATTTTTATTACACAATATTACATGTATATATAGTTGGAATCAGATCCAATTATCTCCAAACATAGAGATAGTTGTTGAAAAAATCTCTCAACAACCTCCTATAAATCTTCAACAAATTCAAACCAAATCCAAACCAATCTATTGTAAACATTATTCCAAACCAATCTATTATAAACATTATTCCAACAGGTTCAACAATATAAAATAAGAAACATTTCAAGGTTTCAATTTTCACCCTCTGCCTACCTTGATTCGATTCTCAGCGTTTGTTTTCAGCCATCCATCAGAAGATATTTGATATTTGACAAGATAGAGGAAAAAAAAATTGCGGCATAGTGAAGCTGATGGATCGTACTCATAAAAACTGGAAATGTTACATTTTGTTTATCTATATGTCGATGAAGCACTTATGGATCATAACTAAAATACCACCTACGAAAATCCATTACACCAAGGAAAAGTACTTTTACCAAATATTTATTTTTTCCAATTTTCCAACAAGTTAATAGCTTGAATTTTTGTAAAACGAAACAATTTTGAATGAAATACAAACTTGGAAATATTTAAGCACAGATGACTGCTAAGCCAACTTACATGACATCCAGGAAAAACCATGGTGACTCCTCCTCCTTGTCTGATTGTTGCGTCTCACAGAGTTGCCAGCTGAATTGCCATGCTGGCACCAATTCATCCTCTCTGTCAACTTGTTGCGTCTCACAAAGTTGGTTCAGAACGCTCTCCTCTGTCAATTCTGCGAGACTGAAACTCCTGCGATGCTTGTTTCTTCCTCTACTTAAAACAAATTATCTGTTGAGACATTAAATGTAATGAAGTTTCTGTTACATCGTTTGTAGGAGGATCATCCCACGCGTAACCAGGGGTGTTGAGTGTGCCGTTAGAACGCCGGACACGTCGCCCAATTAATGACCAACGCCGGATACCTGGTAATTAGAAGAATCACCCAATTAATGACCAACTAACAAACTTTGTGTTAAAAGTATGACATTATATATCTAATCCTCTTAGTTCGAGACTCACTGTCAATGTTTGGGCTACCAAATTGGGAGAATCGCCTACTAAATGCGCAACTAACCAAATCAACTATAGAACTATAGGATTCTATAACAAACCCACCCTTTTTAGCTGTCATACTCATTGTTGAAAAGGAGTTAAGACAAATCGGTAAGTCTTAGATAGATACACACAAGTTTAATGTTGAACAGAATAACCAACACAATTATGTGGAAAATAACATAAATAAATAAATAAGAACAAATTAGTAATGAAATTTATATATATATATATATATATATATATATATATATATATATATATATAAATATGGATATGGATATGGGAACAGATAAAAATAATAATAATAATAATAATAATAATAATGAAATTGTCATATACATATATTTGTATGAATGAATATATATGAATGAGAATATGAGAAAATTCTTTTCAACATCATTCTTTTCAGGTTATTGTTTAAAGAATAATACATGGGTTTTAGTCTCTCTCCCAAACTTAAATATTAAAAGGCCAAACAAAGTTACAACTGTTAAATACCTAAAAAAAAAAATCTCTTAACAACAATCCAATGCCATTAATGAGGACTCACCATAAGCATGTGTACTACTCCCATTTCTTATACAAAGTCAAGTCTCATGTATACCACTGAATAAACTTGACATCCAATGGCATTATAATATGGAACATTCGTCATGCATTAAATCTATGTCAATCTCACGAGCCTTATTGGCTTCAACAACCTTACACCAAGCTCTCTCAAGGTCCTAATTGGCTTGCAATCCTCCATATCGATGCTTTTCAAAGTTATTTTTATTTTTTTTCTATAACATATTGAAAATTTTAATCTTATTCCTATTCTATGGGAATTTAATCCCTAAGTAGTAACGAAAAACAAAAAGATCCCTCATCTCAATCTTAGATAACAATTGAAACTTTGATGATTCAAATCTTCTTTTGTCATCACTAAATAACATGATGTCATTGAAATACAATTTTATGATAAATATATGTTTATAATATAACATATTGAAAATTTTAATCTTATTCCTCTTCTATGGAAATTTAATCCTTAAGTAGTAATGAAAAACAAAAGATTCTTCATCTCAATTTTAGATAACAATTGAAACTTTGATGATTCAAATCTTCTTTTGTCATCACTAAATAACATAATGTCATTGAAATACAATTTTATGATAAATATATGTTTACAATATAGCTTAAAGTAGATATAATGATCTCCATATCTACTTTAAAATCCTTGCTCCAATATAAACCACGGAACTTCTACTTCTAGCACCTATTTTTTTTTAGTGATTGTTTCAATCCATCTAATGGATTTTTATAATCAACACATAAGGCCCTCTTTCTCATCAACCTATCAACCTTCTAATCTATGCCTTAGTGTATTTCTCATTCATGACAAACCCATCTCAACTTCTAGTATGACTAGAAGAATATCGACCACAATAGCTTCCATCATGGTCCCACTAGTGGCGAACCCATGTTCCTCATGGCATCCAACTAAACCACAACTTGTGTCTAATATTTAGTCTGTTAGTAAATCTTCCTTAGTAGATATTTTATGGCAATCTCCAACCAATTATCATGTATACAAAGGTTACTCTAGATTATCAACCCTAGTTAGAAAAATGTTACCATTGACTCTACCTTCAATGCACATGCCAATAAAAGTTACCAATATTGACTATGTTAGTGTTTACTTCACTAATAAACTTGGAACAACTTACTATTTTAATGTCCACAGATTTTTTTTAATAATCATACCAACTTTAATGTAACTTCCATCTTAATGCGAATCTTATATATTGACTTGTAACAATATGTAATTCATGATACTTTTGATCATTAGTAGGATCAAGATTTCTAACAATTGTCTTTATAGTTCAAAGACACGATGATTCCCAATATTTCTTTGATGTTGATCATTCTTTGTATCTCATTTCCTTGTACTAACCATCGATCTACAATTGATCCAACATCTCGTGTTGATCTAGTTTATCTTATTTTGGCTCTATTATCTCTTAAAAAAAAAATCTTCTCTATTTATTTAAAGTCCTCACACAACCTACTTAAGTACATCCAAAAGGGTTGGATACAATGGTGAAGAGAAAGTATTTTTTCATGACTAGGTAAGGTTCAATTCCTATTAGGGATTTTCCTCAAGTGATGCAGGAGCATCACCAGCAAAGCACGAGTGGAGGACAACAAGGCACACTAGCACGCATTTTGAATAATTTTAAATTTTAAAGAAGGCGTATCACGTAAATATTTTGAAGGGAATCACCAGCAAAGCACGAGTGGAGGACAACAAGGCACACTAGCACGCATTTTGAATAATTTTAAATTTTAAAGAAGGCGTATCACGTAAATATTTTGAAGGGATTGTAATTAAAGAACATCTTTAATGTTTTGAGGCGGATGATCTCATAGCAATCATTGGAGAATGTATTTTATTTTAATGAGGTTGAGTGCACTACAGATTCGATGTGTTCAATCTTATCTGTCTGTCACAAATATTTATTGTAATAAATTCTAAGTAGTTGATAGCTTTTAATTCGATAGGATAGCTCTAGAGTAGTTGGAGGGAAGAGTTCGAAGAGCCCCTCTTGTATAAATCTTTGTATTGTTTCCAAGAAGAGGTTGTTGGTACTCTAGTTATTGAGAGTTGTTTCCATTGTAGCTAAGCCTCGAGAGCTACCGAGAAGAGTTTATGACGAGAAGAGTTTATGAACATACGTATATTTAAGTTGAATGAATATAATAGAGGAGCATTGTCCCAAATGTGTGGTGTTGTTGCATCTATCTGAGTAAATGAATGGTAGATTGTTTGTTTATTGGAAATTCTTTATTATTTCTCGTTCTTGTGTTGATGAATGCATTTACATAGTTAAATGTATGAATCTGTGAAGATTTAGATAAGGTTCAATTGTTTCTCTTCTATGAGAAATTGAAAGTGTGCATATGGTCCGCAAGGTGTGCGTTGAGAGAGTATGTTTCGACTCACGAGATCAGAAGAGATAACGTGAATCTTATATGTGCAAGGAGTGCATAACATCTGCAAGGTGTGCGTGACAGAGTCCATTTTGACTCAAAAGGCTCTGGAAAATCAAGATTGAAGGAAGCTTGTCTGCAAGGAGTGTGTGATCAGGTATTTTGACTCAGAATCTCAGGAGGAGGAGTGAAGGTTTTCCACAGAGAATTTAAGTTGTGGAGGAGGACATGTTGCAACGCGTGCACAGGATGAAAATTTGACCAAGTGTCGAAAAGAGGATTCTAATAAGGAAAAAGTTTGAGTAAGAACAAGTTCGGGAAGAAGAGTGGCGAGAAATATCCAAAGGAATTAATACTTAAGGTTTCCCATAGATTAATGAGAAAAATCCATCTAGGAGGGATTGGGATCGTTCCAGACAGTCAGATCTAGGAAAAGTAGCATGAAGGATAGTTGCGAGGTGTTTCAACATTTCCAAATTTGAAGCATTTCGAAGTGTTGAGAAGTGGGATTGTCAAATTCATGAAATCGCGAAGTGAATACTAACCTTTGGCTGTGAGGAAACCTATGGAAATGGATTAGAGAATCGCAGAGTTAGACGTCTGGAGAAGTGGTGTTTGGGGTAAATGAAATTTCACAAAGTCATGAAACCCAAAGTATAGTTGGACCGTCATATCCGGGGAGACATGTGGCAAAGATTCGTGGATTCAGGGAAAGGTGTTTTAGAAGGAAATAAAGGGTGGAGTTCACAATATCATCAAGGTAGAAGTTACAAAGGGGTTGGCCCGAGGTCACAGCCCCTAGTCACATTAAGGGAAGAGTCTAGTGCGATACTAGTATTCACGAATTGGTGTTGCTAAGCACCAGAGAGCAGAGTAGAAAGTAGTCTAAACTTGTAGGTGACATGAAGGGGACCTGTGTCTGTATTGATTGTCTAGGGTATTTTGAATTCCCAAAGAACCAATTCGGTTCAAGGAATTCAAAGATCCAAGACCAGGAGGTCACATAATCCCTAGGAGGGAAGGGGATTTTGCATCAAGTGGTATCCGATCCATACAGAATTAATTTTTGTAGGGAAACGAGATAGAGAAGTAGGTTGATATCATTGAGTTGTATAAGATACATCAAAACAATGTCGCCTAGGAGACATGTGGATTCATCTGTAGAAAATAGATTTATGGAAAGGGAGATGAGAAAACTCAAAGCAAGGTTGGATGCCATGGAAATAGCGTAAAGGAGAGCACCTGATGTTGGAGACGTCAGTGATGTAGAGAATGAATAAGTGAAAGTTGAAGAAGTTGTATTAGAGGATGTTGTGGAAGAGTTCTTTTTGAAAGAGGTTTTCAAGTTGGGAGTTAGAGAAAAGATAGACATCCCAATGTATGAAGGTAATTTGGACATCAAATAATTGCTTGATTAGATATGAGAAATGGACAAGTATTTCAACTATGAAGATGTCGATGAGGAGAAAAAGGTGAAACATGTTGTCACTAGGTTGAAAGGAGATGTAGTACTGTGGTGGGATGAACTACAGGCTAACAGGAGAAGTAAGGGAAAACAAAAGAATAAGAGATGGGATCAAATGGTAGCGAAGATAAAGGCTAAATTCATACCTAATGACTATAAGATAAATCTATTCAGGAGACCGCATAACCTGAGAAATAAAGGAATGATTGTGAAGGAGTACACAGAGGATTTCTATAAGTTGAACATCAGGGCTAGACAAAGAGAGAGAGATGAGGAAAAAGTTGCCAGATACATCAATGGCCTCATATATGAAATCCAGGATGAAATCAACATGATGATGGTAAGGACAGTGGAGGATGCTTACCAGATTGCGCTGAAAGAAAAGGAAAAGTTGGCTAAGAAGCAGAGTCAACAAAGAAGAGATAGAATCTTAAACAGAGGGAAATGAGTTTCCCATGAGGCGATGCAGAATCCAAAAGGTGAGATGGAGAAACCACATAGTCACTTGGAAAGAGGAGGAAGTTCTCGGGGAAGACAGACTGGTGGTAGAAACTCTTTTCCTAAAGGAAGATGAAGAAGTAGAGGAGGAGAGGTAAAGTGTTATGCCTGTGGAAAGGTAGGACACAAGTATTGTGAATTACCTGAGAGAAAGAAAGAAGGAGGTGAAGCTCACATTTCAGAGGCGCATAAGTGATATGTTGAGGCAAAAGGGGTAGAAGATGGGAGATCTTTGATGATGAATAATTTTCTCTTAAAACTAGAGCCAGAGGTTGAAAATACAGTAGAGAGGAACAGTTTGTTCAAGACAACTTGCAAGACTAAAGACAAAGTATGCAAGGTGATAATTGACAGTGGGATCATTGATAACTTAATATCTATGGAGATGGTGGAGAAATTGGATCTGGATATGACTGCACATCGGACGTCGTATAAAGTCTCATGGTTGCAGAAAGGTCATCAGGTAATAATAACTAAACAATGCCTTGTTGAATTTAAAATAGGAGGATACAGGGATGATTTTCTGTGTGATGTGATTCCCATGGATGTATGTCATGGTTTTTTGGGAATACCATGGCAGTATGATAGGAATTCCATTCATTATGGGAGAAGAAATACTTATACTTTGGAGAAAAATATTAGGACGCACATGTTACTATCAATTGAGGAGAATCAAGTGAAAGAAGAAGCCAACACGAGCATGCTTCTCATTAGTCAGAAGGAACTCCTGAGTGAAGTTAAGAAGGAACAAGAGTTGCAGTTTGTTGTAGTGAGGAAGCCAAAATTTATCCTCACAAGTACTTCTATGGAGGATTTTCCTGAGGAAATTTAGGAGTTGTTGGAAAATTTTGTTGACATAGTAGTGGATGAGTTGTCGAGCTCATTTCCACCTATCAAAAGTATCAACCATCACATTGAAATGATATCAGGATAAATCCTGTCGAACAAAGCAGAGTACATATTGACACCTAAAGATAATGAGGAGGTAAAGAGGCAAGATTAGGATTTGTTAGACAAATGTTTGGTCAGAGAAAGCTTGATTCCATGCGCAGTACCAACCATGTTGAGTCCGAAGAAGGATGGATGATGGAGAATGTGTACAAACTCAAGATCCATAAACAATATCACCATTAGGTACATATTTCCATTCCCAAGGATGGATGACTTAATAGATTGTTTAAGTGGAGTGAACTATTTTTCATAGATAGATTTGAAAAGTGGATATCACCAGATAAGGATGAGAGAAGGTGCTGAGTTGAAAACAACCTTCAAGACAAATGATGGATTGTATGAATGGCTTGTTATGTCGTTTGTCTTAAAAAATTCCCCGAGTACCTTTATGAGGTTGATGAATGAAGTGTTGAAATATTTTATTGGTAAGTTTGTGATCGTATATCTAGATGATATACCGGTCTTTAGTAAAACTAAAGAAGAGAATATGAGGCGCTTAACATTAGTGATTAGGAGGTTGCAGTGGGAGAAGTTGCTGATAAATTTAAAGAAATCCCCTTTTATGAAGACAGAGCTCAATTATTTGGGTTTTGTGATCTCTTCGAATGAATTGAAGATGGATCCCGAAAAGGTGAAAGAAATCAAAGAATTCTCATCACCAAGGAGTATATTTACACTGAGAAGCTTCCATGGATTAGCAAGTTTTGATAGGAAGTTCATCAGAAATTTTAGTGAGATCGATGCACATCTGATGGATACAGTGAAGAAAAGACATAAGTTTTTCAAATGGACAGAAGCGTCTGAGAAAATATTCAATATATTGAAGGAGAAGATAACAGAACAACTGATTCTGGTCTTGCCATATTTCGAGAAGACATTTCAAGTGAGATGTGATGCGAGTGGATTTGAAATTGGGGTGGTCCTGAGCCAAGACAATAGTCCTGTTTCATATTTCAGTGAGAAGTTGAATGAAACTAAGAGAAAGTACTTTGCATATGATAAAGAGTTTTATGCCATAATTCAAGCCTTGAAGAAATGAAGGCACTATCTTGTTCCAAAAGAGTTTGTTTTGTATAGCGATAATTAGGCTTTACAATTCATAACCGGACAAGATAAATTAAAACAGAGACATGTTAAGTGGATAGATTTTATGCAAAATTTCACTATTGTCATTAAACATATTTTTGGTAATGCTAACAAGGTTGTTGATGCATTGAGGAGGAGATGTTTAATTCTGTAGGAATTTCAAGTCAAAACCTTGGGGTTTGAACACCTTAAGGAAATGTATTATGGTGATCCAGATGTTAAGGAATCATATGAAGCATGTGAGAATCATGTGCTCAGAGATAGAAGTGATTGGGATGAATATATGATTCAGGACAGGCTTCTATTTAAATAATTCCAGTTGTGCATACCAAAGTGTTCGATGAGGGAGAATTTGTTGAAGGAAAAGCATAGTGGAGGTCTAGCTGGACATTTTGGCCATGAAATTTTTTTTCCATAGTTTAACGATTCGTACTATTGGCCATGCATGAGGGAGGAGGTGAAAAGGTTTGTGAACATATGTAATATTTTCTAGTATCCAAAGGGGAAAGAAGAAGAATACTAGGTTGTATGAACCATTTTGTGTTCCAGAGAGGCCTTGGGATGTGATAAGCATGAATTTTTTGTTGGAGTTGTCGAGGACACAAAGAGGAAGTGATTACATATTTGTGATAGTTGAGATCTTTTCAAATACGGCACACTTTATCCCATGTGATAAGACCAGTGATGAAACACATGTTGCTAACTTATTTTTCAAAGAAGTTGTGAGACTTCATGGATTACCCAGGAGTATTGTTTCAGACAGAGATACCAAATTTGTTGGTCATTTATGGAGAACATTGTGGAAGAAGATGTGAACAGAAATTTACTTTAGTTTTGCATATCACCCTCAAATGAATGGACAGACTGAGGTGGTGAACCGAAGTTTAGGATATTTGCTGAGAAGTTTGGTCACTGAACACCATAGCCAGTGGGATCAGATTATCGCACAAGCAGAGTTTGCTTACAATGAATCAGTAAACAAAAGTACCAGAAAGATTCCATTTCAGATAGTGTATGGAATGAATTCGAGGGTAGTGTCATATTTAAGATATCTGGAGCAGTGTGAATTTAGGAGTGTCGGATCCGGAGACTTCGTTGCAGAAATGCAGGAGCTTCATATTCAGATCAAAGAGCAGTTGCGGAGGAGAAGCAATGAATATAAGTGCAAAGTTGATAAACATAGGAGGAAACTTCAATTTGAAGTTGGAGATCAAGTTCTAACACATCTTATAAAGGATAGCTTCCCAAGATGAACATATAATAAACTGAATTTGAAGAAGATATGACCCTCCAAAATCCTAAGAAAATTTGGTGATAATTCTCATGAGATAGATATTCCAGAAGATGTGGGTATATCACCCATATTCAACATTGCTAACATGTATCCTTATAGGGAATATGAAACTAGAGGACATGAAGATTAGAGGGAGATCCAGTGGAAAAAGTAGATGCCAGTAGCAGATAATCCGTAGATGGAGCAAATCGTAGATTGGCGAATTGGTAAGAAGACCAGAAGGAAACCATATTTTAAATGTTTGGTAAAATGGAAGGGCCGCCAAATAGAAGATACCAGTTCGGTAAGAGAAGCAGAAATCCAGAAGAATGGAAGGTTAGTGCAGGAGCTCATGGACAAGATTCCATGAATTTTTAAGCCAGAGGAGTATGATAGAGGAGCATCACCAACAAGTCATGAGTGGAGGACAAAGAGGTGCACTAGCGCACATTTTGAAGAATTTTAAATTTTAAAGAAGGAGTATCACATAAATATTTTGAAGGGATTGTAATTAAAGAACATCTTTAATGTTTTTAGGTGGATGATATCATAAGGATCATTGGAGAATGTATTTTCTTTCAATGAAGTTGAGTACAGTACAGATTCGATGTTTTCGATCTTATCTATCTATCACAAATATTTATTGTAATAAATTCTAAGTAGTTGATAGATTTTAATTTGATAGGATAGCTCTAGAGTAGTTGGAGGGAAGAGCTCGAAGAGCCCCTCTTGTATAAAGCTTTGTATTGTTTCCCAAAAGAGGTTGTTGGTACTCTAGTTATTAAGAGTTTTTTCCATTGTAGTTGAGAGCCGAGAGTTACTGATAATATTTTATGAACACATGTTTATTTCAGTTGAATGAATATAACAGAGGATCATTGTCCCAAATGTGTGGTGTTGTTGCATCTATCTGAGTAAATGAATTCTAGACTGACTATTTATTTGAATTTTTTTGTTTTTTCTCATTCCTGTGTTTATGAATGCATTTACATGGTTACATGTATGAATCTGGGAAGATTTAGATAAGGTTCAATTGTTTCTCTTCTATGAGAAATTGCTAGTGCACATAGGGTCTACAAGGTGTGCATTGACAGAGTTTGTTTCAACTCATGAGGGCATAAGAGATAATGTGAATCTTATATGTGGAAGGAGTGCATAACATCCACAAGGTGTGCGTCATAGAGTCCATTTTGACTCAGAAGGTTCTAGAGAATCAAGATTGAAGGAATCTTGTCCGCAAGGAGTTCATGCAAGAGTCTTCTGACTTAGAATCTTAGGAGGATTAGCGAAGTTTTTCAATAGATAAGTTAAGTTGTGGAGGAGGACCTGTTGCAAGGCATGCACAGGATGAAAATTTTACCAAGGGTCGAAAAGAGAATTCTAAGAAGGAAAAAGTTTTAGGAAGAATAAGTTAAGAAAGAAGAGTGGAGAGAAATATCCAATGCAAGGAATCCTTAAGGTTTCCCATAGATTAACAAGTAATATCTGTCCATGAGGGTTTGGGATCGTTTCAGACCGTGAGATATAGGAAAAGTTTCATGGAGGCTAGTCGCGAGGTGTTTCATCCTTTCGAAATTTGGAGCATTTTGAAGTGTTGAGAAGTGAGATCACCGAATTTGTGAAATTGAAAAGTGAATCTTAACCATTGGATGTGAGGAAACCTGTGGTAGTGGATTAGAGAATCTAGGAGTTAGAGTTTCAGAGAATTGGTGTTTGTGGTAAGTGAAATTTCGTGAAGTCGTGAAGCCCGAAGTATAGCTGGACCATCAGATCTGGGGAGACATGTGGAAAAGATTCGTGGATTCAGGGAAAGGTGTTTTGGAAGGAAATAAAGGGTGAAGGTCACAATATCACCAAAGCCGAAGTTACAAAAGGGTTGGCCCAAGGTCACAGCCCATGGTCACATTAAGGGAAGAGTCTAATGCGAGACTAGTACTCACGAATCGATGTTTCCAAGCGCCAGAGAGTGGAGTATAAAGTAGTCTAAAATTGTAGGTGACATCAAAGGGACCTGTGTGTGTGTATTGATTGTTTAGGGTTTTTCGAAGGCCTGAAGAACCAATTCGGTTCAAGGAATTCGAATATCCAAGACTGGGAGGTCACAGAATCCCCGGGAGGGAAGGGGGTTGTGCATTATCAAGCAAGCCATGGAGTAACCTTGAGGTAGTGTTTGGATGTGTCATTGCACCCAAAGGTATTATATTTAATAATATATTGACCCATGCACACATAAGTGGATCAAATCCCACCCCCATGTCCTATAAATATAGATACCTCTAAGGATTAACTCAATTGGTAAATTATCCTTTGCAAAGTCCGCAAGGATATCGAGATCAAATATCATCTAGTCCTTTGGAGTTACTAGCTTCTTATGAGGTTAGCGATATTGATCCACCTTCCATTAAGAAATTCTAGGGAAAAATAGGGAGAGATCCATATAGGATAGCTTAGTAACACCCCATTCTTTTCTTAAGTGTGTGAGTGTTGGCTAGGATTATTTCCTAAATATAAACATACTTAATTAGAAATATCATAATTATGTATTCCTTTTCATCATTTTTGAACCCTCTAATAAATCATTCTACAACCTAATCACTTTTTCTTGGTAGAGTGACCATTCATAGGTGTTCATAGATACCCCATCACTATTGCACATCACAAGTAGATTAGATACAATCCTTAATGCAACATAGGTCGTGATATTGACCAATCTCTCCCCAAATTGAAAGGACTTTGTGCCTAAGGTGACTAATATTGCCTTGGGTCCATATCAACTTGACCCTCTATATTATTCCACGTAGATCTCTACATCCATTTTTCCATGAAAAAATAATTATCTTCACATCTATATTCTTGATTTCAATATGACATATTGCTCAATGTGAATAACAACCTTATTGAAACCATTTTTATTGTATAAAAAATTATACCTTCATATCCAATAAGATCAAACTAATTCTAACTAGATTACACCAAAAGGTGGACTTTAAACTTATTGACATACTAAAGGTGGGTGACAATGGTGTTGTCCATAGACCTTCAAAGGAAGCAACTCAATAGGAGAGTACCCATACATCTGATCATGAGGATGATCTAGAGGTTTCAACAGATGTTATGCTAACAATCTTCATGATTTGGATTCTTGATTATTTCAATGAGTTTCATGTCATAACTAATAACCTACTATGCTATTTACTTATTGGATTAAGATATGATGATTTTTAGAATCCAAAGGGCATATAGAACCTCAATATTTCTATATTTTCTTTTAGAGATTTAATTTTATGTACCTTGAAATCTATAGTTTATGTATATTAATAAAAAAAATCATATTTTCATCGTTGAATGCAATATAAATAAATAAAAAATTAAATGTTTGAGGTGTAATTATTTGGATTTAATATTATGTACATCAATAATATATTTTTAATTAAAATTTGAATATTTTTTATATTTTTCATTTAGACAAATCTAGTTATTCCTTGTAAGTTCATTGCATGAATGGACATTTCTAGTCCTTGTTGATGTTTTGGTAGCTACGAGAGGTATTAACCTCCAAATGTAGCCTTTGTACTTAGAATATAATATACCAGAGATAAGAGAACAATTAAACATATGTGTGAAAACCCTATAAGAGAAGTCGACCCAAGGAAAATAATAATAAAGAAAGAGAAAAACCAAGAAAGAGAAGTCGGCCCCACCTGGAAAATTCACTTGGAGAGGCTAATATAAATAAGAAGGTGCCTTAGCTCATTTGGTCACTCTCACTCACACTCACTCATAATAAGGAGGGTGCAATTATGAGGAGCAATAGTTGTAGCATCTGCAGTTACAGCAGAACAAGGTGCAAGTCTAGAGAGGGTGGTGCAGTAGTTATCATGATGTAATATTAGTATTTTTAGTATCTCTCTTGTGTTCTTCTCTTGGTAAAGGTATGCTTCTATTAGTAGAGGTACGTTCTCTTGGTATTGTGTTTCTTCTACAACAATGGTTTTTTTGGTTAGGGTTTATCTCTTGGTTCTAGTATGGAATTGTTGGAATCATTCTATCTAAGAAAAGGTTATTGTGCTCAAGGGTGGAATTTTTGAATGCCTATGGTTGGGTGAAAATGATGTGATATTTTCTATGGTTAAATGATCATACCAAAATTTCAAAATGGTGTCAGAGTTAGTTTCCTTCATAACAATCTAACTGCTGGAAGGAATATCCCCAATTTCCCCCATTGTCAAGCTCATTAAGAACTTACTAAAACCACCAAGAAGGTATCCTAAGTAGGGAACATATTTCCCCGAGATCAGATATCCAAAATTTTTGAAATTGAAAAATTAGGTTTTCCTCGTAAAAACCCTAGGTCTGCAGTGCCAGTTGCTTCATCCTAGTTTATTTATGTCAGTTGCTTTGTGGAATTTGTAGTGTTAGTTGCAACACTATTTGCAGTGTCAGTTGCAACACCACTTGTAGTACGAGTTGTATTTCCTCTGGTCTAGTGATGTTTATAATAACTCGTTGAAAGGATGCTGAAATTATTATTTCCCTAGATCAACTCTCTAGCCATTCTTCTGACAGTTACAGTTTTTGGTTTTGCAACAACTACAAACCCTAGCCTAAATTTGTTGGGAACTTTCAGTGGAGATTTGGGCCTAATTTTTCATTTTCCTAGTGCGCCTTACCCTAGAACATCTCCAACTACCTTCAGATTGCAAGTTGGAGCACTTTGAAGTTTTAGGATTCGTCATTTATTGCCACTATTTTCCACTCCTATAGGAGGTATGTACATGCATATGGTTAAACTATATCATGATATTAAGGGTATTTATAGGAGAAGGTTGTTATGGAATTATTGCGATCATCATAACATTTAGGTTGCAATTTTATCTACTAAAGTGACAATTATTTCTATCCAAATTTAAAGTTATAAGTTGTCTTTAGTCAAAAAATTAGATTGATTAAGGTTGAGTTTATATATTTTATTTGCATTATATTCGCTAACTGATATTTCTATCAAGAAATCTTATTGTCTTAGTACATGTTGGCAACCAATCCGCATTTTTCCACTATCTTATAAGCTGCCTACACCAATGTTTTGCAAACCTCAATTTTTCCTCGCAATTTTTAAATAAACGACACTCTTATTTTTGCGACATTTGCACATTTACCTTCGTTTTGTTTTCACGACTGTAAGCATGAAAACTTAGTCTTTCGAAGTCGCATTGAAATCATTATTTGCACTGTCATGATCCTTCTTGTCAATATGCCTATTGCGCTTACTTTTCACTTATCGTTATGCAGCTGTCAAAACTTTTGAACTATACTCATTGGACATTCTTGGATTGATTGTGTGACTTGGTTTCATTGAGTTTGTAATGCATTAGCATTTGGATTTGCATTTTTTTGACCTACTTGACCATTGGTTTCATGAAAATACATAGGTTTTATGGTTAAATCTTTCATATATATCTTTTGATATAATGCCTATGTTCGTGTTTTCATAACTATTGGTATGTTGATTATATGAAGACCCATTGGCACATTGGTTAAACTATTGATATGAGATGATACATTGGCGCATGGTTAAATATTTGGTATTGGTTTCAAATTGAATGTTGATGGTTTAAAACTTTGGCACAATGTTGATTGCACGCGTTGGGTTATACACTTACCATTGGATTCATTGGTCGGCCAAGTGACATGATTGTTGAACTATACTATAATGGGTAGAACAACTATAAGCCGACGGTTGTACTTTGGTAATAACTATTATGCATGGTAGAGATAAGCTCCACCACCTTCGCACAATGACATTTATGCCTATCCCTTATCCCCGTTTACCTCTGTTAACTCGGGTAACCCTTCGTGCACTTTTCTCCTGTGTGTGCTATGATCCAAACCCTGGACCTACCGTGTGCTCGGCTCCATGGAACCGGTGGTGCGAATCGAACCGAATGGCGGCCAAGCCTTACTGTTATTTGACAATGCCTGGAAAGACTTGGAGGATAACGGTTGGTTGAATTTCGTGCAGAGATTTGAGGGTTTCAACTTATTTGTGGCACAACAATTCTCTCTGACTTTTGATGGCTGTAGAGAAAAGGTGGGTGAAATACAGTTGGAAATCGATGAGAAGTTTATTAGTTCTGCTATAGGGTTACCTTCCACATGACATCGTTGGTTCAAGAATTCAAAAGTGGAAGAGGTTCCATGGCCACTACTATTCATCTCCCGAATGGTCACCTCTTGTGACAGAGGTATGCCCATCTCTACGCTGAAAACTCGATGGCATGATACTTTTATAATAGTCAAACAGTTCGTGACCTGTGAAGGTCGATATGGACTCGTGTTTCTCTACCACCTGCATTTGTTAATGAATTTTATGGGATACCCATTGAATATTCCCTTTTACATTCAGCGTAGCCTATATAAAATGTCTAAAAGGTTTAAAAGGGAGAAGGCTGACAGTAGCCTATTCCACCATGGACTTATCAAAATTATCATTGTTTATCACTTGAGTTTACACGGTGATAGTTGGAGAGCTTTCATCGCTCGAAATGGTTTTGATGATACTGACCCTATCCAGGTTGACAAGCCTGTGGTAAATGAAACCAAGGTCGGGCCAGCCGTGTCCTTCCATTTCCTACTTCCCTCTCCTAAATTCTCGGGTGACCCTGATATTGACTTACCTGATGCTATGACTGAGAAGGTTGAGACTATTAAAAGGCCTGCGAGCAAAAAGGCCAAGGAAAACCCTACTGCTATTGCTAAGGGTAAAAAGAACGCTCAGTTGATTTCAAGGATGGCTAGAAATAAAACTAAACCCTCGGTTGAGAAGAAACCCATAATCCTTAGTGAGGATTCAGACTCTGACATAGAACGTTTCCTAGCTAGTGAGTTCCCTTACTCACAGGGTTTATGCCCCGAGCCACCTTATGATTTTGTGACGAATATTCCCCCTTGCCTAAGGAATAATCCTAGCTACCCTGGTATCAAACTGCCTAACGAAACCCTTGGCAATGTAATCAAACCCTCACCTACACTTTTGAAGCCCACACAGTCGCCCTACGACCAATGTGGTTTGTGGTTGGAATGATACTACATCGACGTTCCCATACTCCAATCGAAAATTCAATCGTTGGAAAGTCAAGTTGCAGTGTTGACCAACCAAAGAGACAAACTCCAAGAAGCTGATACGGAGTAGAGAACAACTGGCTCCATCGCTTTCAAGAATGTTGAATCGTCCACAACAGTTATCAATTCCAAATTGTCGTGATCAAGCCATCTGCTCGCCATACAGGTATGGATTCCAATATTGTTTTAGTTCTGTGAATGACCAGGATTAATATAGTGACTGGAATTTGGTCTTCGAATAGATCTGTTTATATTTCGAAATGGCTCTGTCATAATATGTTCATCCTGTATATTTTTCTCTTTACTAAAAATAAATGGAATTTCGTTTTAGATACATGAGTTGATCATTCCCATTTTAACCATTGATAGATTTTTATTGGATTTGAATGGTCTTCGTTTGATTTTGAATGGTATAACCGTTTCAATTTCAATGATTCGTTTTCAAATAGCTATTGGATGTTAATTAAATTTAATTCTTTAAAAAGATTTTCAATCGATTTTAATGCTGATTTTGTGTGTAATTTAGACCAGCTACAGAATCGCAAGATTCTGTAGCTAGTCTATAGAATTAGATTTTTATTATTTTATTAATAAAGGATCCTTCTAACTTGTCTGTTTTTTACCCTTTTCAGGTAAATTCGAATTGCATGGGATATGCTGGACAGTCTAGGGGATATTTGTGTGTTTAKTTTTATTGTAGGTTCCTAGTTTAGTTAAACTTGGGATATCTTCCCAGATTTATGTAAACAGTTTTGATAACTTCCACAGGGAGGTTTTACCCTGTGGAAAACCTATAAATACTTATTATTTTTTGTAATAAGGATCATCCTCACTTGTGGGAGAACTAGGCTATGGATTCCTAATACAAACTGAGACAGAAGTTGATGTTCTGCTACAGCTTTCGCTTTCATAATATCAATTTTTTGTTTCAAGTTTATGCATGCCATTAGCGATTGATTATAGACTACGTTTGCTATCATAGTCTTTTGCATAATGATGTGATTTAATTAATATGATCCATGTCTGATTTCTTTCAACATTTAACAACACAGCAATTACTTTATTCAGTTAATGGATGATAGATTTCTCTTCTTCATCAATTGAATTATTTGGTATAAGTCTTTGCAGACGAGTTTATCTAACTGTGGAGATTTATAAATCATATGATTGTTGTGATTTTTATGTCTTGTTTGTCCTGTAATCACACTTGAAGAGCACTGCAACTATCATTTACGAGAAGCTCCTGGATAATTCGGTGCGGGTTTCCTCCCTCCGATCAGCTAAAACAATCATCATACACAAGGCAAATCTGGAGCATTTCTCCAAGTCAGTTTGTGATTTATTTTCATATACTATTAGTATTTTAGTTAGATATATTTGTAGTTTAGATTAGTGATTTAGTTTAGTTAGTTTTATGTTTTATTTCTGTTCATAAAATTATAAAATCAACAAAAATATCTTTCTCTGTCTTAGGGCAGAATATAAATGAATTTTTCAGGTTTTATTTAAATCTATAAATTGTAGATATTGTACATTTTGTGAATAAGGTTTATTTATGTTAATAGTTAGATAGTTAATTAGTTACAGTTAGTATAGTAGTAGTTAGTAGATTGTATATATAGTATAGTTAGATTAGTTTAGTTTGTTTAAAAGTTAGTTTTAGTTAGAGTAGTTTAGTGTGTTTAATAGTTAGTTTTAGTTAGATTAGTTTATTAGTTTGTTTGATTTATTTTTAGTTAGATTAGTTATTGTAGATTAGTTTTTTTTTTTTTTTTTCTTAGGACCTTAGATCGGCTAACAGAGCCACTAAACCCATCAGGGTGGTTCATCCCAAACATCTTGAGTTATTAGACAACCCCGGACCGGTTCCACTCTTCCAGTTGACGGACGGTCGATTTCGTCGTTCAACAAATGGCTCTAGAAAAAGGGCCTGAACTTAATTAATGGCACGAGGCAGTCGCAAGACTCCTCGACCACCTAATCTCTCACCTATAGTGACTAGAAACCGTTCAAATGATAATATTCCCCTTCAAACAAAAACTACTTCAACCGACGATCCACAGATCACAGTTGAGCCAGCAACCCCTAATCCTACAGGTGGTGACATACAAGTGATTGTCTGCCAATCTCTTATAAAAACACTTAGTGCCTTAGCCCATCTGAGGCAACCAAATCATCCATGGGGTCAACCTTTGGCCTTATCTGATATCAGAGAACAATTAGGTGACACTAACCTCACTGTGAATCCTTCAGATCCAATCTTAAATCCTGCTGCAGGAGGATATAGGATACCTCCTTCACCACCTCCATCATCTCCTTCCTATTCTAGAGGATATTCCTCTGACGAAGGCAATTCCCCTTCTCATCCTTCCACGCCCACTACCCCGATGGCAAATCAGAACAACCCTGCTAGACCCTGGCTTGATCAAGATGCCATAGCTGTACCTGGAGCTCAGCACCCTTTGCCTAAACATCCGGAGAAATGGCTTCCCAAGTTTGACCCCGACTCAAAACAGATCACCGAAGATCACATTAAATTTTTTATGTTAGCCATAAGACTCCACAATGTCGAACATGAAGACGTTGTCTGTAGGTTGTTCCCTTATACTTTCAAGGGTAATGCATCAACATGGTACTTTTCCCAACAACCCCATACCATCGTGTCTTGGGAAAAGTTTGAGTCATGCTTTTTGGAAAATTTCGGAGATGGTAAGACTCTGGAAGTCCT